>JAMPIV010007755.1:0-72470 GCA_024509875.1 Oreohelix idahoensis
CTCTCTCTGGATAAGATTAAAACACTGTTTTCAACACCACCTATTTTAGTGCTACCCACTAAAGATAAGACATTCGTTCTTCGTAGTGACGCTTCATCCACTGGGATTGGAGCGGCACTAATGCAAGAGTACTCTGGAACTCTGCATCCTGTAATGTATATTTCCAGAAAACTTAATGCGGCAGAAAGGAATTATTCGGTTTTAGACCGTGAGCTATTAGCTATGGTTTGGTCGATCCTCAAACTACAGAGATTCCTTCTAGGCGCACATTTCATAGTAGAAACCGACCAAAAAGCTCTTACTGCTATACAGAGTAAGAATTTGAAGAGCTCGAGGTCTACTCGATATGCAATTGCTCTTCAACCTTTTCATTTCTCTGTGCGAGCTATTCGTGGATCAGATAATGTGATGGCAGACATTCTGTCAAGATGCCCACATGATTCCACATAACTATTAGGGCTTAGACTTCTTGATATGTCTAGTTCTATAGTAGTTCCTTTTCTATATCATGATAGATACACATTTGTAATTTAATAATATAATGATTGTATCACTACATAGCGGTTCATTGATGTTTATTCACCGCTGTGCTTTGATGATTTTTTTTCTTCATAAATCATAAATTTAAGATATCTAATACGAAATGATGATATGAATTTTTTTAGGCATTGTGTAATTGCCAGAATTGTATTATACTTTGATGACACCTTCCTGGAAAAATATACTTGTAGAGAAATAATTTCTCTCAGTTTATGAGACACATTCTCACCAGTCGCTCCATAAGTCGACTTAGCCTCATATTAGGCGTTATAGGTATTCCTGATATTTTCATCTGCGCATTATTCATGCGTTGTGAGCCTATTGTACGTTGCTCCTAGATGTATTTCAAAAAGAAAAAAAAAAGTTCCATTTTTTTTTTCCCGGGAGGTGTGGTAAGACTGTTACGTGCAGTCTTTGATATCTTACAATATTATACATTGGTATTCTTGTTATCTTCGCAAATATTTTGAAAGCAAAATAGTGCTTAAGGGAAAGTCATTATTGAGTTACTTCCCTTGAAAGTTGTGTCGGCTCTTTCGATCAAACTCCGCGGATAAATCCATTTTACTGCGATTTGTTCGTTGTTTGGGTAATAATAGATTGTTCTTGCTTCAGAATATCTATGGCCTGAATTTATGTGTATTGTTTGTCTGAGTAGGACGAGTCTGTCTTATATCTGTATATCTTTACATATCTAAGTCGAACTATATGTTCTGTTGTCTCTAGAGAGGTCGAAGGCTATTCGGCGGATGTGTCGCTAGAGTGTGGTGTGATTTGGCTTCGTCCTGATAGGGACTGTGTGTTTTCCATGTCGGCCTGTCGCCGGGGAAAAAGTGATCTCAGTATTTGTGGGGAAGGTGATAGTCGTCTAAACCTATCGTGTATGCTTTACCCCAGTGTTTAGTCGTATTGCCAAGGAATGGCAGTTTCATATTTCCTATACCAAGGTAATCAAAGATACTCTTATGAACTCTCGATCGAAGCCACCATTTTCGATAGTTACGAGTTGAATGTCTAAGAGAATATATTTGACTCGATGAAAACGACTTCGATTCCTAGCAGCACTATATCCTGTAGATTGCAGTCAATTGTTCATGATCAAATCTACAGAGCAATGAAATGTTTTATGAATGACTAACTTTAGGACAGATTCATTATCTGTATCCAAACGTGAGTGACAGCTCACGAGTGAAGCCATCTTGGAACCAAAACATGTAGTGACTTTCAAGAAGAGAAAAGGGATGCCCGTATTATCGCTTGATCAGTCCAGAGATCACTGCTACACATGAGAACCCATTGCTAGCGGTTCAATATTATTATATGAAAAAAATATGTGCTGAACATTATGTTGAAGAATCGTCGCCAGACGAGATTAGGTTTAGAAGCCATCTGAAATATTGTTTATAAGCTGACGTGCTCAGTCAGTGAAGTCAGATGATATATATGTATGGGCGATACTGAGTGCTTGGCTACTGACAGTCCATTATACACTTATTCTACGTGAGTGCCCATGTAACATTGCAAGACCATTTATCCACTGTACTATGATGTATTATGGCAACCTGTGATTTGTCACTATCTGTGCTGTCGAGTGTGTACGTCCAATTAAACTTTAGAAAAGGTACACAGTCGTTGGTGTCGATGACTTCCAGCCATACATGAGTGTGAGAAAAGAACATTTTTTGTCAACACCACGAACCTTTATCATCATTCGCACATTATACACTCAATCCATGTCTACACACTACTGCGTAGGTCAAGTTGACATTCCATACACTACAGTGGAGCAAACAACACCATAGAGATCTTATCAGCTGATGATGATGATGATGTCTGCTTCCATCCACTTATATCTATCTTTTGGTGGATATCATTAACGGGAATAAAATATTCAACTTTATCAACCTTTATCAAGTAGTCCTCAAATGCTTTTGCTATATGTTGTGAATCCGTTTGTATGTCTCCATGTGAGTCAACTATTTGGCCTATTTGCTTGCTTCGCTGTATGTTTTGTTCTATTGCCATGTGTTGTTTGCTGGGTATCTCTTGTGTGATTGTGTTCAATTTTGTCCGTAACAGGGCACCTCTTAATCTATGGTGTTGATATTGTTCTAGTTCTTCCTGCAATTGTGGCCGGGGGAGTGGACGGGAACTGCACCAAATCAAGTTAGATGTGACCGGGCTTGGTCACGGTGACAAATCAAGTCTAGTGTGACAGGGTGAGAATGGGGTGGAATCTTTTATCAATGTTCATCTGTTGTTTTACTGGCGACTGCCAGAGATGGTGATTACAGAATAGGAACATAACCCAGGTGGTTCTTTTGGAGACTCGTAACTGTGTTTATGTTTTAGGCTGCATGATCGTCGAAAATATGGTAACATTCTTTTCTCAATTACCTGATGTAAACAAACGACATTTCCTACTGACGTTCAGGAAATAAGTTCAAGCTGGATTAAATATGAATGAACACCTTTATTAAGTGTCTGCACACTCTGACAACTTCATAATAGTTCATAAATACATGTGCTTCTGTGGTATACAAACCAGTCATTCCATGAAACAACACACAGCCATCGAACTTACAAGATGGTCCAAACCCCAAAATCACTGCCTCGCTCGTCTCGTGCCTAAAACCAACTCACTTAACCCCCTTCTCTCAAACCATCACTTCCGTCCTAGCTACTGAGCAATTCTACCCCAAGTTCGATGACGTCTTTCCTGAACACTTTAATTAAATCACTCATAGGATTTGTGACTAGTGTTATTACACTAACTAGACACGCTCAAATACTTAGTGTTTAATCTTGCTAAGTATTCTTACCCTAACTATAATTAAGTGGCAGCACCTTAGTGTTAATCCGACGTAACAGTCCGTACTGTCACACAATGTAATGATATGAGGTGCTGTTTTATCAATTAGAGTTGCAAATTTGATGGCTTGTTCTATTATCTTTTCCTGTCGTATTTTGTCTCTATGAATCTTGGTTGCCAGTATTTGTGTTCTCTCGCGTATAGTATTCTTTAATAGCTCCCAGTGTTGTTGTGTGTTTTCAGTGGGTAAATCTGTTGTGTATGTAAGAATGAGTTGCGTCATTTGCTCAACGTATGTTTTATTTTGCAACAGTGTGTTGTTGAACTTCCAGTGAGGTGAGCGTTTGGATGTGATATTTGTGTGTGTGGTGTTGACAGTTGCCAAAACCGCTTTGTGGTCTGTGAATTTGAGTGTTTCTGGTAAGTGTTTGGACTCGATTGTACAGTGCGTTGATGGTGAATAAATTCTATCTAATCGTGCTCTTCTGCCATGAGCGTTATTTGTGTGTGTGGTGTCAGTGCCCTTGGGATGTATCTCTCTGTAGGTGTCCTTTAAGCTGTGCATGTCTACTATGGTTTGTAGCATATCTAGCTGGTGAGTGCCCTCCCTGTTTGCCAACCGAATTTGTGTTTTGACATCCCCGCCTATAACATCCATTTTTGTCAGTATACAATTAAAATCTCCCCCTAATATGATGTTCTGCCCCCTGTATGAATGCGTGAGTAGGCTTTCTAGGCTATCATAAAACAAGGGTTGGTGTCTGTAATCTGGTGGTGCATGTATGTTTACTATGGTGTATGTTTGTGTGTTGTTCCTTACATGAACTATGGCTATTCTACCCTTACTATCTCTGTTTTTCCTGATCATTTCCCACCTATCCGATGTCTGTACGATAGCTACCCCTGAACCTATGTTCTGAACACTAAGGCTAAAACATGAATGTCTAAGTCCTAATTTTGTCGTGATATGGGCTGCGTGTTCGTCTGTGTGTATGTTGGTTTCTTGAACCAGTATAAAATCTGGATGGTATTTGTGTATGAGTGTTATGAAATGTTGTAATTTTGTGCGAAGGCCACGAATATTTACACTAATTATTCTAATTTCTGCCGCCATTCTTGAAATGTGGTATTTGCTAATAGTGAAATACATAAAAATGAATGTTTGAGGTCAGGGGAAAACGTCTTTACTCTGTGTTACCAGGACTATCCAGCACAATGACGAGCCTTGGGCTGGTGTCTGACAGTGTTCTACGTCTGGGTGGTGTTTCCATATGTTGCTTGTGTGTCTTTTCTTTGTTTGGACTTGTTGGGCTATTGTTTTTATAAGCTTGCGCTGGAGTAGGAAAATGCTTGGGGTCTATCATCGTAAAGTTCGGTGTGTCTTGTGTAGTGACGTTGTCTTCAGAGTGGTGTCTTCTTCGTTTATTATATCTCGTGACTGTTTGGAACTTCTCTTTGTCTGCAGGCTGGCGGGGAGGTAGTTTTTGTTGTGCTTGTTTATCTGGTTGTGTACGTACTTCTTGTCCTTTATTTTTTTGGGGGGCACCTATTTGCCCAATGGTCTTCTTGCATGCAAAAAGGGCACGCCGTCTTCCGTCCTGGTATGGTGACGAAAATTGTGTGTGTCTTTTGCCCCTGCCCGTTGATTTCTAAATCCACGTAGTGGGGGAGGGGATCTTTGGGTTTGCAAAGCAGGACCCACTTGTCCATAGCATTTTTTAACTGGAAAGTTTCCGCCTCGGCGTCTCCTGAGACAGCCACAGCTATCTTTCTTGCCGCCTCCTTTTTCAATGTTGGAGGCATCCAGTGGAGGGTGGCTTTCACCCGTTCTTTGTCTAGATGCTCCACTAGAACCGATAGCTTTGGAGTCTGCCACTCCAATCGTTTCCCATGTAGGGAGTTGTACTGGGCGGCTTGCGCCCCAGGCGTCAAGGTGGCATACCACCGATGTGGGTCTTCAAACCGGTATATCGACGATATACCATTGGGCATGATGCCGCACGGGCCCGTTAAAATACTTGCTATTAGCGAGTAGGAGGCGCGCCCAGCCTGTGCTCCAGAAATGGACAACACCAAAGTGCCGCTTTGGTGCAAGGCACCGCCTTCGAAGTCCTCGCTGGCATCAAGGTTGATTTTTGTCATCATTTTGATGTGGTGATTTCTTACAATTTTTAATGACCAAAGAGATGGATACTTCTACTTACGAAGTTTGGAAAAACACAGTTGAATCGAGCAGGCTTCACTACACGTCCGTAAAATCTTAGGAAACTGATCACGGTATTTCTAAGAAAACTTTTTATCCACATGTCTCTTGTAGCGCTTAGTCTGTTTTTTTAGCCAAATATAAAGAGTAATATAGAAAAATAAATTTAAATGGGATATGGTGGAAAAAACTTTTCTTCGGGTTAGCCTCCTTATACTGTCTTATAACAGACAACAGTTCATTGTTCACAACTCAACACAGCTAAGAATTAATAAAACCTCCTTTGTCAAGAATCCTGTTCTACAAAATGTACATAATTTTTACAACGCAGTATAAATTTAAATAACAACTTTATATAGCTAAATGTTATTCAAAATTTCCTTGTTAAAAATTATAGTTTAAAAAACTTACATAACAGAAAATAATGTACTTTTTAAATTAACGAAAAATTGATAAACTTTATGAATTAATGTTTGTAAGCAAAGGGTGTTAACCAAAGAAACGGTAAACTTTTTATGTCCCTTGTCCCGTAAGATAAGAATGAATGGAGTGAAGAAACATTCACTGCTCTACGTCCTCACGTCGTACCATGACGATATATAGCTTAAAACCTTCCCAGAGAAATGTCCAATACGCTGGAGAAAACAGACAAAAACATATTTTCGATTTTATATATATATATAAATATATATATATATATATGATAGGAAACACTATATATATACAGAGTGTTACAACAGCAGGAAATCTGATCGGCAGAAACAGTTCTCCAGTTGGACACGTTTTTCGGTCTATTTATCTCCTTTACACTCTAAATCGGGGTAGGGGGCCTCACGTGTGTCATGACTCCCAAGTGTCAGCCTCCTGTTGTCTTTTCCCACCTTCACTGGGAACTGACCCCTCTCCACCTTGGTTGTAAGTTTCAACTTCATTCCTGGTATTATCCATGTTGCCAGCATTGGGCAGTTGTGAAAGTAACAGTTATGTTGTGTATAAATTACTGTCCTATATGTTATATATGGGTACTTGTGCTCCGACTTCACATCTACGTAATTTGGATTGCCAGATCTTGGAGTTTTGCGCTAAAAATAACGTCTCGTCATGCACAACCAATGGCCACAGAAACCATACTGCAAGAGTTTATGCTTTGGCCTAAGCTTCCTGAAGGTGGGTCAATGCTTCATAAGAAGTCAAACGGGGATAATGATGATGATGAGGATGAGGATGATGATGAGGATGATTGATGATGATGTAGAGGAGGAGGATGATGAGGATGATGATGATGATGATTAAGATGATGATAAGGATGATTAAGATGATGATGATGGTGATGATGATGATGATGATGATGATGATGATGATGATGATGATGATGATGATGATGATGATGATGATGATGATGATGATGATGAGGATGATGATGATGATGATGATGATGATGATGATGATGATGATGATGATGATGATGATGATGATGATGATGATGATGATGATGATGATGATGATGATGATGGTGATGATTAAGATGATGATGATGATGATGATGATGATGATGATGATGATGATGATGATGATGATGATGATGATGATGATGATGATGATGATGATGATGATGATGATGATGATGATGATGATGATGATGATGATGATGATGATGATGATGATGATGTGCACGTAAAATGCTTACAGTTAAGCCAAAATCAACTTAACCTAGCTTGAGATCACGACATTACGTTTTAATAGATATAAAAAGTCATATTCTTTCTTTATTCTTTTCAGCAAGACATAACTTTGAGAGTAGGAAGGTTGCGGTCGCTGTTGGACCATTCATGGAAGTCTTCGCTTCCACAGATTACGTCATAACACAGCAGACTCACATTTTGACATCAGCAGCGGGCCAGAATGCTGGGATGATGGATCCAACCAGGGTTGTCTCTTTATTACCAGAGCCCAGGTAACTGACAAAAATGTTTGTGGATTGTAATCAGTGATATTCTTAAACTACGTTTGGCTTGGATTCGAGACGTAATCTTGGCTGATAAATTTGTTTTATTGCAGGTATGTGACCATTTTCTGGCATTCCTGGGACCTGAGGGTTGATGGAAAGGATTTTTTTTTTGTCCGGAATTCGAGTAACCAGGCACAAAATATGCCAAAAACAAAATGTAAAAAAAAAAAAATTTAAAAATCAAAGACATTAACGCACGCACACAGAAAATAATTCAAGGAAAGAAGAGATATCTGATGTATCCTTGGCGGAAGATCGGTTTGTGTTGAAAAAAAGAAGAGATAAATATTTACGAAGCTGAACTGATTCGTATCAATTACATGGCATCTTCATCAGAGGAAATGTCTTGATAAATATCTTGTTAGTTTGGGAAAGACATAGTTGAGGTGTAGAGGCTGTACGTATAAGGCAAGGTTTCTTAACCTTGTTTTGACATGGACCACGTGGTCCGATGAAAGCTCTGGGCCCCTCTGTTTGTTCAGTGAAGGCTATGGACCCCTTCTTTGAAAAATATACATAAAAGCACAATTAGAAATTTTATGTTATGTTCACGAACCCCTTTGAAGCTATTCACGGATCCCCACGGGGCTCCATTGACCAAATGTTAAGAAACCTTGGATGTAGAGGTTTACTTGAAAGCATTTCTTCTTAGATATATCTTATAAACAAAGGTGTTTTATACATTTTGGTCTGTATGTTATAAGTAATTCTTGACTATGATAAAGAGACAGTATTTGATGCTCTGTGGCAAAACGTATCTGTTCCATTCCGCGAATCAGTTCTTCATTCAGGTGTATCAGTCTTTCATTCAGTAATGACTGTTTGCCACCAAGAGGTTTTTCTGCAATCCTGTTTTTGACATAATGACTAAGGTTGTAAATTAAAAGGGCTGGAAAAAAGCACTTACACATTTGAGAAAAAAATCATCACACGAATATAAGCTTTCGCCACCGACAGATTTGACAACAATCACACTTCAGTGACACCACCATGTCATGGATTGCCTCCCCTTAGCTCTGCAGTAGTGGTCCACCAGTAGCCAACACTCAAGAGTATCTAATATGGGTATTCAAAGGGGTCTACCTTCGCACAAGATTACTCTTGGCAGAGTTGTAGATTGAAGGATAATATTTTCAGAAGACAAGAACAATGCTGCATAGGGCCGAGCTCTGTTAACTTATATCTGATCCGTCTCCTTTTGTGAAGAATTAAGCAATGGTTTTAGCCCGTTCAAGCCCCCAGCTGGTGTAATCCAGCGAAATTCTTTTAAATGTATTTGATCTATTGATGTAAATATGTCTAGATGTATATATATTAAAGTCTTGCTCATATGTTTGCTTTCATACCTATAATAACTGAATCAACAATGATTGTTTTGCTTTAAAATAAAATGTAACAAATTTAATAATAAAATAGTTTTTAACAGGTTAAAATAACGATGGAATGATGGTGAATTTTAGATGTATATTTAAAAAAGTGTCTTAACTGAGACAGGGGTGAGAATTTATTAAAAAAATGTCCTTTTGCTGTTTCCTTTAATAAGAACTTAGCTGGTCTAAGTGAGTCCTGCAGCCGTTGTTTTGTCAATTCTTTTGTGATGAGAGCAACTCTTCACACAGCCCGTCCAATGTAGGTGGTTAGTGTTCAATCCCTGCTCTTGACTCACACTAGTGGCGTAGAAACTTTAGTCTTGCAGATTCGTACCACGAACTTTAGACAAAATAAAAAGAACAAATGCCTCTGCTAAGTACCCTGGGTTGGAAGATTAATATGCGCATTGTCTCGCCGTCCACCCACCAACGTTAGCCTCTCTGAATAATTAGACCTTTTGATTATACACAGCGTACCTCAGGGATTGTGGTGAAGTGGGATGTTATAAATATTTATAGGGGACTTAGTGTACTGACTGAGATCAGCTGTGAAGGTATATATATATATCTAATAAGAGTAGTGTATTATATATCACCTTACTTGCTACCACATATCTATATATCTCAGTCAGAATTATTCTGGAATAGTGTGATGACTACGTTATGTGTCTAGGGTATGTGTATGATGAAGTGTAAGTCACAACAACAGACAGATAAACAATTTAATTTAATCCACTACTCTTAACAACACTGTGACACTCACATACATATAACACTCTATGAGAATATCTTAAAGAAGTCACTCGTAACTTTTCAAATAACAATATGTATTCATTACTGGCATGAATGAATATGTGTCCTGATTCAACTACAAGGGAACCAGGAATCACAATCAATTTAAATTACAAGTTATGTACAGAATGTATTTAATATGAATATTGTAGTGACATATATTATTACAAATGTTCTATGTGTGTGTCAGTTGTGTAGTAGTAAAATGAGGTAATACTGGTTTTGTTTTGTTCAAGCTCTGTTGGTATTTGTCATCATGACTTCAATAGTTTGTCTTTAGGGACTAGTATTGGAGATGTTCACAGTTCCTGATTTTAAGACAAGTAAATTCCCCTCTTAATGTTAATTTTACAAAGTCAGTTCAAGATGAGGGGACATAATGTTGAGCTCAGCTGGCCAAGTTAGCTTATCTGGCGTGATGGCGGCAGGAAAGGACTCCTCTGCTCGAATTCTCCTCTGGGCTCTGGAGACACCTCACTGATAGCTAAAAGGACCAAGGAGTAGGCTGTCCGACACTGGATTCAGCAAAGCTCTGACCAGGTGCTGCTCAGTACCATCAAGACCACTGTCCCTGAAATCAAGAAGGATGTACCTTCTACTTCATAACTAACTTAAACTCTCTTGTTACACTGATCACAACACAGCACAAACATTGAGTTCAGAGCATTAGGCCAACTGTCAGCTTCATTTGAAATACTTTATTCCAGTATTACCCTTCTTAATGGTTACTACGCCTCTGCAATTCCAGCATTATTTCTTTCTATTCAATCATCCAGGTGTCAGTGTACTGTTTGGCCATTCCATGCCGTTTTACTTCTCTCCGACACCCTCTGTTCAGGCTGGAGCATTACAGGCTTTACCTCACGTTGGCCACTGAACTACACATATATATACAGGCATAAATCAACAATTCACATTCAATTTTCATTAAAAGATATTGAATGGTTCAAGCTTACCACAATTCATACGAATAAACACAGATACGTTGATTAGCAATGAATTCTGGCACAAACTGGCACAAATTCCCATCTGCTTATCTTCCAGGCTTTTATTTAGCCAAATATAAGCTGGCTTCAACGCACTGATGCTTTATCAATCTTATTTAAACAAGTGGTTTCGAACTAACGCTCCCAAGTGTGTATATCAGCGAGTCTGACCAATGAGCCCCGTTTCGACAAGTGTTTGAAAAAATGTTACCTTTCCCCGTTTCCCCTAACAACCAAGATAGTATTTATAGCCCGACCAATCGTGGTTAGGCTTTCATTTGTTGCGCTCCAATCAATTTGGAGTTTACATGGTAGGCTATTTCTGTAACGTAAATTTTTTTCAAACACGTTAAAAAAAAATCTTATGAGCAGAAATGATTTTATGCTGTCAGGCACCCCCAATATTTTATTTTGGGTATAATTTATTAATTCCTGGACTATTTGCGTAACGTTTTACATATTATTTGTCAGCAAGCCCTAAGGAACCCAAAAATACAAATTTAAAGGAGCTACGTGGCTGCGTTCAAAATATGCAATTTCTTCTACCTCCTGTTTCGAAGATGTGCTGTCTGGGTACTGTTATGTTTTCAACCGTAAACCCATCTAATGTTATCTTTTCTAATAAGAGTTTTTTATGATTTATAAACCTAACTCTGGGAAAGGGTAGTGTATTTTATCACTGTCCGTCTGAAAAAAAATTAGTGCATGTAGACTTACACGCGTGATGGCAGCATTTGTGTATCGCGCGACGCGTGTTGCATGCGTTCCTGATTTTCAGCCCTCCCCTCTCTCTTTATCCTTTTGTCCATCTGTTCGTTCGTTTTGGTAACGCAGTATAATTAATGTTAGGATTAATTTAGGTCATTACGCAGTACGTCTCAATGTTTTTTCTTAGAAATGCAGCACACGTTTCATTGAAGAAGGCGGGTAATAATACAGTAAGCTTTTATATCAACGTGAAAGCGTTACAATTTGCAGACGAAGCAGAAAACAAGGGGGATTTCGAGTACATTCTTTGTGACAGCACTGTTATTTTCCCATTGCTCTTCTCTTTATTAATTTTATTTGTTAGGCTTTATATTTACCTAATAATTTATATATGTGGATTAGAATATTTCACGACAGGGATTATGATTAGAAATCACTGCTATTCTTCTGGGTATTCTAATGGGATAATATGTGCTTGGACAGCGCGAGTACAATGATTTGTGCCTGAACTAAAATTATCAATTTACATATCTCACAAAATGACACGATACCCTTGATACACATGCGGTGTAATCATCACTCCTCACTGCTCCATTCGGAGTCTCGGGTTGCTGCTGCTTTTGCTTTTCTGAGCGAATTAGCAAAAAACAAACACCAGCGCTTGCTGTAGTTGTTTGTGAACATACTATTTTCATATGTTGGGGTTACTAGCACCCTATGACTTGTATAACCACTTAGCAAGTACAGCCATGTCACATTCACATGGTAAAATAAATGTTTACACTTACCCCAAAGTAACTTTTGGGAACACAATCTCCGTGCACAGATGTGTGGACACAGCACGTTGATGTGATGCTTCGACTCACTCGTCTGGGTAATTTTATTATTCCTCTTATGACTTGTGTATATGATTCCTTAAGTTTCCAGTCTTGGTATTTAAAAAGCGGGTTCTCTTTTAAATTACAAAGACGACCAAATACTTTGATCTGCAACTTTTAATTTTGGAATTCTTAGTTCGATGTCTCTCTGGCTCCTGGGAGTTGCTAATTTGACGTTGCGTTGCATTCTCATTTGTGTCTCCGACTTTGCAGGTTATATTCCCATTTCTCAGTTCAAGTCCCAGATTGTATTTCCGTTGAATTTGCCAATTAAATCCAATGTCTATTCCGTCTCTCAAATTAAACCAATCCAATCTCTTTAGAACTATGTGGGTCGGGGTGTTAAATCCTTACTATCCCTGCGTGTTTTAAAATATCAATTTTAAAATTTAAACGTGTGACCTCTTTCAAATATGTCCAATATGCTCCTGATTGCCCTTTATGCAAACTCACAAACACATTTGTGAACTCGTTTCCTGTCTAAATGCCTTTCCCACCATAATCTCCTTAGACGGGTTATCTGTATTATTGCTACAGAAGTGGCCCAGCGGAAGCGATTATCTCATTATCACCTGTGCTTTCGTGCATCCGCCAGATGGACAAAAACGGATCAACGGCAGCTTAGACAAACAATATGGCTTTCTTTCCATACTCTGCCTGGTCGTATGGTTATGAAGAGTGGTCGGGACTACCTTGGATCAACCGTGCCGTCTCTATCAAAGGTGGCTGGACAACTTAAGTGTTAAAAGTATTATCCGCTGACCTGTTTAATTAGCTTTGTCTTGCTATGATTCACATGGTGAAACGTAAATAAGTCTGGGGGCGGCTAGGCAAAAAATGTAGGTGCATAAAATATGTCAAATAATTGGACGATCGGTGAGGAAATGAAGAAATGAAGTGATACTGCCGAAGAGGACGAAAGTTATGAAAAGTGCACAACTGATTCCGTCACACACCATAAAAGACACAGAAGATGTAGGGTAATTAGGTGCTGTACAATTTTAATGTTACATTGTGTCGGTTTCCAATTTTTGGAATGTTACGAATATTGGGTAACCGGATAAATGGTCTCATATCTGTTAATGAAATGTCTTCCACTGACCTTAGCAGCGAGGAAGTCTTCACCAAAATCAAGTTAGTATAAACTGATCAGTCAATCACTGTCCATGGATTGTTTACATGAATTCACTCACGTTGTCTCCATGCATGCTATTTTCACACATTGTCTCCGTGCTATTTCCACACACTTTCCCCATGCTATTTCCACACACTGTTCCCATGCTATTTCCACACATCGTCTCCATGTATCTCTACAGCTATGACTTTTGCTGTAAACCCGTCATGTCTCTAGTTTCTCATCTTTATGTGTTCCGTAGCATTATCCTCTTTCACTTTCACTGAAGGGTCTAAATTAGTACGTCAGTTTATTGGAGATCAATTTACTAAAGTATGAGTACGTTCATTTTCATTTTTTCATTTTCGTAATCTTATGTGTTGCTTCATGATTTTGTTTTCAATAGTTTATCCAAAGATCTGAATTTCTGACCGTCATACAAATAGCTTTCCAACTGGCAACCTCCTCGTGTTTAACAAAATTGATACTCGATCACATGGTCTAACCATAAACAATTAATATGTTTGGTTTTTTTTTTTTGGTACATATTTCATCAGTACCAAACAGATATGAACACATTCTCGCACATATCAGCATACTGTGCAATAAACAAAACAAAAACAAAGAAGTGTCTTACTTCTATAGCAGAAAAATATCTTAGAGCGTTAAAACATTTTTACGAGATGTAAATGTCCATTTACAGCAGGGTAGACTGGAGCGTGTCGGTACCGTGATTCGAACCCGGTACCTTTGCCGCGAGAGACAAGCGGTCTAACCACTCTGTCAATCGGCCGATCGGTGGTAGATAATCGGTGTTAGTTAGGTCTTTGAAGTTTGTTCCACAGGTAAGCTCCGGTGTATGCTAGGCTCTTTGTGTAATGTCGATCCTTGGTTTGGACAGATGTAGCTGATGTAGTTATAGAGAGAAAGGCAGGGAGAGAGAGAGAGAGAGAGAGAGAGAGAGAGAGAGAGAGAGAGAGAGAGAGGGAGGGAGAGATTAAATTAACAATAAAACAGGAGAAACTAAATAATTTGAAACAACAACCTACGTAGGAAATGTGTAATTGTTAAGAATTTCAAGAACAACAAAAAGGCGACGTTAAGACCAAAATTGAAATTTATGAAAGCCTGTAGCTTTTTGGTTGTTCTCCATGTTTCAGATCCATACAATAGGACTGTCATGACATTTGGATTGAAGATTCTTTTTTTTTTTTTCTTTTTTTTTTTAAAGAATAAGAATAGGAACCTGTCTATTGTAACGTCCGTTAATTGGCCATTTTAATTTTAATTTTATTTGTTTTCTGCTTCCAAAAAAAATAATAAATAGAAATAACATGTATAAGTCAAAGGGCAGCCATTGCTCCTTGCTTTGACATTTGTTTACAATAATATCCCCTTCTGTTATAACTCACTTTGGTAATGCGCACCTGAGGTGACAGTCCTCAATGCTTATTTTTTTTTTTTTTTTTTGGTGTTACTTTCGACGTTTTCTCCTCTCTTCTGCTTGTTGTGCGAGCTTTATTTCGCCCATTCTGAGGTGGCGCCGTAGAGAGCATCTTTCCTCTCCAGGGCGCAAGCTTCGGCTCGGTTATATGGAGATTAAGCTGTTGCCCATGCATCATGTTCCCCCTCTCCAAGCAGCAGGTTGTTCCAAAGGAACAGCAGTAGCCGATACAGTTTGGCATGTGTTTAATGTATATCTAATTGGTACAGGTGATGATATGCACATTTAAAAATATCACGGAACTTTTTTAAATCCCTGTAAGGCAATTAAAGTATCCATACAGCCAAGTAAGCTATTAAATGTAAGAAATCCTATACGCATACAAATAAGAGACCAAGACCTAGAAAATACAAACACATTCATATACTTAGGTAGCATAGTAACACCAGATGGCAGAACAAGCAAAGACATCAGCAGCCGAATGAATAAAGCCAGAACAGCCTTCGTCAACCTAAACAAGATCTGGAAATCCTCCTAGTATAGTAAAAACATTAAATTGATATATATGAGAGCTGCGTAATTTCTGTACGTATGCACGGTGCAGAATGTTGGGGAGTAACAGAGAAGGAAATGTCCAGATTGTCCTATTTCTACGCAACCTGCCTAAGGAAAATGTCTTCACATATTCTGGCCGAACACCATCATCAATCAAGAACTGCTTACTCGGAGCCACCAAGAGGACATGCGCACCATCATAGCGGCTAGACGCTGGAATTGGGTTGGCCACATCCTCAGCAGGCACCATCACCAGAACGGCCATGCTATGGACTGCGGAAGGAAAGCGAAAGCAAGGACGGCCAAAAGCCACGTGGCGGAGAACAGTGGAGGCGGAGATGCTAAGCATGAACCAGAGCTGGGGCACCACACGAACATGGCTGTCGACCGAGCAAAGTGGAGACAGTTTGTTGCTGCCCTACAAGACGCCACTAGGTGTGATGGTCACTGATTGCTTTGTCAGTCAGCGACCAAGGACCAAAGAAGAAGTAAGCTATCACACATGATTTATTACAAAAATGTACGTATTCACGACCAGTGCTGAAGTCTGTAGGATAATGAATGCGATAAGTTTTCTTTAGACTAGTAAATTATGGTGGTCACTGAAAAATAACACTGGTATACACACATTTTGGTGCCTTAAATTTTATAGCTGTTCTTGGGTAATTTTGGGTTGCTGATTCCAAAAATGTAATCATATTTTTTCTATCAGCTCTAGTTTTTGAGATAACTAAGAATGACCATATTAGTAGGGCAATTGTTATGTACAATCCTAGAGTTAGGTGCTATCAGTGGCATTTTGACTTTAGTCTGCATTCATATTATATGTAATTACTGTGCATATATTACCAAAAATGTAATAAAACTTTATCACTAGCACTTGTTTAGCCAACACGCAAAAAGGATCTTTTCGAGGACTTCCTGGAATGTGATATGCCAGGACAGTCACGCTTAAGGGTCCAACAGTAATCTGCCATCATGTGGGCATCCCAAAGTCCCTGGTATCTCTCTTCCATTGTTTTTATATCTTGGTGAAATCTTTCACCTTGCTCCTCACTAAAGTCGCCAAAATGGACTCTGTTTTGTTCATGGAATCAATAAAATTTGGATCGTTTATTAACTTTCTAATTTGAGGTCCATCAAAAATTCCAGCTTTAAGTTTGTCTATGCTCAATTCTGGAAACTTTCTGCATAAGTAATTAAAACAGGTACCATCTTTGTTCAGTGCCTTAACAAATTGCTTCATCAAGCCAAGCTTTATATGTAATGGTGGCAGTAGAACTCTTTTTCGATCAATGAGAGGCTTATTGACAATATTTTTTTCTCCAACTTTAAATTCATCCCTCAACGGCCACTGTTTCTTTGTCCAGTGCATATCTTTTGCCCTGCTATCCCACAAACATATAAAGCATGGATATTTGGGGAATCCCATTTGCTGGCCAAGCAAGAAGTTCATCATTTTAAGATCTACACAAACCATCCAGTTATGTTCTAAATACTTCAATTTTTCCAGAACTGTGCTTATTGTAGCATACTCCTCCTTCATTGTAGTAGAATGAGCAATTGGAATTGAGCCATATTTGTTACCATTGTGTAAGAGAACACCCTTCAAACTTCTTTTACAGCTGTCAATGAAAAGTCGCCACTCATCTGGTGTACAACTTACACCCATTTTGTTAACAAGACCTCCTACATTAGTACAAAACACAAGGTTGTTTTCTTTACAAAAGAATGGAATAAAACCTTGCTCTCTGCTGCGATAAAATGTAACCTTTGTTTCAGCAGTCAGTAATTTTTTTTCTTTCAATCTTGAAGCCAAAAGTTTGAAGATTCCTTGGAGAGATATAGATCTCGGATTAGATCATTTAGTTCAAGCTGGTCGAAGCGTTGAGCATCTGAAAAATCATCTTCGAAATCACTATCACTGTCACTTGTCGTTCCACATGCCACTGCTGTCTCATCTTTTAGCAGGGAATCCGAAATCTGACTGAATGTTGGAATTGGTATGTCATCTGCGTGTGGAACAGGTCGCCTAGCAGAATCTAAATCTGGATATTTCCACTTTTTGCGATTTTTCCCATTAATTCCCTTAATATTCACAACACAGAAATAACAGTCATCATAGTGGTTCTTGGGCTCTCTCCAAACCATTGGAATTCCAAATTTTAAACATTTTCTTTTCCCACAAGTCCACTGTCGCAGGTGTTCAACACATGTTTTGCAAACAATATGAGGAGCCCAAGACTTGTCCTGGTCACCTAGTTTTACTTTAAAGTAAGCAAAGTATGCCTTTTTCACAAAAACAGTAATATGCTTCCTATGTTCTTCTTTGAAAGTGTACTCTCCACAAATATAACAAAATAAATGCGGTGAAAGAAAACATGCTCTTCTTGAAGATGATACCATTCTCTGTTAGAAGTGTAATAAAATAAGTAGCATACTAACATGCATGCAGTGGTTTAAAATCTAAAAAAGGCAATTCTGGGAAGATTCTTGAAAAACTGAAACTGAGAGTAAACAAGCAGTTTTCTTTTGTAAATACTAGACAGCAATAGTTTTTTTTACATAGCCTTATATAGAAAATATTGTAATAATACAGGGTGACCCAAAAAAAACGGGCCCGCGCGCGCACAATAAGTGCGCGCGCGGGCCCGTTTTTTTTTTTTTTTTGGGGGGGGGGGGGGGGGGGGGGGGGGGTTGGGTGGGGGGGGGGTCACCCTGTATTAATGAAATACAAAAATGTCTGTGTCTCAAAAACTAGAGCTGCTACAGACAAGTAAATGTGATATTTGGATTGAGCAGGCCTCATTTATGTACAATCAAGAGTAAAATGTTTGGCACCAAAAAAAAATTTTTTTTTTGGTAGGGCTGTGAAATTCTTAGTTATACACTTGGATTTCTCGGCATGAAAAGGGATGTCGGTCTGTAATTTACTATTCTAAAGCGAACTGTTACCATAAATGTTAAGAATGGACAGGTAGGGGGGGAAAAAACCCATTTAACTCCAATTTATATAATCATTTATTGTAGCGCCTTATCACAAGCGATTTCAGCAACAGTAAAGCAGCTAGGCTGGACTGAGGTGGCATTCTTGGCTCAAGGTACGACCTTTTGTGCTTGATCTTGTAAGCTGTGTTTACCGACAAAATAATTTCATTTAATATGTAGATATTTAGTAGCTTAATTTTTTGTAATTTTTGTGGCTCGTTAATTCATCGGTGAATTACGGTTAATGTTTAGATATTTATTACCTTAATATGTATACTTTTTGTGGTTCGTTAATTCGTCGGTGAAAACCGGCTTTTTTTTTTTTTAGATCATCATCATTATCATCATCATTATCTTTTTCCTTTCTGCTCCTTGTGGAGCAAGGATCCACTACTTCATGTGGTCCTTTTGCAAGAAGCCAGCACCAAGCAGTCACATGATCCTTCAATTGTGATGTCTCTGGCAACTAGTTTTACATGATGAGATGGTCAGCCCCATGCACAACCTCATATTAGTAGCCTTCTACGACATGTCTGAGGGTACAGTAGACCTATTCTTTCTCTGCCTCTTCAGAGACCCCGGGGAACTACTTCTCTTCTTCTTCTTCTTCTTTGATCCTTAGCCGCCGACCGTCAAAGCAGTCAGTGGCCATCACGCCTAGTGGCGTCTTGTAGGGCAACAACAAATTGATTCCACTTTGCTCAGTCGGTGGCCATCCTTCGTACAGTACCCCAACTCTGGTTCATTCTTTGCATCTCAGCCTCCACAGTCCTCCGCCAGGTTGTTTTTGGTCGGCCTCTCTTTCGTTTTCCTTCAGGGGTCCAAAGCAAAGCTGTTCTTGTGATGGCATCGGGGTCTCTTCTGAGGACATGGCCAACCCAGCTCCAGCGTCTGCCAGCTATGATGGTGTGCATGTTCTCTTGCTTGCTCCGAGTAAGCAGATCTTGGTTAGTGATGGTATTCGGCCAAAAGATTCGGTGAATTTTACTTAGGCATGTTGTGTGAAAAGAGGACAATTTCGCCCTTTCCTTCTCTGCAACTCTCCAGCATTCCGCACCATAGAGAAGCACGGAAAGCACACAGCTCTGATATAATCTTAATTTTGTGCTTGTGCTGTATTGAGAGGACTTCCAGATGTTGTTTAGGCTAAAAAAAGGCTGTTCTTGCTTTGTTCATTCTGTTGTTGATGTCTTTGCCTGCCCCGCCGTCTGGTGTTACTATGCATCCTAGACAACTACAGGGGGGACTTTTAGGTCTTATAAGGTGAAAATGATAAATCGAATATGAACTACACGTTTAGCTATTATCTCGAATCTTAAAGCACTATAGCAATGCTCGTTGCGTGTAATATATAATTAAATAATTGTTTTGTGTGGCATAAGTTTTTTTTTTATTTTGTCTTCTAAATTCTGTAATACTAGCAATAACCCTTCAAAATTGACAGATTTTTAATTATAGTGTGTTGTTTCTGTTACATGTATTATAGACGGTACTGTCACCACTGTGGTCATTTCATTGCAGGCGAACGTCATTAGATATTTGTAGTGAAAATTATATGGATGAATTAAAATATGAAGACATGGAGTAACCTTCCTAAATGACACGTGGAGCAGTGATAATGATCTAATGGATCGTAAATTGACTAAATAACTAACATTTCTTTTATGACAACACGTCTCGTAAATGTTCGTGCATCTTTTAAAATCTTGACTTTCCATAATGAAACAGTTCATGCAAACCGTCATTTGCGCACTTGTGCTATTTTTGCGAGAGTACATATAAGGGGAAACAATACAATGTTATTGTCTAACTTTCAACCACAGTTGCACCCCCTTAGCTGTGCTCAAAAGTTAATGCACTCTCTCGAAAATAGAAAAAAGTGCGCAAATGACGGTGTGCAAGTGTGACAGACCGACCGACCGAAGTACCTTACGGCGGGAATTATGGTATTGGATGATGTCTGTGTTTATTTATGTTGCGTCAATCTTCTCTCCAGCTAAATTTGATGACTTATTTGGGGCCGATAAGTTTCCTTTTTGTTTATAATTCATGATGATGAAAAAAAGTAATAATTATGATATGCTGCCAGTAGTAATGTTAATGATAATGCTTATCATTACCTTTCGTGCGCTCTATGGAGCATAGGCCTTCAAGTTCACGGCTCGGTCCTTCTGTCCAGTGCCATCCGATAGGGGTTTTCCATGTCTCCTTTATCCCATTCACTGGCTTTCTAGCTCGGTCGTCCATGGTTCGATCCCCAGTTGAGGTGGGATTTTGTAGACAACAAACGGCTCCGGAGTCGATCCACCCTCAAGTACTGGGTACCAGTGCAACGCTGGGAAGGTTAAGGCTGCCGGCGGGATGCTCACCACATCACCCCTATTGTGCCGATGGTCAAGAAAATATGGGCCTAACACCGTATTCCCAATATACCTCAATGGGCGTGTAACGGTTGCCCTTTTCTCTCCTTTTTTCCCATTCATGTATGTCTACAATTCCCTTCTCCGCTCGTTTTCAAGTTTTCCCTTATTTCTCTTTGCCCTGGGGATTTGCCCTATTTTACCGGGACCTGAAAGACGAGCAATGAACAGTAACAAAGTACCCTACTAGGCGAGCGTCCGATTAGGTCAGCGGTTAGAATGCTTTCCTCTCCCGGCGAAGTTACCGGGTTTGGGATCGAAACCTGGTTGCGTTAACTCCAGTCTACTCAGGTATAAATTGGTACATGACTATGTTCTTGCTTTAGGGAATAAAAAGGTTGCAAAGAAAGGAACAGGTCACCCCACTTTATAAAAAAACTGGACCTAGTATCGTAAAGTCTCTAACAATTCACTCCTGTATTGCAGTATCTGCTATGGAACAACGTTTTATCCTACGACACATGTCACAGAAGGATATTTTTCTTGTTGTTGAACTAGGGCTGCTGGGCTTCTCGCTCTTTAGCAGCAATACCAAGTTGAAGACTCCTTGGTATTATCTACACTGTAGATCTAGGCTTTTCCTGTGGCTCTTCTGCCATTCCGAATCGTGTGGAGCTGAGGTCATGAACTCTAGTTTCTCTAGCTTGGCTTGCATTTTAAGGATTGTCACATCTGGTCCCAAGCTATGAGGAAGAAGTGCGTGGCATACTGTGCATTCTCCGTAATCCAAGTGGGCTCTCAACTATGCAGAGGTAAAATACAGTACTACCACTTAAGATACACTAGCTTCAGGTCATAGAAAACTTCAACAACATTAATGTGTCATTCAAAGCAAGTAATTCAGATGATTCGGCTCAGCCACTCAAGAGAAAACAAGGTGCTCTATCAAGGAGGCGTATCACCCAGCCCAGAAGAATTGGAATGGAATCAGGACTGCTGACGCACAATTTTCTTCTAGATAAATCTCCACAGTGGTCAACTGGAATGTTCGATGATGATTACTGTTGAGAAAAAGAAAAGCTTGACACGTATAATATAGTATGGTGACGTCAATATTAGACAACAATTACGTCGGGTATGATCATCGTACGAGGTGTGTCAACTTCAACATTATTGATAACACCTGAGAACTGTGAACGGTCCATAACATTTATTTACAATAATGAACTTACGTATGTTCAATGACTACCAGGTTCCATGTATACTACAATCAGTCGTTCCTCGTTTCACTTATATCATCGATTCCGATAAGGAATTATTACTGCACAAGGAAATCATTTCCTTTCTCATATAAACATAAAGTTCAATGACATATCTCTTCATACATAGCTCAACCTGGCTCAAGGATCACAGCACGACAATTCCGTGCACTGCTCACAACACTATCCTATAGACTCTCTATGTTATTCCTCACGCGTGACATTTCACAACATTCATTCTCTTTGTTACTACGTTTAACAGGAGCGCTTTGTGGTACAGAACTACTACTGCAGATACCCGCTGTAGTTTTCCTCCACCTCAGATTAGCTCCTAACAATTACTATGTTGATAATATTTATGTCATAGTGATTGTGATGATCATGATAATTAGTAGAGCCGTTGACGATAATTTTGACGATTGTGATGACATATTATCCTCATTCCGATGAGAATAACATGTATACACTAAAACTACACTTTTTGAAATTTTGATTTTGCAGACGACTTTTCCCCTGTTTTGGGTCTCAGGCACGAAGGTCTCCAGGTCTTGCCACATCGTATACCCAGCTTCATCACCTCATCCACAGATCCGGAACTCCAGTCGAACTTGTTAGATCTTCGCCAATCAAAAACGAAGAAATACATTTTACATTCCAATAATAGAAACGTAGTCATACATGTCCTGAAAGCGGTAGGTATACATACGAATTATTCATTAAATGGTTTACTATTTAAGCTGCACTAATTTTGTTTTGGTTTTTGGACCCCGCACTTGTAAACTAGTTTTTTTGTGTGCAAGGGATACCCGGTTCAACCCCATGTGGGTTATAATTTAACTTCTCGTTTGTGTTTTAAGAGAGTAGTCTAATTATACATTGCCTTACTTAACAGTAAGAAGAAAGAAAATAATATCTAGAATTTTTTTTTTTGGGTAATCTTGTCATATCTCTTCAGTCGTAACTGACTATAGGAATGCGACCATGAGTGGACAGCCCTCAGCTCCTTTTTTCCTCATGTTCCTTTTGACGTTTTCTCATCTCATCTGCTTGCCGTGTGCGTGTTTGTCTGTGAGTGTGCAGTGCAGTGCAGTGCAGTCTGGATGCGTAAAAATCGTTGATACAATCAAAATCATTTTTACTTATCAGAATGTCTGCTTATCGGAGGTTTGCTCAAAAGTGAATATGTTTACGGTCAGAACCAGAAATAACGCACGTAGTATTTATTATAACGCTTCATATACAACTATTTCAATTTCTCATTAACAAATTCTGCATCTTTTTTTTATTTTTTCAAAGTCAATTTAACAAAAGTGTAATGTCATGTTAATTTTTAGCACCATGATTGCAAGTACCAAAACATGTTAAACGTTATAAGTCCTAATGGACTAATCTCAAAACCTGGACTGTCGTGTGACCACTATCATCGTTTCTCTTTGCGATCCTTACAGAGCATGGATTCACAACTGCAGTCGGTCCCCTTGCAAAAACCTCGCACCAAGCAGTCACATGCTCTTGCAATGGTGGTCTATGTGGTAATTTGTTTTACATGATGATGATAAATAGAAAATAAAATGGCCATAAACAAAGTAATTAATTTGTATCCCGCTGGACTTCTTTTTTTCCGAATGACCACTCTGAGCACTCGCTTCGCGTTCCGGTTTTGCAATTTGTTTGGGTTGCCAGGAAGAAAACTATAAGCTTTTTCATTTTTACGAATTCACTATTCCTAACCCAGGGGCTTTTCGAATTCTTCTGGTCTGATCTGCTCGTGTAAGTGTGTATGTATTATGTATGTATATATGTGTGTGTGCGTGCTTACACTATAAACTAAATTTAATGTTACCAAAACCATTAAACTTTATAATCCCCATTAGCAGTCTGTAGATTTTAAAACATTCCCAGGTAAGTAAACATTATTTTGCAGTGATAATGCTGAAAATGATAAGCCCTCCACGCTATCTGGCTCCCAGATCACGGACCAGTTGTGTATATAGCCTGAACGTTTTATGTGTAATTAAAGATTAATTAACATCCCACATTTCTA
Source organism: Oreohelix idahoensis (assembly GCA_024509875.1). Taxonomy (NCBI): domain Eukaryota; kingdom Metazoa; phylum Mollusca; class Gastropoda; order Stylommatophora; family Oreohelicidae; genus Oreohelix; species Oreohelix idahoensis. The sequence goes on from JAMPIV010007755.1 coordinate 24,062, forward strand.
AAAGTCTCATACATCCTGTACTTTGTTAAGTATCTTTGGCCAGATTTTCGCATCAGTAATGTTTTATTCTATCTCCACTTTTGGCCGAAGTTGACCTGATGTCATATCTTGATATAAAATAGTTTAATCTATCATCCTACACAATATCTTACAGTTAACTATTTAGATCCTCTTGAAAAATGTCATTTTAATGTGATTATCCTTCTTTTCAGCTAGTAACAAAAACTTTAAACGCGTTTTTCCTCTAAACAAGCAGAAATGGAAATGGAATATAGCAGTACTAAAGCTACAACTAATCCACCAGACATCCAGCCAGCAGAAGAGGAACTACAAATCAGCTGTGAACGACCAAGTAGAGAAGAAATAAAGAAAGCCATAAAGATTCTGAAAGATGGAAAAGCAGCTGGTCCAGATTGCATTCCAGCAGAGGCCATCAAAACAGATATTGATACCTCTACAGAGATATTATACTACTACTCGGCAAAGTCTGGGAGAGAGAACGAACGAACTTTATTTTTAAAGGGTTAAGAATTGGGCGCGCAGGCCCGTCTAACATTCTGCCCTTCCACTTATCTTGCATACTATACCCTTTCATTCCCACATGTTACTTTAAGCATTAAATTAACGGCATAAAACATTATAAAGGTTATATAACAGCTTACAATGACATTACAAATCCAAAACATCTATACGGTAAATCAGACAATAATTCGAGTATGATCACATTGGGGTAGTATAGAATCGGAACTCCAGTATATTTGAACAGTCTGCTATTGAGTGAGTAGGAACTCCGTGTTTTTCTTTGCTCTCTCTAACTCAAGAGCAGAATCAGATAGAACGTACGAACGTTATCTTCAAATAGTTTAGAATTGGTCACGCAGGCCTGTCTAACATTCTGCCCATCCTTTCTCTCGTCTCCCATACTGAATTAATTTATCCTACACATGCATTTTCAATATTATTTTAAAAAATAAAAATAAACAAAATCAATGCAATAAAACAAAGTAAAATCCCAACATTGTAAAAGTATAACAGTTACACACATTTTCAGGACTTTATCATAATCAATAATGAACAGGGCAGAATATTCCTTAAAAAATACACATCACATTAGAAAATGATTTGGGAACATAACTAAATTAGGGTGACATATAATCTGCACTCATGATGTATTTGAAAAGTCTGCGATTGTATGAATATGGACTAAGCGTGCTTTTTAGGTCGTGTGGAAGATTGTTCCACAGATGAGCAGCAGAAAATGCTAAACTTTTCGTGAATAAGTCAAGCCTTGGCTTAGGCACGTGTAATATGTTTAAGCGTTGGCTATGTCTTCCGTTGTATTTGAAAATGGGCCACAGGTACGTTGGAGCATTCTGTGATAGGATTTTGTGAATGAATGTGGCTTTTTTGAAGAGGAAGCGCTTTCTTAGAGGTAATATGTTAAGATATTTATGTAGATCTACTAAGTGTGTTAGGTGTTTGTCAGAAACTAGGCGCACTGCACGTTTTTGTAATGAATGGAGTCTCTTTGTGTTGGACATGGAGCAGCCATCCCAGATTGTGGAGAAATAGTCTAGGCGTGTTTGTTTTTGGGATATGAAGAACATCTTCCTTGTCTTCTCATCTAGAAAATGTTTGATCTTAGCTAACTGGTAAACTTTCTGTGCCTTTTGTTTGGTCAGTGCTAGTACAGAGAATTCCAACTTAAATGTTGGTCAACTATGAGTCCTGGTGTTTTGTGTTCATTTACATTATCAATTAGTGAGGTGCCAATATAGAGCTGAAGTGTTGTTTTCTGTGAGTTTTGTAATTTTTTCCTAGTTGATATTATCATACATTTTGTTTTAATGATATTTATTTGCATGCGATTTTTGTTGCTTCATTTGATAAGATTGTCTACATCCGTTTGTAATAATACTTCTAGCGTGTTGCAGCTTTTATCACTTGTGTAAATGGTACAGTCATCGGCAAATAGGTTGCAGGATGAATGCTTGATGTGTAGTGGCAGGTCATTTATGTATACGGCAAAAAGTAAGAGACCTAGAATTGAACCCTGGAGAACTCCAGTATTGATCATGGTTGGGCTTGACAAGGAATTATTGTAACACACTACTTGCTGTCTGTCGGAGAGGAATGATTTAAATAATGACACTAGTTTAAAGTTAACTTTCATTGTTTCTAATTTTCTTATTAAAATAACGTGATCTATCATATCGAATGCTTTTCTAAAGTCTACAAAGATTGCTCCACGTATGTTATCGTTATTGATGTTTAGGTGCCAATTGGAAATTCCAGCAGAATGGAAGGAATGTTATCTGGTCAAGTTGCCTAAGAAGGGAAATTTACAAGAGTGCACAAATTATAGAGGAATAATGTTACTATCAGTGCCAGGAAAAGTATTAAAGAGAAAGATGACTTGACTCTTCTGTCCCATAACAATAATCAGATGCAAGAGAAAATGAAAATTCTTGATGAGAGGTCACAACACGTTTGCCTGAAAATACACAGGGGAAAGACAACGATTATGATAATAAATGCAGGAAATGGAAACAAGGTTGAACTTGAAGAAACACCACTAAAGGATGTATAATTGTATACATATCTTGGCAGTAATATAGACAAGGTTGGGAGGACAGACAGTGATATCAAAATAATAATACAAAAAGCAAGAGGAGCTTTCATTGCATTGGGAAACGTATGGAGAACAAGATAAGTCAAGTCCAACACTAAAATAAGAATCTTCAACTCAAATGTGAAGTCAGTCCTATTGTATGGCTCTGAGACATGGAGAGCAACAAAAACAACAACCAAAAAGCTACAGACTTTTATAAACGGGTGCTTGCGTAGAATAGAAGGACTGAAATGGTATGACAAAGTCACAAATGTGGAATTGTTGACAAGAACCAGACAAGTGCTGGTGGAACAAGAGTTGAGAAGAAGACGCTGGCGATGGATAGGACACGCGTTGAGGAAACCTGCTGGTAGCATTACAAGGCAGTCCTTGTTCTGGAATCCACAGGGAAAGACAGGCAGAAGTAGACCAAAGAACACACGGAGAAGAGAACTGGATACAGAGGGGAAAATGATGAGGAAAACATGGAAAGAACTTGAGCGGCTGGCACGGGACAGGAAGACTTGGCATGTGTTTGTTGAAGGCCTATGCTCCTTGGGGAGCTAATGGGTATTGATGGATTGATTGAAGGCGACGATTAGTTAATCGATTCATCATCATCAGGGCCGGATTAACCATTAAGCAAAATAAGCACGTGCCTAGGGCACTAAGGGAAGGGGAGCACCACAGAGATTTTTCCCCTAGCTACCATGCCCTTAACTCTTAACTCTTTCACTGCCACATTCGCCTTTAGTCAAATTTTTTGTAATTTCCCTTATCTGCCGTGTTTCCCTAGTTATAAGTAAATAATTTGCTTATATTGCTCACTCTATTTGGTGTTAAATAAAATTAAAAATTAAAACAAAAGTTTTTATTTAATATAGTTGTGGGATCTGGCCTGGAAGAAAACTGAATTTTTCAATCTCTTATTTGACCTTCAGCTCTTATTGAGTCTTAATGTCTTGTCAGTTGAGCAATGGAAGGTCGAGGGGAGCACCATTGTTGGGCTGTGCTTAGGGCATCAGTTAGCCTCAATCCGGCCCTGATCATCATCATCATTTCCCTTTTAGCTTCTTATAGAACATGGAACCACAACTGAACGCCAGACCATTCATAGTCAGTGGCAGTAATAATTTGTCTAGCAGTTTATTTTACACTAGTGTAAAAGCCCGTCATAAGACGGGAATTAAATTCAATAGCACCAATACCTAACGGCAATGTTACTTATTCAAAAGTATTTTTAAAAACCACTGTGCATCACCACAGTACACGAACTGCGTAGCAGGTTCTATAAATATTTTTGTGCACACTATTTTCGTTATTATTTTCGGGACAGTACATATAAGGGAAACAATACAATTAATGTCTAACTTTCAACCAAAGTTATATCCCTTAGCGTTACTGACAGAAAAAGCTGGGATTTTATATACGTATTGATGTTGAGCTTTCCAGCCCCATTCACATCCTGATATTAGTTGTTTCTTACGACATTCCAGGTGGACCAGTGGTACCTATTCTTTCTTTATGTACTCTGTGACCCTCGGGATCTACACGGGGTAGCTAATGAATTCATATAAATAAAACCATAGAACAAACAAAAAGGTAAAAGTTATAATCAAGCAAGAAAAGAGAATGATTATAACATGAGACGAGCATGAAGGTAGTGTCTGAAATCCTCCTATCGCGGTAGTAACCTACCCCATGTACACTGGTTGAGGATACCCAAGTCCCCTCATTCTACGCGAAATAACAGTAACAATATTAATAGTAATAATAACAATAATAATAGTTTTCATGTATTTAAGAAAAACAAATGAAAGAAAATTGTCAAAAGGCCCTAATAATTAATTTTTAAAAAACATAAACCCTATTATTAAAAAACCCCAAAAAGAAACATTAAAACACGTTACAAACAACTCAAAATGTAAGGAAAAACAATAAAATAATACAAACAACACGACACGGCACAACAGCGTGTAACAAAAATATAAAAACAAGAAATTCTAATATAAATAGTCAGCAACAACAGCAATCAATTGCAAATGGTAGCATGTATTTGAGTTTAACACAAAACTGAAAATAAACTGAATCTAAATACCCTAATTATAATTGACAATTAGGTTGAACTGTATAAGACCAACATGGCGATGAGCGGAGACAAAAGTTCATCTGATGCTAGCCCGCTTTCCTCCAATCTCCTTTCAAAAGTTACTAACAAGAGGTAGTTTATAAATAATTTTTTTAAAGTAAATATTCAGGATAGTTTCGGACAATCTTAGTCATGAAAACCGCAGGTAATGTTGGAAAATGGAAGACAGCATATCACGTGGGTGAGCATAATGAAAGCTGACGTACAGAACAATTACAATCAACAGGAAAGTAATAGAATATCATTACAAACATGAACAATCAAATATTTATCTTTCAAGTGTTGTTATGAACCACTTTTCATTTCTTGTTTGACGTTAATATTATTTATTTTTCTGACGTTTTAGTGGTCAAATGTGATATCTTGCTTGAAGTTACGTTGACTTAACATTTGAATGCTTTTGCTTTTTCAGGCCAACAAGCTCCATTTGTTACATCACACGATAGACTGGTTCATTACTTACCTGGTAAGTTGATAATACTAGACGATTATTAGTACATCATCATTGTTATATTGTGGAGACATGATGCATGATAAAATCCTGTATATCCTGATCCATTATCCGTATAATATACACTATCCAGTTAGTTCCATATAGGAACACATTCAAAGACTACCAGCTAGGCAGTAAACACGTCCAGCCCACACAGTGGAGACATAAACAATAATAATGTCGCTAGGCCAAACAAAACGACGTCATATGCGACTTACGCATAGCGACCACAAAAAGGTGCTAACACTGGTGAGCACTATATTTAATTCCATTCTAAACTATCATGTGGTGTGCAAAAGGCATACGCCACAATCATCATCATGTTTCTTATGTTCTCGTTACTGAGCAAGAGGGTCACCACAGGAGGTGGTCCCACAGGAAGCCTATGAAAAGCAGTTACAAGCTCTGGTAGCGGTGGCTTTTGTGGTAATTTAATGTATATGATGAGTGTTGCGCCTCTTTTTGCGCACCGCAATGCGTTCATGATTTTGAAACATCGCAGTGCTCAAATAGAACGTCGCTAGATTAAAATGACGTTAAATAAAATAATTACGTAGACGCGCGTGCAGAGCAACGGCAGTTGACTTTTGGTATAAAGAAAGTGTCTGCATCTGTTGAGGCCAGGTGATTCGTATAATGTAGATGAGTATTCTGAGAATATTGGGAAATCATATAATTATGTCGCGGACCTCAACTTGACGGACTTTAAGGAGAGGTGTTGAAAGCATCATTATTGTTACAGTGTAACGGACTTTGAATTATGGGCCAGTAGAGTTGGCCGATTTGCGTATTGTAATCATGAATCGTTATCTATATGTGGAGCTGCGTGTTGTGGGAAATGTGATTAAATTATAAGAATTGTCAACAAGAGTGAGCTGCATTTACTTCACAAGTTACTGTTGTCGTTGTCCATTGGACTTGTGAATTGCTATCACCCTATATGTTACTTGTCCAACGCTTTCATCAATTTCAATCATTAAGATAACAGAATGGAACGCAACAATGAGATTGTCAGCACCAGACAAAATGTCGTATTAGTGACCTCATACGACATTCCTGAGTGACCTCATACGACATTCCTGAGTGACCTCATACGACATTCCTGAGTGTACAGTCTTCCTATTCTTTCTTGTTTTCTTCAGAGACCCCTAGAAATGTCACGGGGGGGTGTAATAGTAAAGGTAAAGGTTGTCCCGTAGCAGATACTGCCGTAGGTGTGTGAAGTGTTAGAGACTTCACCATACTAAGACCAGCTTCGAGAGATGGGGGTGACCCGTTCCCTTCCTCGCTGCCTTTTCCTTCCCTAACTCAAAGTCAGGTACCCATTTATACAGCTGGAAAGACTAGAGCATGTCGGTACCGTGATTCAAACCCGGCACCATTGCCGCGAGAAACCAGTGCTCTAACCACTCTGCCAATCGGACGGCAGTAATAGTACATAACAGCAATAAAAAGACGGAATCAGATGAATAGATAGAAAACAGAAACAGCCTGACAAGAAGATAGATGCTTCTTGTTCGTCTTCACCCTCCAGGTGACCAAGGAGCAAAGGCCTTCAACAAAAGTATTCCAAGTTTTCCTACCGCGTGCTGTAAGCTCAAGGTTTTTCCATGTCTGTCTCATCATTTTCATATCTGTCTTCAGTTCTGTCCTCTGCGCATTTTTCCATCTAACTCGGTTTTTCTTTCTTTGGGGATGGGGGTTCCAAAGCAAGGCCTGCCTTGTAATGTTATCAGCAGGTTTGTGCCCTATTCATCGCCTGCGTTTTCTTCATTTCTAGTTCTACTGGCTTTTTTTATCTGGTTCTTGTCAGCAGTTTCTTGTCATTAGTGACCTGGTGGTACCATTTGAACCCTTCTGTTTTACGCAAGTACCCATTTATGAAAGTCTAACTTCTTAGTAATTATGTTTGTTGTTCTCCGTGTCTCAGGGCCATACAATAGAACTGAAAGAAGACAGATAGTTAGAAAGACAAAGACAGATAGTTAGAAAGACAGAGACAGATAGTTAGAAAGACAAAGACAGATATCAGTTGACTAATCATTAGATGGAGCTAGTCCTTGTTCTGGAATCCACAAGGAAAGAGAGGCAGAGGTAGACTAAAAAAACACATGGAGAAGAGAACTGGAAACAGAGGTGAAAATGATGAGGAAAACATGGAAAGAACTTGAGCTGATGGCACAGGAAGACTTGGCATGTGTTTGTTGAAGGCCTATGCTCCTTGGGGAGCTAAAGGGTATTGATTGATTGAATCATTAGATGGTTTAAACTAAGGAAGAATGGCTGGGTGGTTTGAAGGATGAATAGATAAGTAGTTCAGTCTGTAGGTAGGTAGGTAGGTATATAGTTAGTTCGGTCTAGAGGTAAGTAGGTATATATGTAGGTAGATGGACAGAGAGATAGTTAAAGAGACAGACAGATAGGCAGACAGCTGTTAAAAATGCTAAGAAGTGCCTTTTTATTATAAAAAGCTATAGATGTTCACAAAAACTGCGAGACCATGAAGAAGATCACGTATACAATCCTAACTAGTGGGCACGTGTGCTATTTGCTGCACACACACTGAGCCGCACTTTATAATACCGCCTGACTAAACATACCCTTTACCGTGCATCCGGGTACTTCCAAAAACATATTTCTGACACTTTAACAAAAAATTCAGCAACACAGATCACATATAAGCTACCTGACAGCGAGCAAAACAATCGATCATTTGCTTTTCACAAACAAGACTAAGGTGTGAAATAAGGTGTCTTGGTCAACGCAAATATACACCGTGCCACAAAACATTTATTTATATAGCCTTTTCTATGCATATAACAATAACGAGTCCAGTGGAAGCTGTAGTAGTCTGTGCTCGTGTGTGTGTGTGTGTGCGTGCGTGCGTGCGTGCGTGCGTGCGTGCGTGCGTGCGTGCGTGCGTGCGTGTGTGTGTGTGCATGTGCATGCACTGTATTGTATATTTTGAAAAAGGGAGGAGATGAGGAGGAAGAAGAAGGAGGAGGAAAGAATAAGGAGGAGGAGATGGAGGAAGGAAAGCAGAAGAAGAAGATTAGAAGAAGATGATGATGGTTGTGATGGTGGTGGTGATGATGGTGATCATGATGATGATGTTGGTGGTGGTGTTAGTAATGGTGATGATGATGATGGTGGTGGTGATGTTGATGGGGGTTGTGGTAGTGATGGTGATGATGATGATGGTGGTGATGGTGATAATGATGATGTTGGTGGTGGTGGTGATGCTGATGATGATTTTGGTGGGAGCCGCGCTGGTGTAATGGCTACAACGTTGTACTGGCGACCAGGTGTTCATGGTTCAAACCCGGGCGTCGGCGTTTGAAGAAATGTTTACGACCGGAAATTTGACTGAATAATCTGAACGGCTCCTGCACATAAATCCCGTGTGGATGGGAAGGAGCGAAGCTCCTGACCGGGTTGGAAGGAAAGTCCACTGACCCCCCAGCCTCGCAATGACATGTCATTGGGCCAAAAAGGGCTAGAAAGCTCGAGTGCCGCTGGTTATAGAAGAAGAAGAAGAAGAAGAAGAAGATGATTTTGGTGGTGGGGGTGTTGATGGGGGTGATGATGGTGTTGATGATGATGGTGGTGGTAGTGATGATGATAATGATGTTGATGATGATAACGATGACGATGATGATGTTGATGGTGGTGGTTTTTATGATGATGATTATGATGATGATGATGGGGATGATGAGGATGGTGATGGTGGTAGGGCGATGGTGGTGATGGTGATGATGGTGGTGGTAGTGGTTGTGGTGATGATGATAATAGTGGTGTTGATGATGGTGGTGATGGTGATGATGATAATGATGTTGATGATGGTGGTGGTGATGGTGATGATAATAATGTTGTTGATGATGATTACGATGACGATGATGATAATGATAGTGGTGGTTTTATGATAATGATGTTGATGATGATGATGATGATGATGAGGGTGGTGGTGGTGATGATGGTGATGATGATTATGCTGTTGATGATGATGGTGGTGGTAGTGATGATGGTGGTGGTGATAATAATCTTGATGATGATGGTGGTGATGATGACGGTGATGATGACGAAGGTGATGATGCGGGGGTGATGATGACGAAGATGGTGATTATAATGGTAGTGGTAGTGGTGATGGTGATTATAATAATGATGTTGCTGATGATGAGGATGATGATGATGAAGATGAAGGTGGAGATGGAAGAAGAAGACAAGGTACAGATAAACCATAGTTTTATATCACAATGGAAATACACAGTATCGATAATCTCCGATAAATGATTCTTTTGGCGTAGCATCAGTAGCGACTTACAGTCTTGTGTGCCCTAGTCACTGACCTATATCTGGGACCTGAGCCTACAAAAGTAGGAAAAACCTACTTTGTACACCACGGATACAAAAAAAAAAAAAATATTACACAGCACTAAACGTTTAAAAACAAAGCAACAACAAACTACAGGCTACATACTTTCATAAGCTAAGCACTAACACGGTAAACTAAATGTATGCTCTGTCCTGGTCAAGCAGAGGTACGTGGCAATGAGAGAGCTGACAGACTGGCCTCGAGAGCACCCATAGTGGGAACACTGGACATGGATAAGGAAGAGATACTAAGGGCAATTAACGATCGCCTGCTGGATAATGACACTGCAATGGATGACTCAACAAGGCTGAGACTGTTGGAGTTTGGCATCAAACACGGGACTCGCAGAAATGGACGTGAGAGAGGATGCATCCGTCGTATGTACAACCAGCGTGATACAGGTACAATTAGCATTCATGCTGAGGGAGACTGAGCACCTGTGGGTTTGCCCTGAGTGCAGTGAGATCTATTCTGATTAATAATAAATGTATGCTCGCCGATGAGAGTATTACAGGGCAGTCCTTGTTCTGGAATCTCCAAGGAAAGGGAAGTCATTAGACCAAAAAAATACATGGGAAAGACAGCTGAAGACGGAAGTGAAAAAGATGAGGAAGTCGTGGAAAGATGAGCTGACGGCACGTTACAGGAGGACTTACGTATGTTGAAGAGAACTGGTCCTTGTGCAGTCGAAAGGCGATACATGAGCGAAATGAAAACATCAAACAAAACAGATGCTTTTGCATCAAAGAATAATCATAAATTAGCGCCCTTTGGACGCTTTTAAAATCCTAAATCTTTTTAAGCCTGTAGTTTATTTGAAAGGACGTGTCTAGTGGCAATGCACAACATTTACCTTTCTTTTACCATACAACTTAATTACCATGTCAAAAAACTGATAATCCCCTAATGTGGCTACTTACTGCTATAAACTTTGAAATACCTGTACGATTTCAAAGCTGACGTTCGTGAAAGCATCATTTTAACGGCGCATTCCTACCTAGGTTATTTACTTTTATTTTTTATAGTTAATACAAGACTGCTTCGTAGGGTCCGATATTTGATAAATGGAAGCGAGACTTTTTTCCTGACAGTTTTTTGCTATGTTCTCCCTGGTCCGCTGTTGTCCTAAAGACTTTCCAAAATTGATGTGTTCCTCGGATATAGAATTTTAAAGTTAGTATCTAATAATAGTAACAATGTTTTCAAAATATTACAACATTATTTACAATAAATCAAAATTTTAATAACATATCAAAAATCGGATCTCACGAAAGTTTTATTATCCAATGGAAAGGATCATGTTGTTTGACCAAGAAATACGGAAGGTATAAGAAATTAGTAACATAGAAATAGGTTCTGCGAAACTCATGCTTTTCTTCATAGGAAAGCAAAATTTGTTAACCTACTTAGTCGTTCCTCTTCAACTCTGGGGTGAAGAGGTTGGCCAGAGAGAACGCCATACTATCCTATCGGCTACCTTCCTCCTGGTCTAGTTAAAATCTAGTCCTCGGTTCTTCAAAGATTGTCTAATGTTGTCTTCCCAGCGAACTCTGGGTCGTCCTGGAGGTCTGGATCCCTGGCTCTTAGTTTCCCATACGTGCGGTAGCCGATCTTCTCCCATTCTGCAGACAAGGCCAAACCATTGTAGTTGGAACTGTTCTACTTGGGTCTGTAGAGGCTGAGTTTTGAGGTCTTGCCGTATCGTCTGATTGCAGACCATCTCTCTTCTTGTTACTTCAACCATCTTCCTCATATACCTCATTTCTGAGGTTTGGAGCTGGCTTTTTGTTTTTTTGATTATTTTTTGTTGGGGGGGGGGGGGGGGGAGGGGGGGGGGTGAAATTTTTTAACATAATACACTTGCAAAATCAAAATATATCTACTTTTTTTTTTTTAATAAAGTTTTGCCTCGTTTTGGTGAGGCGCGTCCCATTCAACCTAGTCGGTTATATTATGGCGCATGTCCAAACATAAAAAACCCTTAGGTCTGGGGTTTAATATATTTGATATATCTACTTAGAATGTGTTCTGACAAATTATTTTGACATATTTAGATTCAGGAGATTATAAATTATCATAACAACATATTAATCCCAATTGTGTCCTTTTTTAGTTTGGCTTGGTTTGGTTTGGTTTGGTTTGAAGGACTATCATCATTGCACACGGACAACTGCATCAGTGCTCCGTTCTCCTCCCTAAGATCACACAAGGAGGATCTCAGCACAGTGCACGAAATGCGTAGCACCGGCGAGAATCCCAATGTGTGTATATATACACCTCTTTTTACTTTAAGTGCACTACTCTCCCCCCCCCCCTCTTCCTTAAACAGGCCAGCTTACACATCCAAATTAATATACTCATAGCTTGATAAATTCTAATTTTGTTTTGTTTTGTTCTATTTTTCATGTGTACGTCTCTATTTGACCAGGACTTTGAAGATCTCGTCCATAATGATGGGCAGGCCTGGCCTAGTTCTCTTTATGGGTTGCAGCTTTTGAGGCAAGAAAAGATACCCAACAATATTTCACGTGAGTTCATAATATAAACTATATATATATATATATATATATATATATATATATATATATATATATATATATATATATATATATATATATATATATATATATATATATATATATTAGGGCTGGTATTGATTTACAAATCTTCATCAATTAATCGAGTGTCTTTAAGCGAAGACTAATCTATTTAATTTCGTATAATTTGAAAAACTGTTTTAAAAAATCATAAATAAAACTGTTTTAGAAATCACTAATAACTTTATTTATTTTACTTATTTTATGGCAATATCGTCCTGAAAATATAATGAAAATACTGAAAATATAATGAAAATACTGAAAATATGTTGAAAATACTGAAAATTTACAACCAAACAATTTATTATTATTGACCATACTTGCCAAATTCCTTATCACAAAATATTAGTAAACAAGTAGGCTTAAAAAGGGTGCTAGGAGGCCACAGAGATGTGGTTTTACAGAAGAATGTTAAAAATGTCAGAGGCAGCCAAAAAAGAGTAATGAGGATGTCCTGAGAGAGGTCAACGCGCAAATGAAACTTATTTCACAAGTTGGAACGACGCAATCCATTTTTTTTTTGGGGGGGGGTGGTAGAGGAGGGGGGAGGGGAGGGGGGGGGCATGTTATGAGAACAGGAAAGTTATAATATATCGTAAGACTTGAAGGAAAAGGAGACAGGGGAAGACAAAGAGAGCAGTCACTGGACAGTATGACATCGTGGCATAGAAAGAAGTCAACAACAGAATTGGTAAATTGTACTGGAGGCAAGAAGTTGTGGAGAGACATGATCTCCGACGCCACTAGATATCCCAAACCTCTAATATAGCAAATGCTCTCGCATTTTGGCAAAAAACATGAACATTGCTAAAAGTGGAATAATCGATTAAAATTTGTTTTATCAATTAATTGATTGAAAACAGTTTAACCAACCGATTAATTAATTAATCGTTAAAGATCCCACCTATAGTTTTCATGTGTCATTTCCATTTACATATATTATTTTTTATTTTTGTGCGGTTTTTGTTGAAAAAAAAAAAGCGTATGTTTGCTCCTTTTAGCTGGCAGGGGTTTTCGATAACACAACAACAGAGTAGTATTACTGCTCACTCAGGCATGTCGTACAAGGAGAGTAATATGGCTGGGCGTGTGGTCGGCTGCCTCATAATGTAAAAGAATTATTGCAAGTGCATGTGCTGTCTTTGTGTAGGCTTTCTCAAGGTCATAGCTGCATGATGATGATGATGGAATGCAATTTTATATGTTATTCTTGTTTACACATATTCTTATTTTATGTATGCCTGTCATTTAAACATGTGTGTGTTTTTTTTTTTTTTTTTTTATGTGCGATTCTCGTTTACTCAGATTCTTATTTGATGTGCGGTTGGTCTTGACATAAGTCTGATTTTAATTGTTAGTTCTCATTTCAGTAAATATTATTCATGGATGATTCTTATATTAATGAGCTCACAAATGACACATATTTTAGATAATGCCTTTGATTTTCTTCCGGGGGATTTCCGTTGTTACTCGCTATGACGCATTGAGACACAATAATAGCTGGTCTCCCCTTGCTTAATGGAAGTGTCTCTGAGTAATCATTAACTAGTGCGCATGGAATTGGGATCCCATCAGGATAAGTGTATTTTAAGACACCTCGAATCCTGTGTCCACACGCAGTAATTTAGTGTCACCCTGCATCTGATGTGACCAGGAAGACAACTAGTTGTGATGATACTCGACCTTCATATCAATCCCCGGATCCCACATCGTAGTTGTAATAATAATCTTTTCAGCATCGAATGCACCTCCTTATCTTCATTCTTATTTCCTTTCACTCCTCCTCTCATTTCTTTGTTGTTGATTTATTTATTTATTTGTTTAAATCCTTCCTCATTATTGAGTTTAGGAGAGTGAACCCTTCTTTTGTTACGTGGATTGGAAAATGTTGCTTGTTTTTAAATTCTTGCCGTTTGCCTTTATCCTTTCCTCTTTTTCCCCATCTATCCATAGCCTTATTGGGGAGGGGGGGGGGGGGCTGCAACGGTGCAACGAAAGGTTTGGCAAGCGTAGGCGCGCGCGAAATTAATCGCAGTAACAACGTGTACTCTTAGAAGAGTCCTGGCATTAATAAATCTAAATCTCATCTAGTGCATTATTCCTCATTTACATGTGATTGTATCACTATTATCAATATAAACGTTCATCCTCAATATATATCCCTTTTTTTCTCTCTCTCAAATTTCTCACTTGTCTGTTCCACTCGTTTCCCCTTCAGATGAAATATATATCATCTACTTACCAATGTGCTTGTCAAAATATTCTGAAATTCTGTGTGTATATGCTTGAGGTTGTTCCTTCCCCTCATCACTTGTACATCTACAAATTGGGGCTCCCTTTAATACCTCATCTTTTCACCTCCCTACCATAATCCACACCCATACATCCCTAATGACCCCCAATTGTCTATTCACATCCTGATAGGTTGAATTGTCAGCCACACAATTTCCTACCAGTCTTCACAAACCCCACTCAACCTTTTTCCCAATCGTGTAGTGACGAGGCCCACTTCGCGAGACACCATTATACGCGAGATGGTGTATTGTCTGGGGGGGGGATGGGGGGGGATGGTGGGGGATTTATACATTTCTGGGAGGGGGGGTGTGGGGGGGTGTAGTGGGAGGGATTTTACCCATATATACCATAAAGACATGTCCTGACAACACAGCACGTCATTACTAACAAAACTACCCTCCATAATATCAAAACAATAAAACATCTACCCAAACCCAACCTAATGTTTCCCCAAAAAAAAACAAAAAACACCCCAAAAAAAAAACAAAAAAACAAAAAACCACCACACCCCACAAAAAGGACCAAACACCCCCTAACAAACACCATCCAAAACCCCACAACACCCCCAAAAACAAAAAACCAAACACCACCACCAAAAAACCAAAACCCAACCCACCAACACCAAAAACAAAAAACCCAGACACCCACCAAAACGTAAAACCCCCACAAAACAAAAAAAACCACCCCACAAACCCACGTCCCCCCCCCAAAAACCCACTACACAAACAAACAATATTTAACAATTTGAAAGTAAAAACAAAAAAACCAAAACCCACACCAAAACACACCCCAATCCCCCCCCCCCCCCCCCCCCCCACCCCACCCCCCCCCCCCCCCACCCCCACCCCCCACCCCCACACCCCACCCCCCCCCCACCCCCCACCCACCCCCCCCCCCCCACCCCCCCCACACCCCCCCCCCCCACACCCCCCCCCACCCCACCCACCAAAACACACCCCCCCCCAACACCAACCAAACCCCCCCCCCCAAACCACAAAAACCCCCCCCACCCCCACCCAATAAAAATAAACCTACAATGTTACCACCCCCCAGGATCATCCCACCCCCCCCACCCCCCCTCATAAACCCCCAACACCCCAATCAAACTCTTCACCCCCTCCCCCCTCCCCTCCCCACCACCCCCCCAACCCCCCCTAATCACCCCCCCCCCCCCCAACCCTAAACAAACATCTTATCCCCAACCATCAACCAAACAACCCCCAAAACCACCCCCCACACACCACTTACCCACCCCCCGACTAATAACCAAAAAAACCCCAAAAACAACCCGGGTTAACCACAACAAAACCCAGGTTAACCCCCATCAACCACAACCCAAACCAAACCCCCCCCCCCAGATACTACTCTCCAAACCATCAAATCCTAACACACCCAGCCCACACCCCCAAAACCCCCCCAAAACAACCCCACACCACTATTAACAACCAAAAAACCCTCCCCCACCACATAAACCCCCCCCACAACCCCCCTCCAACTCCCCCCCACAATAACCCCCCCCCCCCCCCCCCCATGACCCCCATACCATTGTATACCATAAAACCCCCCACGGCCCCCCCCAAAGCCGCCCCCATCAAGACAACCAACACTAAATCAACCACAACACCCCCCCCCCCCCCCCCCCCCAACAAATCAGCCCCTTGAAACAAACCACAACCACCCAACCATACAAAAATCCCCCCACCCCCCCCCAGGAACCCCCCACAAACTTTCCCACAACAAAAACCCCCCCACCAAAACACCCCCACCAAAATCCACAAACCCAAAACAAACCCCCACACCCCCCCAACTTCGCAACAAAAAAAAACTAAAACACCCCCCCCCCCACCCCCAACATCCCCCAAACAAAACCCCATCCCAAAACCATACCAAGAAAGCCACAAAGACCACAAATTAACCAAAGAAAACAAACACACAAATAATACAACCAGCCACCCCACCAAGCAACGCCAAAAAAACCCTCCACAAAACCAAAATAACAATACAACCCGGACTATCAATTTCACACAACCCAACCCCCCACCCACCTCAATTTACCATACTAGAAAATAACCAATTAAGAACCAAAACCCCCCCCCTTATAACAACCCAAATAATCTCCCCCCCTCACTAAACCAAATCAACCCCTAAAAACACTTCACACCCAGGCGATTACACACATTTTACAAAAATAAGTTTTGCCCACATTCCTTTAAAACCCCACCCCCCACACATCCCACCCCCCCCCCCCCCCCACAATTCCAAAAATACACCCCCCCCAAAAAACAAAACAAACACCACAACAACTCCCCCCCATACGATGGCACAAACCACCCAACCGCCCCAACCCCCAATCGTGTATGCACCCTAAACACACCCACCCCACCCCCCCAACCAACACAAACCCCCCCCCCCCCGTACGACATTTCCCCCCCCCACCCCCCCCCCCCCATAAGTATCCCTCACAACCCCCCCCCCCAATTCCAACCACCCCCCCCCCCCCCACCCCCTAAAACCCCCCCACCATTAACCTACCCCAGCACAACTTATCCCAATTCACCCCAATTATGAACCCCCTGTAAAACAACGAAACCCCCCCCAAACCCCAAAAAACACCCCCCAAAAAACCAATAAACTTATACAATCCCCATTCGAAACAAACACCCCACCTTGTTCTATGACCATAAATTTCATTAACACTAACACATCCCCCATTACCAAACAACCCAAAACACCCCCCCCCCACCCAAAACACAACAAAAAACAAAAACCACCACTTAACAACTCTCCTACATAATTAACTCCACACCCCCCCACTTTACCAAAACAAAAAAAAAAACCACACCAATCAACCAAACAAAAACAAAACAAACCCCATTTTAAATGCCACCGCCTCCACCACCCTTAAAACCCGTAACCAACACACCAACCTAAAACAACCACACCCCACCCCACAAACCCCCACACCTCACCCCTTTTCAACCATCCCCTTCCCCCCCCCCCAACAATATCCCCATTTACCCACCCCGGTACCCCTACACACCCAAACACCACACCTATTCCTTAACCCACACCCCCCCCAACCACCCCTTTGTCATACCCAATACCCCCAAGTCCCCCCCCCAACCAACCTACCCCTAACCCCCAAACACTCACCCTCCATCAAGGGGGTACCCCCCACCAAGACCCGTAAACCACAACCCAACTAATAACAAAACCCCCAACAACCACACCCCCACAAAAACCCAACCGCACATACCCAATCCCAATAACAAAGACTTGGCCTATTCCGTAAACCCAGAACCACCCCCCCATCCCCCCCCCTACCAAAAATACACCACAAAACCCCAACAACCAAAACCACCACACACCCCCAACCAATTCAAACAAAAAACACCCAAAATTCCCAAAACCCAACTGTCCACCCCCAAATTCAAACCCCCCACCACCAGTTTTACCATACCACAACCCCTCCACCCCCATACACATCCCCATCCCCCCCCCCAGACAAACCCAACACATCCCCCCCCCCACACCCCCCCAACAAAACACCCCCCCACCTAACACCCCAAACCCCCCAAACCCCCCCCCACCCACAATAAAACCCCCACCCAACCATAAACCAATAACCATCATCATTCCCCAAACCCCAAACCCCAACCCCCCTCCAACTCCCAATACCCCACCCCCCCAACCCCCAACCCCACTGACCTACCAACTACCCAAAAACCAACACCCCACCACCACTACATCCACCTAACCACCCACCCCCCACCCCCCCTTCCCCAAAACCCCACCCCTAACCCCCAACCCCCCAAACCCAAATACCCCCCCACACCCCACCCCCTAAAAGAAACCCCAACCAAACCCCCCCCCCCCACCCCCCCAACCAACCCCCCCCCAACCCCACGCCCACCCCCCCCCCCCCACACCAACCACCCCAACCACCCATGCCACCCCCCCCCCTTTTCCCCCCCCCCCCCCACCTAACCCCCCACCCCCCCCTTCCCCACCCCCAACCCCCCACCACCCCCCCCCCCCCCACCCCCCCCCAAACCCCCCCCCCCCCAAACCCACCAAACCCCCACCCAACACCACCCCCCCACCCCCCCCCCCCACACACCCCCACCCCCCCAACCAACCCCCAACCCCCCACACCCTGCCCCCCAGTCCTACACACAAAACCCCACCCCACCCCAAACCCCCCCCCCACAACCCCCATCAGGGAAAACCAAACAACCGAACCACAACCCCTACCCCCCCCCCCCCACATGAAAACCCAACCCCCAAATACACACAAGACCCCCCATCCCCCACCCTACACCTACCCCTCCCCAACCTACACCCCCAACCACCTCAACCCACCCCCAACAACCCCTCAACAATCCCCCATACCTACCCCCCCTACCCCCCCCCCCCCATACCCACCCAACCCCCCCCCCCCCCACCAAAACCCCCCCAACCCCCCCTCAAACACCCCCCCCTTACCCCACCCCCCCCCCTACCCCCCCACACTCAACCCCCCCCCACCCACACCCCAAAACAACCTCCCACAACCACCCCAACTCCCCCAAACCCCACTTTCCCCACAAAAACCACCATACCCACCCCCCACACCCCTACAAAACAAATAACCACCCCCCCCCCCCAACACCCTACAACCAACCCACACCAAACCCCAAAACCAACAAAACCAACCCCCCCACACCAACCCCCCCCCCCCTCCCCCAACATAACACCAACCCACCAACTAATAACACTCCCCCAAACACCACAACCCCCTCAACCCCCACCAACCCCAAACATCAAAACCACACCACCCCCCCCCCCCCCCCAACCCGCCACCCCCCCCCCCCACCCAAACCCACAACCCACCCCCAAACCACCATACCATAACCTACCCCAACCCAAACCCAGAACCCCCCCAACAAACCCCCACCCCTACAATAACCCCACTAACACACCCCCCCACACCACCCCAACACCTCCCCACCCCCACAACCCACCCCCCCCCCCCAAAACCCCACCCCACACCCAACCCAACCCACCCACCCCATACAACATACACCAACACCCCCCCCCACACCCATCCAATACCCAAACCCCCCAACACTAACCACCAACCCCCCCACCATCCACCCACACAACACCCCCCACCCACCCCCACCCTCACCACCCACCACAACAACACCAACCCATTACACCCAACAACCCCCCCCCCCCCCTCCCCCCAACCCCCCCCCCAAGCACCCCCCCCCCCCCCTCTAACCCCCACCCCCCAACAAACAACACCCAAACACAAGCAACCAGCCCCACCAACACCCACACCCACCATCCAGACCCCCCAAGCCCCCTAACCACCCATCATCATCCTAACACCCCCCCCTCCCCCATCACCCCTACCCCCCCCCCCCCCCACCCCCCTCTGTAACACCAAACAAACCAAAACATCCCCCCACCCCCATTCCTAACTTTATTTAACCCCCCACCAAACATCCGACAACACCGGTCCTCTAGTCTATAGAGTGCCCCCCCTAAAACTCGCCCCCCCCATCCTCCCCTTCCATTTCCCAACAAAGTCTCCCCCCCCCTCACCCCCGACCCCCCCCCCCAGATCTCCTCCACACCTCTCAACCCCCCCCAACACCCACTAACCCCCCACCCCCCCCCCCTCCATCCCTTCCCGCCCCTTGGGCTGTTTAAAATCTAAACACGTCACTCAACCCGTTACTGAACATAAGGGGGGACACCATACATAATCTCACTTACCCACACTACCACTGTATCTCAAAAAACCCATCACACCACCCACCACCCATCAATACCATAACCCCCACCAAAACAGTGGGCCCAACTTACCTATTTTAACCTCAATCATCGTACACGACTTTATTCCTACCAATCTCGCATTTCTCCGTCAGCTAGATAACCGACTCAACCAACCCACACAATCTAACCTCCATTACGTCCCCTACCCCAACCATGTCTACACTCCTCAGACCATCGTCCAGATTCACCCAGCATTACCTCCTCCCCCATCTCATGTTACACCCCAAATCAATCATTCCCCTCCCACCGTAGTGTCTAATTCCTACCTCGCCATGTCATCACCTTTTTGTTCCTAACTTGTGTATACTACGGACTCTGCACATCCAGCATACCCAACCCCTCTACACCCATTCCCATCCTAAATATATGGGCTGCCATCCCCTCAACCCCACCCCCTCTTCAATCTTGACCTCTACTAGTAAATCTACCCAGCTGACTCACAGTCAACCCCATCCTTAGTGCACCTATTGAAACTATTACTACGTGAATCGAACTAACCTTACCAGTAAAACCTCCCCCTAAAACAATTTGTCAATCATGTGCACGTTTGTAAATTCAAATACACTAGCAACCAAAATCCATATCCCACTCCATTAGACAGGCCCCTACCTAAATAACAATGTGGAAAGTGGCCCCACTCTACACTCCAGAGACTGTATCCCGGGAGTGCTATAACCTAACCTTCATAACATAATGGTGGTACCCCATACCCAATTCTCCATCACTCACGTCCTACTCCAATCAAATCACTTCTAAGTCTCCCCTTCCCAAGACATATAAACGCGCAATCCAACATGTATCACTAGGTCAAGTTGATCCATCTCCACATCCCCCCAACCTAAATCAGTCATAACCTATGTAACATTGTTGGGAGGGTGTCCCTGCTTGGGTCCACATAACCACAACCACGGAATACAGCCCAATCTGGGGCTACAATCAGGACACTTCAGTTGGCCCCAATATATCCTTCCCCCTGCATTTGCTAGGAAACCTCTCAACATATTCCTACGGATATTGGCAAAACCCTAATTGAGCCCTGGGGCTACAATTAGCCCAGCAACGTATCCATAATCAAAATACATAGAGGACCATCTAGCGCAAGCTACAACACCGTTCTACACTTGGGGGGGGGTTAAAAAGCCATCCTCACTAAATACCCAAAAAATAACTATCTATAACACTTCCCATGCCACTAAACATAACAAGAAAACTACTCAAGATCTCAGCTATCGTCGGCGAAACAGGCCATATCCCCCAACCAAATGGATTGAGTCACCTTCTGAGCAACCCCATATCAGTTGATCCTTGTGCATAATTAAACCCTTATCTTCCAACAAACACTCTCGTCGTCAAGCCCTCTTCCCACACTCTTCCAAACCCTTGCCTAACCCCCGACCAGCCCATCCGCAACATACCTCCCCTCATATGTTAACACACCAACCACTTCCGCACCACACTCCAATATACAAGGTAATTCTCTCCGTTAAACCTCTGATCCCACAACGATGTTAATTCCCCAAATACACCTGTAACAGAAGACAATGCAATGTGGGGGACCTCATCCACCTTTTCCACCGAAAATTAATAATTATCCAGTTACCGCTGGAAATGTCCGTTCAAAGTTACCCCCAGTGAACCCCCACAATAATACGTTTTAGATCCTTTAATTAACTGCCACCATCCAACCCAAATGTTATCCCATGCGCCCACCCACTTATTCTCAAATTATTCATTCTCTTCACCCCTAGCAATACCCCAAAAAAGTACCCGCCGTCCTCTACACCCGCCCATGCCCTAACTATACACAGAGTTCTCCCTGTAGTTCTCCACCACCCATCAACTAACCCCCATAAGGTTTCGGTACCCATCTTGGCCACCCGGGAACATATTGCAATCAAGTCATCTGCACAACAGTCATTTCACTACCTCTCCCCGAACACTCATTTAACGGACCTAAGTGTCCTGTATTTGTATAAACAACATACTTCTAATGTACCAGACCCCATCCATACAGGTCCCAAAGATCCCATCCATCCTTATTGTCAACCTATCAGCCATCCCTCCTCACAACCTCATATATTTACCGTTAACAATCATGCTTACCGATCCATCAACACCCAATTAAAGTCACTAACATTCTCACGACCTACCATCAGCCTGAAGAAGTCATAACTCATCCAGCCAAGTTATAAACTACAGCCACACACCCAAAAATCCATTCTAATGACATCGCACAAAATACAAACTGATAAACAAAAACCAGTTTAGACACTAATTCCAAAACATATGCATACTCACATAATAAACTTAATACTACAATCCCAAGCCCACCAAATGGCCACCTCCTTACTCACACATCACCATTGCCCACACTTGGTCCATACCAACTCCATACACAGTACAGACAAGACTTGACGAAACCTAGTTTAAACAGTTACGTAAGCCAGTCAAATTGCGAACTACCACAGTGTACGAACTATCGTTGTCCGATTTTAGGTCCAACTACCACCTGACTGCCTGAACACCGCATACCTTGAACCCTAGATTATCTGGTCTATGGCTCTAAGCCCAGAAAGTGTCGATGGTTCTCACCACCGACGATGGGAGCTTTCGGAGCATCCGGGAACAGCATTATTGTCGGCTTCTGAATATATGAACCTCAAACTGAAACCTATGTCATCCCCTTTATGATTACACTCTCAAGTGGCAAACGTATTGATCGATAGTACCAAGAAATAATATCCCATAACAATATGCCCCATTATCGGTGCGCATAAATGCCACATGTCCGGGGCCGATTTCAGAAATTTCAAACGGGTGACCAGCCCTGGGAAATCCCCATAGTAGGAATTAACGACATTTACTCCATCTATACTCCCAACACCCAAACCACCACCTTTTTCTCTTCTCCTCAGTACAGCTCCAGGCTAATCATCAGCAAATACTGCTATGATACAAGTGTTAGCTCAGTAAAATACTTAAAACTAGGCTAACGCTTAAAATCTTCAGAATGCTAAAACATGCTCAAATTTGCATAAAAACCACAAAGTATATGACCTTGACACATCAAATCCATACATATCAATCGCCCAAACCTACAAACTAATGACTGTAACAACTTAAACCCTCAGCACGTATAACAACGTAATAAATATTTACACTGTGTACAACACACAACATTAACCAGCATGACCCTAAATACTGGTTTGGCAGGCTTCAATCACATTATACATAATATCCCAACCATTCCTAAGTCAACACATCTATTCCAACCATGAGTTCATGAAGATCCCAACCAACCCCAACAACACCCCATTACATATCCCATACAGCGGGGGGGGGGTTGGGTCTATATTCATGAACTAGATCGTATCGAAATACCTGTGGTACCAAATCACACCCAACACTAAAACGCCCCACCATAACACTCAAGCCCGGTCACTTCATAAATCTCCCTACAATGTATTTCCTATCAAGATACACCCCCTTACATCCACATCCCATTCCACCTCGTATGCTCGAGCACAACCCTACATCTCAATACCAGTTACACGATAATCCCCAAATAAACCACATAATGTCAAAAATCCGCTTGCAACCGATAACATACATAACCCCAAAAAATACGTAACAGTCTCGCCACTAAAAAAAAAAAAAAACATCCCCAAACAACAAATAACACATACATGCAATCACCCTACCCATCACAAACCCCAACCACAGATAGTTGCATACATACAACATAATCATCTACCCCCGCAACCTTTCAAATCCTCACATCATTCCTACCTCACGCATCCCAACATACTCAAAATACGCTATACCAAATGTAAACGCAACCAAAATTAAAATCACTATCTAAAAAAAAACCATACCACGCCATCCCACCCAAACGCCCTCTAAAACATATCACGGTGGGTGAGAAAATCAAATCCAAAATAACCCGCTGGATCGTGTCCCATATGATCCTATCAAGGCCCCCAACCTAACATCCACAGTAACTCGGCGGCTGATCGACGCCATAATACATATTACTAACACATCACCTAACTACGCTCCTCCCCCTCAACTTTCACGCCCCATCTCCACCGCTAGATCATCACCAACCCAACATCCACATACGAGACCCTATCCCGCCATACCCAAAAACCAACCTCACACTAACACCGGGTTGCACACTTAGCTTGATCGTCACCACCCCTTATAAATCAAAAACCCCCTCACGTTGACCGCACCCACTAATTATCAGTCGGTGTTCTGTCATCAAAACTACCCCACACCCCCCCACCCCCTTCCCCACATACCTCAACATCCCACAACAACCCCCATATACAATCCCTTTCAATTCACTCCCCCCCCACCCACTATGGATACAAATCAACAAACACGGACCAACCCGCTCCATCATACACGCTTGTCTCGATTCATTGACTCTACTCCACCAACCCCCCCATGAGACTAACACACGCACTTCGTCTCAGGCCTACCGCCACTACACTCACAGCGCTGTCACAACACCACCAAAATTCCACAACAAAAATCGATACTGCGACGCATCAACCAGTTCCAGTACACTGATTGACATTGAGATGAAATAACTTTCTGATTGTGGACAGCAAATTGTTGACCATGCTCTATCAGGAACAGATCGCTGTTTTCACTGCGTTTTGTGGCTGCCTACAAAGACATTAACTCTTAAAAATAGCATTCTGTAGAATTAACTACTTCACACATGCAAGGCTAAGAACGTTATGAAACACTGGGGTGATTCCAATAAAAAGACTACTATGTCTTTACTATATTTTGTGTACATACATAGGGTTGGGGGATTCGTCGATCATAGTGATATCTTTACAATAATAGTTGAGGTCTAGGTGTAAAAGTGTCAGGAGGTAATCAACATATTAGTGCAGTGATTGAGTCGTTCAGTCATTTCTCAGAATAGACATTATATTCCTTTTCATCATGATTAGCAGGAATCAGCATACTAGGCGTAAAAACTTTATATTAAAATAAGTAAAATAAATAAAGTTATTAGTGATTTCTAAAACAGTTTTATTCATGATTTTTTAAAACAGTTTTCAAATTATACGAAATTAAAATAGATTTAGTCTTCTTTGTCTTAGTCGGTAGACTAAATAAAAAAGAAGAAAATTATTGATTTAGATAGAATTATATTATATATAAACCAAATAAAATAAATAACAAGATCAACTCGTCTCGGATTCGAAAAAACCAGGCTTCTGACAAGTAGATCAATCTGATGAGCGCATTCTAGGTCAAAAACAACTACCACACCACAATAATTTAATTTTACTTAGAGCATAGTAAATACATAAACTGATATATCTGTACAAAATAGTACGTGTAAAATAATAACTACAAACAACCGATGTATATTCATACTAAGTCAGTTGATATAAAATCTATTAGTCCAGTACTTCATGATATCGAAAGTGTGTATAGAGTACACATCGAGATACTAAGTACATAGTCCCTCTTAGCTTATAGTTGCACGTCGATTATTGTAGACTAAACAAATACACACAACGATAGAAAAAAACATATCAGTTGGAGTACTCTGTTTACTTCGTACCTACATAAAGCGTGCAAGACAACCATGTAAAGAGACTACGTTAGTAGCACATAATGTGTCAAGCTGCCATAATTCACACACACTACACTTGGGGTCGGAAATGTCCGTCCCCATTTAGGGGATGTAGGGACAAAGTGAAAATCCATATTGAATGGTTAATGGCAAGCCTACAGCAGAGAGAGGAATCAATATATTACAGAGCACACCTATTATTAGCTTAAGCAGCTATGATATTATACGATACATCATTGTAAGCGATGTTAACATGAATAAAACTGGATTCCTGTGTCAAGAAGCACTGACTGAGGATGCGCGCGCCCCAGAGCGCGTGCGACGTGCTACGTAAAGCGAGGCGGGGGGGGGGGGGGGGGGGGGTGTAGGGAGGAGGTACAAGAGGGGGGGGGGTGGGGTATATATACGGGGGGGGGGGGGGGGCGCACAAGAGGTGGGATGGGGGGGGGGGAGGGGGGGGGGGGGGGGGGGGGGCTGGGGGGGGAACGGTGGCCGTGGCATACGGGGGGGGGGGGGGGCATGAGAGGGGGCGTGCAGGGGGGAAGGGGGATTTGGAGGCGGGTCGCGAGGGGGGTGGGGGGAGGGGTGTGGGGGGGGGGGGG
This sequence comes from Oreohelix idahoensis, assembly GCA_024509875.1. NCBI lineage: Eukaryota > Metazoa > Mollusca > Gastropoda > Stylommatophora > Oreohelicidae > Oreohelix > Oreohelix idahoensis. Next base: position 50,615 of record JAMPIV010007755.1, read on the forward strand.
GTGGGGGGTGGGGGGGGGATGGGGGGGAGGGTAGGGTGTCGGGGGGGGGGGGGCTGAGTTTAGTTGATAGAGGGGGAAACGGGGGGTCAATTTTTGACGGACAACGTACAAGGTGTGTGTATTGCACTGTATGGGAGTTGTAGGTGAGCTGTGGGGGAGGATGCGGGGATGGTGAGGATGGTTGGGGGGGGGGTCTGTTGTCTATGTTAATCACAATTAGCACTACAACAGGTGGGGGGGGATATGAGGTGGGCGGGGGGGGGAGGTGGGGGGAGGTGCAAGAGGTGGGTGAGTTGGGTGTGGTTTGGGAACTTTGACTGAATGGACTACTGGCAGGGGGGGGTTGGGTTAGTGGGCGTGATATGAGGAGGTCTGGGGGGGGGGAACATTGGGAGGGAGAGTGATGGGCAAGGATGGGAGGGATCAGTGGGTTGGGTGTAGGGATAGGTAATGGGAACGCGGGGGTAATTTTAGGGGGTGGGGGTCAGTGTTGGGGGGATGGGGAGGGGGCCGTGGAGTAGTCTAGTGGGAGCTGGGGCTTGGGGGGTTTCTAATCGGAACGTTAGGGGGGGGGGGGTGGGGGTTGGGGGAAAGGGGTGATTGGTAGTAGGGGTATATAGGGACACATTGGAGGGGTGGGGGGGGGGTGGGGGGGAGGGGTGGCAGGTTATTGTTATGGTTGGTATGTGGATTTGAGGGAAGGGGGGGTGTGGTTAAGGGGGGGGGATTTAGGTAGGGGGGTGGGGGGGGGGGGGGTGGGGGGAAGGGGGGGGGGGGGGGGGGGGGGGGGGGGGGGGGGGTTTAAAGGGGGGGGGGGGGGGGGGAGGGGTGGGGGGTGGTGGGGGGGGGTGGGGGGGGGTCTGGGGGGGGGGGGGGGGGGGGGGGGGGGGGGGGGGGGGGTGGGGGGGGGTTGGGGGGGGTTGGTGGGTTGGGGGGGGGGGTGGGGTAGGGGGGGGGTTGGGGGGGGTGGGGGGGGGAGGGATGGGGGGGGGGGGTCTGGGTGGGGGGGGGGGGGGGATCTGACCAACGTGGCCTAAACATTTGCGAATGACCGTGTGGGGCTAGATAGGACTAGGGGGGGTATAACAGGGGTAGGGGAGTGGAGTGGGTGGTGGGGGGGGGGGGGGGGTGGGTTGGGTAGGGGTGGAGGGGATAGGTGGGGCAGGGTATTACATTCAGGGGACTCAAGGGGGGGGGGGGGGGGGGGGGGGGGGGGGTCATAGTCACACCACTGTTTTCTGATCATGGTCTCTTTTTTTCCATGTGTCTGTCCCAGATATTTATTATGTCTTGGTCTTACACATATTCTCTTCCTTTCATGTGGACATTACAAAATGTATGTTTTTCTACAAGCTCGGGCCTCTGTTTGTTTCTGGGGGGACTGATAGGGTGGAGGGGGGGGGGTGTGTGAGGATAATAAGTGGTGGTGGAAGGGTCAGATTGGGGACTCCTGGGGAATAGCGGTGTGTCGTGGGGGATAAAAGTGGAGAACTAGGAGGACTCTGTGGGGTAACAAGTAAGGGAAGTCATTATGGCCATGCAGATTGATCATGGTGAGTGTGGATGGTTTATATGCGAGTTACAATTGGAAGTAACAATCGACGAAGGGTGCATGTGTACTATTGGGGTTTTTTCGTATTAAAGTTACGCTGGGGGTGTGGCAATAGTGGGGGCGATCGATCTGGGTTATTTAGAGGTATGCAGAAGCCGGGGGGGGGGGGTGGGAAGTATATAGTATAGGGTCGGGGGCGGTGGGTGGTACATTGGGGTTACAGCGGTAATAGAAGTTATGAACAAGTAAGTGTTGTACTGAAGTATGTGGAACCGATCACTATGAAGGTATATGGATGCAGCTTACGGGCCGAAGTCAGCTGGGGACCCGGTTAGGGGCACAGGGGTTGACATAGCTCGATATCTAAAAGCTGGGCCTCGGGGCCACTCCGGGAGATCTTGAGTACAAGGAATGTGACTCTCCGGGGGACAGACACTTGTGAGCATTGGGGGGGGGCTTAGGGGGAAACGACTACGGTCATAGTGGCAGGGACAGCCAATCATGCACTGTCTGGAAGGGGATAGAGATGGACCGTTTTGGAATTTCGCATACCTGCAGTGAGGATGTTCATGGGGACAGACCTAAGTTCAGAGGGCTGGGGGTTGAACCGCAGCTAGATAACACTGGATTTGGGCATATCTGGAATGGGTAGACGGGGGGATGCTTAACATAGTGTTGAGGGCCGGGTCCGGGTGGGGCGATTCTGGTATCCAATCGGGACACGACTGTCATTGCGGCAGGATGCTCTGACTGTGACGGGGGTCGGTGACATGATCAATTTAAGAAAATATCGAGGGCTATACAATCTAAGTGAGATGCGCTTGAACTGCGAAGTAGCACTGTGGTTGCACAATGGGGGTCGATCATGTAGGGGGGGGGGAAAGGGCTAAGAGGCATGGGGGATATGAACGGTGGGGAAGAATACTCATGTCATCCCATACCCCGGGTAAAACGTGGGAGACCCCATGCACATAGCGCGATGGGGGCCGGGCAAGGACCAGGCCGCGGCAAAGGAAGCCACAGCGTGGCACGGTGTGAGGCGAGAATATGTTACCGGGAGTGGGGTTTAGAATCCGAACCATTTGGGGGTAGTCAGAATGTTGGTATGAGTGCGACCATTGGTTGTTAGATTAATCCCTTGTAGGAGGTAAGAATATGGTGGGGATGGCTGATTTTTAATACGCGAAATAGTCCATTTGGTGATAACTAAAAACTTTGTTAGACTGGGGAGGTTCTGGACCACACCCAATAGGGAAAGGGATTAAGATAGATTTATGGAATGGAGGAACGTTGACATATCAGTTAAGGCAAATGGGTGTAGTGGTTTTAACGGAATATCAGTAACCTTAATTGATGGCTAGCGATCTATAGGATGTAGGGGTGGGAGCAGTGATTGTTGACTTGATGCCAGCGAGGGTGTGGGAAAAAATACTAGGGTACTTGAAGGGTAAAGAGTATATAGGATTGCAATAATACCTCCGAAGAAGTGTTCTGGTCGGCGGAGTAGTTTCGTTATTGGTGGGTCTCAACATGGTTTGAAGGGCAGCTGGCTCACGTGCGATTCTTGAGGATAAGAACAGTTTTCTAATGGACAAGTAGGGAGAGGGATTTACGGGGATTGTCTGGATATAAATGATGGTGCGGGGAACTTATAGTGGCGCTCAGGTAAATGGTTGGGGGGAGATTGATACGGGACACGAGGGCAGAATGGGGAGAGCGCGATGGGGAGTGGGACTATGCGCGAGTGCAAACTGTTTGTTCGGTGCTCGCCACGTTTTCCCCCTCCCCCCGCCCGCCCCCCAAACCCCACACCCCCCCACCCACCCCCCCCCCTCCCGCCCGCCCGCCCCCCACACAAGTTCATACGCGACCCCACCCCCCCTCCGCCACCCCCCCCCCCCCCCCCCCCCCCCCCCGCCCCCCCACAGTTATACTCACTAAACCCCCTCCCTCTCCTACCCCCCCCCCCCATGTGATGCTTGGGACGAACTTAACTTTTAGCTGGTGAGCGTATTAGCAATGTTTTTTGAAAAGCGAGGATGGAGATTATTGAGGGGATTGTGTGGTGATACGCATTGAGGTAGGGATGTTGGTGTTGCTTTCGAAAATTGGTTTTGAGTGTATATGGTTTGGGGGGTAGGCGTTTTATATGTGTTTGTGTATCGGGTTAGGTGGTATGTTTAGATCCGAAAGCTAGTAGTTATTGGGAAGCGATGCGTAAAGACATCGGGTGGGGGTTTGGACAGGACGGATCTTTATCCGCCCCATCTAAGGACAGGGGCGCCTTGAGGAAAGATGAGGGAGTCCCACTGCACACGTGATGAATACTCGGAGGGGATGGCAAACTGAAAATTTTTGGTATGCGGTGTTAGGGTGGGTATGTTATGGGGTGAGTGTAGTGTTATGTGGGGTTTGTAGGGTAGATGGGGTTTAGGTGGGGGGAGTGGAGTTCCTAAGCATAGAGGTGTTGTTAGATGTGGGTGCACGTGGGAGAAGGTGTCCATGGTGGAGGTAGGTATGACAAATGGCGGACTTTAGGTCTTGGGTGGGCGGGGGGATTTGGGGCGGAAGGGGCTAATAGGGTGATGGGGGGGTGACGGGGGGGGGGAGTAGGGGGCGGATGTGGGTATTGCCTCCCTTTGGTGGATCGTGCTAGTGGTGGGGATGATGTCCGGGGCAGGGTCAGGGTGGGGGGGGTGGGGACAGGTGGTGATGGGGTCTAGAGTAGCAGGGGTCAAGGATAGGTATGGAGGGTATCTCCACTCTGGGCAATGTGCATGTACGAATATGAGGTGTGGTTACACTGTATTGTGGTTTGTAAGTGACGGTGGGGTGTGGGTGGAGCGGGGGGTTGGGGTGGGATGTGGGGGGGGGGGGAGGGGTGGGGTTGGGGTCAGTGGGGGTAAGGTAAGTGGTAGTTAGGTAGGGGTAGGGGGCAAGGTTGGGGTTGGGCGAGGTGGGGAGTGGGGGGGGGGGGTGGGTGTTTGGGGTGCAAGGGGTGTGCAGTGGGGGGGTGTGTGGATTTGGGGGTAATGCCCTAGGGTTTTTGTCTTGGAGCATATGGGGGGCGGGTGGTGTACTCGCCAAACAAGGATGTATCGGACGCCACTGTAAATACGCTACAATAGCCGTGGGGTCGTGTTGCGTCTACGGGGGGGCGGGTTAGTCCGTGTCTGTATATAGGGTGAGGGGGGTTTTTTAAGCCTGAGTTACTGGGACTCCGTGGGGCGTTGTACGTCAGAACATCGCACTCAGGCATTAGGGGGGGGAGTCCTCAGCTCCTCACTGCTACTACGGGGGAGGAAATATGTGCGTCTGGTATTTTGTGGCCCTGGGGGAGTGGTAAATGCTGAGGAGGGGGGGAGGGGGGGGGAGGGATGGATCCTATGGGGTGGATCACACGTTGGGATGTATATCTTTTGTGGGGTAGTTGGAGGGTTGGGTAAGGTGGTGTGATGGGGCTGATCTAGTGTTGGAGGTGGGTTTTTTAAACTCCAACAGTTGGGACGCAGCGGATGATGCTGTGACTGTCTAGGGAGATCCATGTGCAGTTGGCTAGGGTTGGGGGGTTGGGGCAGTCCATCTTATGGGGAGCGTCTGAGAATCTGTGGAGGGGGTTTGGGGGGGTGGAGTGTACGTTTGATCTCTATAGTTGGGGGTTGTGTGGTGGCTTATAAGTGGTGGTTGTGTGTGATTCCTCTAATATATTTGTCACGTGTATTTTTATTGTTCTTAGTTAATTAATTCTTTTTTTTTTTTTTTTTTAACAATATCTACGTAGATGACATCTTTTTTTATATCTTTTTTTTTAACTTTGATTTTTTTTTGATATTTTAAATCAAGTATTTTAAATGACAAGGTAGCTGGTGGTTTGATTGAGGGGAATAAATTTCGAAGGTGTGGTGGCGTTGTCATGTGAAATTTGGTTTGGTGTGTGTAGTTTTAGGTAGTTTTTGTAGTTGTATATGTGTTTGGTGTATATTGAGATCAGAGGTGGTTGGGTAGGTGGGGGGGGGTATTGTGGGTGGGTGTTAGGTGGGGTGGGGAAGGGGTGGTAAAAGTGCTGTGTTGTATGTAGAAGGCGATTATATACTGCGGGTTGATTTTTGTGCTGCTTTGTTGTTTTTCCGTTTATTTTTTTGCCCACTGATTTTTTTTTTTGTCATTTTTCTCATTTGTTTCAAATGGGCAGGTTTTTTTTGATTTTGTAAAATTTTTGTTGTTTTTATTTTTTTATGTTATTGATTTTTTGATTATATGATTTTTTAGCTGTTGTTGTTTTATATTTATTTTTATGTTTTTTTTTGGTTGCCTCGAATAGCTAGTATATTCGTTACCCTCAAATGTTTTTTTTTTTTGTTTTTTTATTTTGTTTAAATTAAATTTTAACTATTTATAATAAAAAATTTTTTTTTTTTATTATTTTTTTTTATAATTCCCTGTTTATTTTTTCTTTTAAATATTTTTGCTGGGATTAAACATACGCTTTTGATGATAACGGAATCCTGTTAAGATGTGTACGGATTTCTTTACTCTCCCTGGGCGTATATCATATAAACTTAGGGGATATACGTTCCGAAAATCGGCTGGTGGACCTGAGGGTCTTTTAGTTTAATTTAACCAGGAGCCGCCTTCGCAACCGCAAAAAGAAACGGCACAAAAGCCTACGAGACCGATGCCTGGTTGGACCTGTATTAAATAAACAAACATTTTTTGTAGTTACAATATGACTTATGCAGTCGTTGAGCGCAAGCCGAGTAAGAATAATAATAGCAAAGTATATATGTATAACGATGAGCGACAAGTCAGTATATATATATAAGGATGGTGAGGTTACATTTATATATATCACCCCTATATAATTTGAATGATAATTTTAAAATGTTTCCTTTTTCATTTTCCCCTTAGGGGATGTTTAAGTGGTTACCAGGGGTACCTACCTGTTTTTAGATCTATGTTGGGGGGGGTGAGAGAACTGGGCACAAAGCAATCGATAGCGGGCCGTGTGTGAGGTTCATCCCTATATTAAGATCATTTTTCCTTAGTTCATTGGCAAAGATGCTTCAGTCTGCATCGGAAGTTACCACACTGCATGGCGTAGGAAGTTTCACAACGCTGTGGCGTCGGAGGGTTCAGATGGTAATAAACCAACCCAAATGTGTTTTAAGGAGGGCTTTATGATCTCCAAACATACAAAGATAGACTAGAGATAGTGGGAGGGTAAGGTGAGGGGAGGGGCGCTAAGACTATGAAGTATGACTGTCTTGGTGTAGATTTTGGTTGGACGTTGGAGGTGGCTTTTGTTGATGAAAGAATACACACGACGAACACCCGTCTGGGGGTATTTAGGTGTGCAGTCGTATATTCGTGAGTTGTTGTAATAATGCTATACAATCGACGCATCCAGCGAAGCAACCTGATTCGTTTTCACCCTTGATACAAGTGGGGTGTGGGTCCCTTTAATCATAAAGGGCACATGAGCGTAAGTTGGAGGTTAGATGTTGTACTTCTACACGGTTCACAGCGGGGTTTTTACACAGAAATTACTACAAATGGGGATGTGGGGTTGGGGCTTATACCCCCCATAGGGGGGGTAGACATGGAGTAAACATGCGGTATGGCTTTCAGGAGATAAAGTGGGTGAGGTGGGGGGGAATAGTGGGGGGTCCCTTGAAAGACACAGTTTTGCAAAGCCTATCCCTTAAAAATGAGGGTCTCGAGATTTCTAAATATGAACGTAGGAGGGGAGTGTGCACTACTGGTTGCATCTAACCTTGTGTTGGGGATGCCATGAATGTAAAATAATGTTATATTCACCCATGGTATTATGGATTTAGAGGGTTTTGTTACTCCCTTAGTACTGTCACGTTACAAAAGAGAAAACAATAGGTCCAAATAAAGAAGGAGGGGGGCAAAAACTATGATTCCAAAAAAAAAAAAAAAAATACCTAAAGGTGCGATAAAATAAATAAGAAAAATTTTTGTTATTTGGAGTGTAAATTAATACAGAACATTGGGGGTACACCTTGCGTTTGAGTGATTAAAAATATCTATGTGTGACAACTACAATTTTTGAACCTAATAACCGCAAACAAATTTAACTGGAGTTGATCTATGGGTAAGATTTATGAACCCACCGCCAAAACACACCCCCCTTTTGTTTTTTTTTAAAATTAACTTACACCAAAATGAACATTTATTATGTATGGTTTCCCCCCCAGGATCTACCCACAAAAGCAGTTACAACCACCAAATTCCAGCTTACGGTGTAAAATCAACCCATTATTTGTGGTGTGTGTTTATAAACAGTCATTTTTGTTGTGGTTTTTGACCCCAATAAAGTTTGTTTGTTTTGTTGGCCCTCCCACAACCACCCAACCTACGCACCCCCCTAACATGGTAACTTACGAAACCGCCATTTTTTTAGTTTTAACATGGTTTGTTGGAGGAAAAAAATCCTTATTCGAAAAAATAAATCCCAGGTTTGCTACAAAAAAAAGTGTGTTTTGGGGAGTTTAACAACTAAATGCAGTTCCAAAAAACATTGGTGTAGGGGGGGGCCCTTTGAGTTTATTAAGTGAGTGGGGGTCCATTTGGGAGGAGATAGGTCAAACTATTCATACCCCCCCCTATTCCCAAACAATCCGGGTAGAAAAAATAAGGCACAACCCCACAACCCTTTTTTTATCACCTCCAGAACAGACCCACACCCACCAAGCAATGAGCCCACAACAAAGAACTACATTTTCTTTGCAAACAATCAACAAATAAATGGGTGTTACAATTTTCTTTAAAATAGTGCTTGACTGTTTGTACAAATACCGGCCCCTTAGTCCCCCCCCAAACCGTTTTAAATGTGTGAGAAAAGTTGCATGGACAAACCGTTATATAATAAGTTCTATTATTTTTTTAGAATAAAAAAATATACCCCCCCCCCCCCCCCACCCCCCCCTAAACAACCCTAAAAAGCTAAAATTTAATATATATAAAACAATCAAAATACCTATATTAGGGACATGTGGGGTAGGCCTTTGGCTTTGACCATTTCAGTCCAGTGGGGGGGGGCTAACAAGTGGGGTTAGGGGGGATTCCTACACACCCCTAGTCTATTGGGTACATCCATGGTCGTAAATGTTTTGGGGTTTGGGGTGGGTTTGGTGTGGTACGGGGGGTGGTGTGTGGGTGTTTGATGTTAAGTGTGCCGAGTTTCATTTACCCCCCACATACTAATAAATGGATATGTTATGGGTTAATTTATGTAGTTTATGGGGAGGAGGTTGGATTAAAAAAATAAACAATATCTTTTCCCAGTTTTGTTTTTGTAGTAATGTTTGTCCCCTGGCGGATGGTTATGTGATAAATTCTAAAATAATTTTAGGGCCAAGTGCAACAGGTTACACCACCCCCTGTATTTGGTGGTAATTATCTTTAAATTCGTGGGAAAGTAAACGGGGAGTTTGTAAAATTCCCTAAACATGGTCCACCCATTTAATATAATGGAGGGGTATAAAGGAATAAATCTTTATTTTGTAATAGTTTAGCCCCATTCCTTTTCCCCAACTCAAGGAGTCGGTCTTGGTGATAGCAAGTCCCTAGGGGTACGTTTTTTTGGGTTTAAATTTATGTGATTATAGCGAGTTTTAATTATTTTTCACTTGGTGGGTGTTGCCGATAGGGGGGGTTCTGTTGAGGTGGGCACTCCCTGTGCAACATTTTTTTGTTATCCAAATTTTGGTTCATGAATGTTATTTGCGGAACCGTTATTTTCTGTACATTTCTTATTCGCTAGACTGACATTATGTCATTATTACTGTGGTGGATTTGATGTTATAAGATGTTTTTCCTATTGTACTGAATGAGGTCAGCTGTGAAGGTTCCTGATTATACTAAATGTTGGGTTGATTTATCAGAACACCTTTCTGCTACCACCTTACGACCTCAATCAGACTTATTCTTGACTAATATGTATGTTAGCTACGTCTATATGTCTAGGGTTATGAGTGAGTGAGATGATGTGTGGTAAAGTACAAGTACTACCCAAACACATGAGTATTTACAAACACATATAATATATCTATATGACTGCGCCAAGACTACACCCACAAACCCACTGACCCTCTAAGAACTCTATCTTATAGAAGTCTGTGTTAAAAGTTTGGTAAAATGGTTATCTACAATTTATTTGGCCTGATCAGATTAGCGTTGGTTTTATCTTGGCATCAGGTCCCAACAACCAAAAATGATATTATGAATGGATTTATAACACTAATAAATACTACCATGGGATCTTCTGTCCATTCAATTATAATAAAAGACAATCAAAATATGTGTATTTAAGATTCACTAAGTTTAAATGACACACTGGTACTATTAATAGCATGGGTGGGGTACTGTCATCATTCCCTCTCTCTCTTTTAAAATTATCTTGAAAGTCTCTTGCCAACAATTTATTTTATGTTATTTCTATACAGAAATATAGTATTATAGTGGTTAAACTGAGTGCCGACATGTATGGCACTTATCTAGAAAATTGCTGTCGCTGTCATTTTCACAGGCTGTCTGGTATGACCACGCTGAAGAGGTTAATGGTGCAGTAACTAGACCTCAGGGTCCAAACAATAGGTTACTTTAGTATACTGCAACAACGCCACCAGGGTTCTGGTACCCACACTGTACCAGAACAAAACCTCTGAAACAACGTTATGATTCTTAAAAACACATCTATATTCCCTTTCACATGTAATAATTGACATAAAGAAAAAGGATCAGATCTCTCTGACCACCCCCCCATACCACCTCTGAGATGACTCAAATGCATTACAAGTGCCCCTATTGTTTCCTTAAGGGCTACGAACGCCTCTGACACTGACAACAATGTTTGATGATCTTCCATATTGGGATAACGTGGGTTAGCTTTCCCACTGCAACTGTTGAAAACATTTTTCAGTTATGCAATACACATTAATTGTTACTACTGCTGTCACTGCTTGAAAACACACCCCACAGGTGGACCCTGAATAACTCTGCTGGGACCCTGTACATAGTCGAAAACCTTCCCAATCGACAGTATCGCAGACACCCAGAATTTTATTGTAAATAACAAAATTAATAAATTCCTTCCTTACCCTACCATACAATTCAAAAGAAATAACACACAAACGTACGTTGACTGGCTTTAGCATAAATAGTAGTTTAAGTTCAGCTTTGCCTTCTGTTCAGACTGCCAATGGTTAATAACACACTTGGTACTGCTGAGGACAACGCAGCTTGCTTCTAACATATTTCTTTTCAACTGGCGCTGAGCTGTAAACGCTTTTTGCCAATATGCCTAGACCGACCCAATCACAGCGAGGGTCTAGCATTTCAATTTTCAAAAATTTAAAAAGAAAAACACTACTACACACTTCTAGGAGTGATTTTTCTAAATATAGATTTTATCTTTTCTGCCCAACCAATACTCTCTGTCTACCCTCCTATACCCTCCAATCGGATTTGACTTACTCCCTTGCCTCCTTTCAAACTATCGTTCCCAATAACGTTACAGTTAACGAGCAAGGACAACAGTCCGTTCGTCTACGCGTTTCCAGTCAAATAGTATTTCCTCAATAACTTGGCTAATAATTTAACTACTGTTAACGTCGCGAATGGTGGAGTATACAATGGTGATAAATTATATCCCAGGGTCTAATTGATAAAGTTCTGTTGATGTATGGTTGGTAAGAGTATAACTCTCTTGATGTGATTAGACTGTTGTAGTACATGCGCCCACACAGAGCAGATGATAAATAGGTTAGCTCTGTATTGTCCCTGTGTATAAAGTCTGTAGTGAGTGGTATGAAGGGTACAGTCACTCACCCTGTACTGTCAAGCATAGATCAACGAATCAGACTAGTGTTCATTTCCAATTGACAGCACATCATTTATTTACACAGCAACATCAATCCGATACGATACACTACACAAGTACAACAGGATACACAAAATCAATAATAATCATTTACGCAGAAGGTCACAGCTGTTCAGTATGATGTAAACCCTGTTTACATCGCAGTTCTAATGTTACATCAGTAAATTCACCAGAACGACTGCTGACACTGCAGTTACAAAACCGCCACACAGGCTTAAATCTATATATACTAGCAGTTCTAATGTTCCACCAGAACGACTGCTGACACTGCAGTTACAAAACGCCACCCAGGCTTAAATCTATATATACTCAAAAGACTGTCCTCTCTGTAGTCTATAAGTTAATCTGGCCTACACAACTCCTGGCCTTATAAATCTCCAGAAAACTAGCCCTCCATAAGGAACAATGGCCTTACTGTCTCCTAGCGCCGTTCCTGCACAATAGAAAATATATCAGGGAGGTAAAATATGAATCCAAAACATCGGCCTGTAGACACCAAGGCCCTCAGAACATGTCCCTTTAACATAAAGTTACACCTTGTCTTCTCTTATCTTCCCTTATCACATCTTATCTGCAGATGTATCACATCTTATCTGCAGATAAACACACCTAAAATGGATCAAGTACTAGTACACCTCGAAAAATGGCCAATATCGTTCCCCGAAACACTACCCTGGGAACACACACACAAGATACCGGGCTGACTCTCCAGTCACCGCCCCAACTTAGACTGCCACGGGATGACACATCTCCCGCACAAAAACAGTCACCGGACCCGGCTGTTCACGGACTAGCCGTGAGCTATTCACAGCCGGCCGAAACCAGTACAGAATAACTAAAATGACCTAGCGCTCACACGCATTTTCCTGTACACTCTGTTTTCTAACATATAAATGTTTAAACAACTCACAATTAAACCAGCCGACAAGTGCGACAACCCTGAATTCACACTGTATAATCAGTATAGTACGTATCATTCCCCTTTGACCTTAACAGTTACCACCCGGTTCCCGGAGAAAAAAATGATAAACAATCTTAGATGTTTTTTTTTTGAAAAAAAACTACATCACCGACAAATGAGGGTCAGCTAAGCTCTAATATATGCTATTTTAACAATAGTTTTTTGAGAAAGGGTCAAAATAATAACATCGCCAAATAAAATGTTGCAAGTTGTATACAATAAACAAATTACACCATAATAATCGAGCTAAATCGGCAAGTTTAAAATAAATAATGTAAAATAGTGAGAAATTTTACAAACCCAATTTTTGTTTAAGTATAATTACAATTAACTAACCTAAAGCAGTTTTGAATTGCACAATTAATAGCTTCCGCTTGTGTCGTGCGAAAATCCTTGTCACCCCTAGCGTGTCGCCATCCAACGTAAAAAGAAGCTACTGATCATAGCTTCCACGAGTGCTTGCCAACATAGCCCAACCAGTAAATCGAAACGCCAGTGTAAGCTTAGACCAAGACAGTACCTAAGGAACAAACCGGGTATATCAGATTGATAGGTGACAGATAGATTCTCATACAATGGAGCCGATCACACTAAGTCCCTACACGAATATATAAATATTAGATAATGACTAGGATATTCATGTGCGTTTAGATTTTCAGTTTTTATCATTAAGACAAAGTCCGTTAATTATAACATATTTTTTACAATAAGTCATAGATCCAACTTGTCCCCCTCCTTCAGTCTCACACTTTTTAATTTTTCAAATAAACCAACTTGTTTATTTTTGATGACGTCACAACTACAGACTACGCGTCGAGAATTTTAAACTGTCTTCGAATGTGTATGTCGTAATTTTTATCTTGAGAGGGTGCTGATGAAATAATGGTCCCTATATAGTGTAAAGTGGATATATTGAAGGCTCTGTGAGAAAATAAGGCTCTTAGGTGAATGAGGCCAAAGTATTTTCACAAGCGCTTGGGAAGGAAGCAAGGACAGTCATACCTCTTATTACGACAATATCTTTGTTTTTCATCTCTTTCCCACAGACTAACTTCTATCTCTCTTTCTGCAGAGCAAACAATTGTGTCAGTTCCAGTCGGGCTCATTTTCAGCGCGCTTCACCGATTTGGTGATACCTGTCGCTCAACGAATAATGAATACAAACTACACAAATGGAGAAATGTTTGGAGTTTTAGGCCAACCGACAACCAAACACAAATAAATTCTCATTCATACCTTTATTATCATAAAGGACTCTACAGATATAGTAATTGTTCCAGGATACCCCTATTTACAGTCAAAAAATTCAAAAAAAAGTTACAGAATTACAAATGCTAAACTAGGGAAGAGGGCTTTTGTATTGGGAGATCGGGCAAGGTTGTCGAGTCCTATGTCATGACTTATCCCCATCCACTTGCTTCACTAGTTCCTGTTAACTTCCTGTTCGTTTCAGCTCCCGTTTAATATCTACTGACGGGGGGGGGGGGGGGGGGGGGGACAGGACGAAAGTTGACCCGTTCCGCCCAAAGGACAAGAGAAAGGGGGGGGGGTATATCAGAGATAGGCCCAAATTTATAACCCACTGGTAAATATATATTACTCTGAGGCAAGGGGTTACAGAAAGAAGGGGGGGGGTGTAGAGGAAAGCTAGGGTTCTCAATTGTCCCTCCCTTTAAATCAACAAATTTTTACGGGAGGGGGAATAGACCAGACTAGTTACCCAATCCCACTTAGGAGAGAGATCCCGTACAAGGAATATAAATAGCACCTTAGAATAAGGTCGAACTAATTAAAAGGTAAAAAGAAAAGATAAAATCTCCTTTCATTCAGAAAAAAACACACTGAGAGGGCTGGCCATCCAACCAACCAAACACACACGCAGACAATCTTACCGAACGGTGAATTCTGGCACTTCATAGGTGAAATAACAACTCAAAAAACCAGCACTAAAGCCTTGACTTAGGTAAAAGTAATTTCTTCCCGTGTACAGCCCCAGATTTTGCGGGTTGTTTAAGTTAAACAAAAGTGGCCCGAATTCGCTGGATGGTTGAAGTTTAACGTACTGTTTAATTTATTAGATAAAGTTCACTAAAGAAAGGCAACAGGCACTTGGCTAAATAAGCGTGAGGTATGGTGTTGGTTCCTAAAATTGGCACAGCCTGCGGAGATAACTTTCCTTTTTTTTCCGTAATGTCACAAGTTAAAAAAACAATGAGGTAAAGATTCTTGTTTCCCTTGGGGGGGGGGGGGGGTGGGGATTGGGGGGGGGGGGGGGGGGGGGGGGTTTTTAAATAAAAAGAATTAAATAAAAAAAAAAAAAAAAAAATAAAATATCCACTGAATAGAGACGATGACATACAAGTTCAGTAATCGATGTTTGTTGTTGTCCTTCACAAAATAGGGGCATGTGAATGAAAATATGTACTGCTTCCAGTGTTTCACTTAAGGACTCTAAGCTAAAGTGAAAACTAGTATATTTTTAAAGTGGTTTATTCATGAAAATCTTGAATGGCTTTTTTACTTTTTCTCAGTTTTCTAATCCTCCCTTCAAGGAGGAGCGGGGAGGATAAGCCCATAACAGGTCCCCAAACCAATAGTTTATAGCTTTACAAAAAAAGTTCATAATGTTACTGGAGTTATCAAAATTGAGTTGGGCAGAACTCAGTATATAGTTTAAGTCAGATTTGCTGGGTGGGAGGGGTTGGGGGGGGGGGGGGTTGGGAAGCAGTGTAGTGAATGATTGATCGTCTCGTCTGCAAACAGAAAGACTACACTCCAAATAGTCACGAAGGTAAGATGAAATCCAGCAGGGATCCGACATATCAAGTGCAAACAAGGATTCTGTCAGAGCGAACGGTATTAGGAAGGGGGGGGAGGGGGGGGGGGGGGGGGGGGGGAGATGCCGTTTATATCGGAGTATCATCAATAATTCTAAGAAAACTGTGTCTTCTGAATGTTAACAGGGATGGCTCAGTGGTGTCGTAGGGGTGAAGCCCAAAAAAAAGGGAACGTGCACAGCTAATTCTTGAACTTAGAGCAAAATACACCGTTCGGGTTACCGGGACGCCGATGTGTTAAACGGTAGCGATAACCTGGTATCGTTATTTATCCCCCCGCCGAGTCCTAGGCTCCTGTTTTATATTTTTCTATATCCGACGACAGGGGGGCAGCGGTCTGCCAACCTCGTGTAGTCGCCCCCGAGAACGCGTCTGCGCCGGTTAGTGGGGCAATCCAACAAGAGTCTGCGAGCAAGGTCTGAGCCCTTGCGCCACCTTAAATCCAAATAGAACGGCGGGGGGACGCGCGGTTGGGGGGCTCAGCTGCGGGTGGGTATGGGCAGGGCGGGGGGAGGCTAATGGCCTAGACTGTAAGAACCCTGTCCCCCAATTAATGCGGATGAAGGGCATAGCCGGACCCCGAACCCGCCCTCCATCAGCCTAAGTTAGTTTTAACACGCCTAAATCATGCGACTGGCCCCAGCAACATAAACTACCACTCACGGCGAGTCGAATATTGTGCCCAACCATGAAATACCCTTTACGACTCAAAACGTAGCTGGGGATGATGGGGCTGTTAGCCGACCCGCCTCGACCCCGACATTGGGAAAAATGCGGCCCAGCAGCCATCGTAATAACGCTGCCGGGCTCGCGCTAGCGGCCATGACCCGCGAGTTAAACCCGAAAACATCCCCAGCCCGTGTGGGAGCATCCTCTCAGGGTGGCGGTGACTCGAAAGTAAAAAAGGGGAGATGGCCATGTTTATGTGTCCGACTGACGATTTGTATTAACGCGACCACTATGGGGGGGGGGGGGGCCTCCGTGGAACCATTTATTACTTACAGGGCCCTGAGCCTGAAGCCACTCATCGGCGTCCCGACATCTAATACCCCGGCAGAAGTATAATCCCACTTTGACAGGAGTACAACACTCAAATACAAGGCCCAACGGCAATGATCCTAGCGTTGAATTCCATCTTGGCACTCAGGAACCACGAGCGGCCATGGTCCCAGGTGTTGGCACCGTTGAAAGAAGTACCAATACAGAAAACATCATGTGATGGCGTCTGATATGACCACAGAAGAATCAGATAGGAACGTTTGGAATAGGTAAGACGGAATTGCGAATCTACGACGTCTTATTCTTGATCTCATTCAGTTACCGAGGTATACAGTTAGTACTATAGCATGCCAAACGTCAGCGGTTATAGGCCATAAAACGCTGGACAAAAGGAGGGCTAATGATATCAGGCCCGCAAATTGAGTTTTATGAAAACCCCGGTTACAAGGAAATCGACCGCATCGGAAGCCATGTGCCCTGACCAGAACCGCGATCAACGACCACCATTGACAGTGCCCGGTAAACAAACAGGGGAACAATCGCGGACCCGGGAGTTATAAAACATCTGAAGGGGACAGAGCCGACATCAGAATTGTGAAAAGCCAGACCTACAAACTACGTTTGTGTGATCGCCCAGCAATATTCAGGAGCCCACGAAGGGTCCCCAACGGTGTATGCCTTCTTACGCGGGACCAAGGGAAAAGAAGACCGAGCATGCATTAGCAAGTAACATGTCAGATTTAGCCGGTATGCCCATTACCAGTGAGAGCGCTCCGTAATAAACAGTCACTTACAAACCCGGCCGGGAACCATGTCTCGACAACAGCCTTGTGGCGCCTATGCGCAAGCATAACACAAACGATCGGGTTCTTAGAAAAATAGCCAGCCAACGAGAATGTAATACTTACGGGTGGTGCACGTTCTCATTGGAATAGGGCCTAAGGCTGCAACCGTGATTGAGAAATAGAATGGGGCCGCAGGCCGAAGTCAACCAGAACAATCGGAGAGGAGCGCCCATTCGCCATTAAGGCATAGGTACCACGGACAGGTCGTAGTGAGGAAGATCTGCCGACGATAAGTCCCGACCGCCCAGACTAGTAGAGTGGTCCGCTTATTCCTGAGGAGCATAGCAACCGATAACTCTCCGCTATGATATATCATCCTTCAATAATAAAGGTTTAACCGCGTGTAAGTCAGATGAAAAATGTCATTCCATGTGAGAAATTCTTTAATAAGGATATGGGAATAGCCGAATGACTCGGTTGTATGCAAACGCCAGACGTCACTACTCGTCGGCTGTGATCCTCAACATGCTTCACTCTATATTGGGGTCCGCTACCCCCTAGCGGAACTGTGGTGAGTACCGTGGTGCGTTATTGCATAACCGAGACGGTCCCCAGTAACCAACCCTTGAGTACCAGACCAACGCTGTTAAAGAATGCTCGGAAATAAGAGGCAAAACAAAGTGTTAACATTTTCCTCCCTTTGACTGGAATTTGATCAAGCCCCTATTGCCTGCGGTCCACAACTTGGATGAATGAACAAATCAAATGCAGCGTGTCAATGTAAGCCCACGCGTCCTTTATCGCCCGTAAAGGTGGGACGATACGGCTGGTCCAAACCGAAAACCTCGGATATTATGGCCACCTTGACCTCAAATACATCCAGCGCGGAGACTACCATATAGGTGGTGTGCTTCGCACCGACGCATAGCAACACTCGAGCTGTACGGAGGATGTATAGACTCACAAATCATTCAGCCTGACGCAGTATGGTCAAATTCACCGCGAAGATGCATCAGCATTTAGCTGTATGATTGGGGGGGTAAACTCAGGTTTGGGGAAACAGGGGTCTCGTATTGTTTAGACTTTTCATAGTCAAATTCAAATGAGATCTTGTTCGAGGCCGGCGGAGAGGGGGTACATCCGTTAGAGACAGCACTGATAAATGATTTTCGTAGAGGGCCCTGGTTTCGGTTTGTAAGTTCAGGTAGAGAGATTATGTCGCCGACCATGACATCAATAAAGGGATTCAGTTGGTTGCAGGTGGATACTCCATGCAACCAAACATCATCTAGCCGGCTCGTCTTCCGATGCATGGGCGATAGCCAGGAGATGCTCTGGAGGGATTGGCATGCCTGGTTCATTCGCAAAATATTTCATTATAAGCAGAGTTTATGTGGGAAGACCGTGTCTCCTTATTCCATTGATTGGAGATCCTAGGAAATTGGTGACGATGAGATTCTTTTAAACCGTCGCTGGATCAGCTCGTCCGCAAGCCGCGTGGGTGCGCGAGCTCCGTAATATAGGTAGCAACCGGGTAGTGGGGACGTAGCACCAACACATTACCGTGAAAACGGGGAGTGGGTCTCTCTGTTGAATGATGCACGACGTCACGACTAAATATAGGGAGAGCTATAAGTAATGACCTAACAAAACAGGTCTTGAAATGTGTCGGTGCGTCATTTCGTAGAGGTGGAATAGAAGCATAATCCCATCTCTAGGGCAAAACTGCCATTAGGGGACCATATGGAGCTCCGTATACCAACCAATAGCAAGTCACAGATTACGACAGAACACGGTACAGCCTTATTGGGTCTGTCAGGGACCGCAGTAACGGCTTCAAAAGGCCCCAATTAAAATGGAGCAGCCAAATAACCGATGAAGCAGGCGGGAAACCCTGAGACGGCTATGGGGAACCTCTCGGACTGAGCTAAAACGGCTGCTTTGCCGCCGCTCAATAAATCGGGGGACCCAGTCATATACCGGTTTCTCACGCTAGACCGGGGCAGCTTGAGATCGCGTAACTAGTGGTGGTGAGTGGCTTGTCCTCAACCGCCCTAAACCCGCGGGGGTGACTAGAATCGAGCAGCCATTATACGCCCGGGGCCGTGTGGAAGGGATAGGTGGGACAATTATTATTCACATAAATTCCCTGAAACCCTCAGACAAGGCGCCTTCAAACTCCCACCCAACCCACGTGGTGTGGCCAGCGCGACCCAAGGATGTGTTGCGACGTTTTGTCCATGACCTGTTGCACCCCAATGAAGGACGTGTCGCTCCCCCCCTGATGTCCCCCTAATGCACGGTAGGGGCAAGCTTCACCGGGAGCATCGTTAGGTCCTACATCCACTGTGCAAAGTAAAGGCGCGTACCAGGCTACGGGCGCCCCTGCAAGAAGCCCGAAGAGAACATCCGCGCGGGGCGACCAGTGCAGGTTGGGCCCCATATCTAACCGCGAGAGATGTAGAAAATCCGTAAAGATATAAGCAGTTTATACAATGAACCAGCGGAAGACGCGTCCCTAGGTGGTGCGCAATAAAATGGTCGGACAGTCACTACGCGAATCCTTTCCCGCAGTTGCTTGGGAGGGGGCAGTGTCGGTACCCCGCACCAAAAGTGGCCAATGCCCCCACTGGCGGACCAGGGGGTGACCACTGTATCAAGAGTGGGAGCGACCCCTAAATAAAAAGTGGCCCATTGGTGACTAGGGCGCCGTGGTGGGCCAAATAGTAGGTAACCTGCTATCCCGTTGGACGAATCATTCCCATACCTATGCGTCACGCTCGTGTCCTGTGTACCGGATAGATGTTCCCCTCGCCAGCTAATTCTTACCCAGCCTCCATTGCCGCACAAGATTTCCGCCCGATGCCAGGGGATATCTCTTTGACTAAAATGTGACCCCACATCCAGCACCCTTGCGCGCGCCTGAGTCGCCCCACACACCGCACTGGCCAAAACAACGGACGAGGCAGTGCGAACGGCCTAGTCTGCCAGGAACTGTAGCGCCCCGAGAAACCCGGGTTAAACGCCTTTCACCGCAACGAATCCTGCCATCCCATCGCCCGCTGGAAAGGACATCCGGTAGTTGATCAGGGACCTTGAGCCTAAGGTCCGTATAAAACACCTCGTGCCTGCTTGGGGCTGCACACACTCTACTTGACTAAGAATAAAGCGCCATAGCCCGAACCGGGTTCTGAGATCTGGGGCACGCCCATAAGGGGCGGCGAGGTCAGGCCCGGACTCGCGGCGAACAGTGGGCTGATATGGCCACTGGGAGGAGGGTATTTATTAAAGATAGTTTGTGCCCGTCTATGCCGCCCCACGGCTTTCCAAAGGTAGCACAGCCCCAGCCCCACAACACACCCTCCGTCCGGGCACCGCTGTTGACTCACTACACCACCCGACCAGTGCACGGTGTCAAAAACACCGCACGCAGACTCCAGGACAGACCCCGCACGACTGCTTAGACAAAACACAGGCCGGGAGCGTACGTTGGGCACGTTGTCCCTTGTCTACCAGTCTCTTCATTTTTTCACCGCCCACAAAGTCCCTCCCTCACCCCACTAGAAATACCTGTAAAACCGCGCAGCAGGGGACAGGGGACCCCCGGGAGCGCCGGATCCGGTCCGTTACCTGCCTTACCACGGATCACCCGGATCGTCCCGCGCCCACCTCCCGCGACCACTTGCCAACCAGGGCCGCTATACCCTGTTAGGTCTGCGGCCTTAGTCGAGACCCCAACGACCTGAATGACAACCTTAACCGCACTCGGTAATCTTTAAGTTTACTTACCTGATCCGGGGAGCCTGAATCTTGCCGATCGCGCCGGAGTGGTTGAGTAGCCTAGCAATCTGAAGACCACCCGTGGAAAAGGCGCTGGCGTAGGCTGGCTGAAACTCGATTGATCTGGCTGGCGTGTCATACAGCCCCCCACCCCCGCTGTTGAAATGTTCCCTGGAAAAAAGTGGATATGTCCGCACTCTCTGCCTGAACCTGGAGACGTGTGTACAAAGAACCAAAATACCAAGCCCAAGGAGGCCCGGTGGTCTCAGGTGTGGCCGACGACTGTATTTGCAAGTGAGGGGGGTTTGATCCTTCCAATGGAGAGGTAAGAGGTTTGTTTACAGCTGTATATAGAAAATACTGCTGATAACTCAGAAAAGCTCCAGGGGTACGTGGTGATAGTATCACGTGTTACAATCAAAGAACACTAAGTAACACCGAACAGCGCGTGCAACTGCGTCCACTTGCGGCAATCATTCAACCACGTCAAAAAGTGTAAACCTCGTGGCATGTGTCAACCACAGATTTAAAACCGAAAAGATGATGCAGGCAGAATCGTGCCATGGAGTGCATAGGTAATCGCGTACGCGGCCCTTAAATTGCTTAATGGTCTCCTGCGAAGTCCAGAGCGCTGCGCCATGTTCAAGTGCGCCAAATCTAGGGTATTCGTTTATTGAACTATAGATGCCTTTGAACGTGTTCCGGACAGAGAAACAAGTTCAAAGTAGTCCCTCATCAAGTCGAGCGTAAGTGGACCGGGGGCACCAAACAAGGAGATGCAGCTATAGAGACCAGAAGCCCCGAGAGCCAGGAGAGTATACCCATTTTCCCATAAACTAGCACGACAAATTAGCAGTGGCAGAGTACCTTGGAACCACGGGCAGGAGTCCGGAACCATTCGGGCACGTCATGCCGGGTGGGGGGCACCCACATGGGTGGGAAACTGCTGAAGATGAAGGGGGCTATCAAGCACAACCACCCCCTCCACCACGCGCATGTGACTACCACCGTACCCATAATGTCCGAACTTGACCC
>JAMPIV010007756.1:0-92424 GCA_024509875.1 Oreohelix idahoensis
GCCTGTTACCTACAGGACTAATAAATTATGCAAATAAAATTATCTGTCTTACCCTCAAGTAAAGAATCTTCACTCACACAAGCTGCCCGACAGTAAAGGGCTATAGCACTCAGTACAGACGGCAAAGGCTTGTCCTTCTATCTCTTTCAATAATGTCAGCTTGGTATGGAAGCTTTTTCGTCAATGGCGGACTTTACAAGCAGTTGTTAATTTGTATCACACTACCCCAACCAATCAGATGACGAGTCAAAAAAAATTAACTATTTCCTAGGCTATAGAATTTGAGCAGTTTTAAGCGTGTTTGTCTAATCTGACCGAATTTGTTTATTTTATATCATAGTTATTTGTGAACCGATTTTAATTATCAAAAGTGATAATTAAACGGCCAATTATTCTCTATCGTTCTATATAGCTTTTCTTTAGTTATTCCTTTGCATTCAAATGGGGTTAATTTTTTTATAATTAAATTTGATCTTAACCTGATGTGAAAATATTACTAAATTAAATTTTTCTAAGTTAAGATAATTTTTCTATGAGAGAATCTCTAAGTGTATTTGTTAAGCATTATCAGCGCTATAATTTGAGATATCCCTTTTATTTTAATTATCTTTAGTTATCGAAAAATAAATTATCTAAGTTCGGTCAAAAACCCAAAATAGGCATTATTTCCACTTCAACCAAAAATTTGCTTGTCCTTACAAAAAAGAGGTAACGATTTGATTGGTTGTTAAATTTTACTACGTCCTTCGATAAATATTGGGATGGGTGTGTGAGGAAGGGGGGGGGGGGGGGGGTGGGGTAACTTTTAACTTGTTTTCTTAGAAAAATTCAAATACTCTTAGTTAAATGTTGGCGGTAAATTTGACTAGACCCTCAGACAAATTTCAAATACTGTAGTTATTTATAGATTTTAAATAAGTTAGCTCGTACGTTTTAAGCGGGGAATTTGAGCGTGTTGTCATACGGATTCACTTCACTACAACTTTGAAAAATCCCTAGATCCGGCTTTGTGTGGAACTAATAGAAGAACCAGACAAGCAACAGTGGAACAAGAGGTAATGAGAAGACACTAGTTTTAGACAGAACACACATTGATGAAAACTTCTTATAGCATTACGATGCCATCTTTGTTCCAGAATTCCCAATGTAAAAGAAATGGAAGAGAGACCAGAAACACGTAAAGAACGAATGAACGAATTTTATTTTCAGCGGGATGAGAGTTGGGCGTGTGGGTCCATCCAATATTCTGCCTTTCCTTTCTCTCATCTTTCATACTGAATTCATTTACTCTCACATGCATTTTACAAATTAATTTCAAGTAATGATACGTTGTAAAGTATACAAATCATCATAAAGAGAGGATTGGAGACGTAGTTTAAAAAATTTGAAAAAGATATTTTTAAAAACCTGAGCGGATATAACATCAAATGAGGACTGGGCGTGAGCTGATTGAATCCTCATACTCCAGAGACAATGTATGTAGAGACATGTGATTCCTATATACACGCATTGGGATTCTCGCCGGTGCTACGGATTTCGTGCACTGTGCTGATATCCTCCTTGTGTGATCTAAGGAAGGAGATCGGAGCACTGATGGAGTTGTCCGTATGCAATGAAGATAGTCCTTAAAACCAAACCAAAGAGACAATGTATGAACGAATACCCACCTGTCGGATTACACTTTTAACAGTAGCTTGAAAAAAGCTTTTAGCTTTCCCTTTCTAACACAGAACTCCCCTATGGCAGTATTGGTTACGGGAGTAATTCTTATCTTATTGTGTCGCATTCACGCTTCACTAAGACTTGTTAAGTTACGCCAGGTTATTAGACGGTCAGCGACAGTATTTTATCACAATATCGGTCTGACCATCTTTTCAAGTGACGAGGCGTGTTTATCCAAGGAGTGTTGAATAGAACCAGATTAGTTTGTCTGGCAAAACACATGATAACCCATGCACAAGGCGGAACTTATGACATAAGCGCTTCTGGGTCATCCTTGCTACACCAACATTACCGTCTGTGTGACACCTGTGGGCAGACAAAAGTGATATAATCGCTTCATGTCCTTGGTTAAAAATTAATCATGGATGTATTACATTTTAGACAGTATGAGTCTACAAATGTGTTTGTGAAAGTGTATGCAAGACATCATATTACCATATATGGGAGACGTGACCTTTTGCAACAATTTTCCGTGTAGGAAATATTT
Organism: Oreohelix idahoensis; assembly: GCA_024509875.1. Lineage (NCBI taxonomy): Eukaryota > Metazoa > Mollusca > Gastropoda > Stylommatophora > Oreohelicidae > Oreohelix > Oreohelix idahoensis. Next base: position 2,210 of record JAMPIV010007756.1, read on the forward strand.
TGAAAGTGCCACACCCGACCTGTTTGAAATGATTGGATCTTTCTGATTAGATTCATAACAACTTGGAGGGGAATATGGGCTAACTTTTTCGCAGTTTTATTTCTCTGTGAATTTAATGCTCGCCAAGACAACATCAGACCTTCACTAGAGTGAAGAACTAGATTCATAATTCCTATTTGTTTACCGGACCTTTTATTGGAGAACCAGATAAGACTTATAAAGCACAGGAAATCTCTTTCAAATTTTAATAAGGAACCCCGGCACTAGGAAACTGAAGAAACACGGAGTCAGAAAAGGAATCTATTGCAAAATTACAGCATCTCAGACGCGTGTAAGAGAACGATTCGTCTCTTTTATTCATCTGAGCAAACAAGTCTGTAGCCAGGATTGGCGTAAGTTGTGATTTACATTTCATATTTTATTATTAACATGTGAACTAACATATATATGTATATATTACCATGTGAAGTGTAATGTGGGAAACTCGCTATTAGATGTCAAAGTTATTTATGGCTGGCAACCTCAGTATCTAGAACGATGATTCATGAACCACCACTGCACGGGCTGGTGATTGCTTTATTGATAGTTTCGTAAAGAGAACTAAAAGCATAAAATAGTTCCAGGTTCCCTATGGAGCAGGGAGGGAAAGATGAAAGAAATGATGTACATTCTAAGAATAAGACTTACATTTTCAAAGCAGTGTAAATGTCCCTATAAACATATTCATTTTAATTAATAGAAGTTTCAAAATTTTCCATAAGTGTAAATATAAAGGAAACATAAAGGAATTTGTATTGTGAACACTTTTCAAACAGTGGAGATGTAAATGTAAAACATGTTATATCTGTACGTTTAATCTTTTTTATTTAAATGTAAAGCTAAAGCTATTCAGTTTAAATGTAAAGGAAGTTTTATCCCGAGGGATTAAATTTAATTCTCATCGAGGGTAAATTCTGAAATGGCATGCTAGAATAGAAGAGGGGGGTGGGGAGGGGGGGGGGAAACCATACCTGTGTCGGAAAACGCCATACTCAGAAGAGTGTTTCGTTTCTATTTCTATTACCAGTTATTGGTGGTACCAGCAAAAAGTACTATCTCTGGAACCAAGTGAAGGTAGAATTGGACTGACGTTTTGCAAGACGCCATCATAAGAGGGTCTTATAGACAGACGCAGAACCAACTTGGCTGTTACTCCTTGAATGTTCTGGGAACGTGCAGCGCCTGAACTTCGACCAGAGACGAGCGAGAGCAAAGTGAAAGGAACTGACCCAGAGGAGAAGAAACTACCATTGGCAGCTAAGTGCAAATATCCGTTGCCAAAAGTGACCTCCTTTATTCAGTTAAATCCCAATCAAGTGATGAAACTTTTCCATAACTATTCAATTTATTTTCCAACTGTTAAAACTTAAAGTGATTAATAAAATTTGTTATTTGTAATGTTACAAATTTAACTTCGATTTAATTCTTTTAAATGTACTACATGTTTGTCTCAGTCAAAGTTACTAAACCCACACTCTAAACAGAGCTATATATATATATATATATATATATATATATATATATATATATATATATATATATATATATATATAATATATATATATATATATATATATATATATATATATATATATATATATATATATATATATATATATATATATATATAATAAAATAATAATTCCACTGATTAAATCAGCGGTGGGGGCTTAACGAGCTAGAATAAACCATTGCTAAAATTCTTCATAAAAGTGTTGGCAGATTATAGAATTAACGTGCTCTGCAACAGCCAGCATTGTTTTCGCTTTTCTGAATATCTTGTGAAGACTCCCATGTGATAGAAGCTTTACTACTCTTCTACCGACATTTCTGCCAAGAGTAATCTTGTGTAGGCTCCATTGAAGCCTATAATAGATACGCTTGCGTTGAGACCATTAGTGGACCACTACTGCAAAGCAAGGGAAAGACAATCCCGTGACAAGGACATTTCAGACGTCGCATGAGCATCAGATACAGAAACAAATGAGATGTAGAACATCTAGGTCACACACAAAATGATGCAAACTATCAGCTCAACAGAAGAGAACAAGTGGTAATCTTCAGACTCCGCATTGGCCACAACAGATTGAGATACCATCAAATCAACGAGCTACAGATAGGAACTATACCGATCAGTGTAACAGGGGCACTAATAAAATGTCTGCTGAACATCTGCTTCAAAGTTGCCCAACATATGCGGAACAGAGCAAGTGCATATGGCCGACACCGGTCCCATTCGTGTAAAAACTCTACGGAGATTCAAATAGCCTCAAACTGACTACTGCTTTCTTTGAAAACATTCAAGTAGACGTCTGAGAGTGTACGAAGAAGAAGATGTTTCATCGAGAACAGGTAACATACGCATCCTTTAACTTTGCGTGGTATGTTCAGCATTTGTAGAAAGGAGCCTGTGTGATTTATGCCGTTCTCTACTAATGTTTATTAAACAGTTATCGATGTTAAAATATCTATCTTTGTTCAAGTATTTTCTCTGTATTCTGTTACTCAATCAAATGCACTTAATTCAACCTGTGGGAGATTGAACATTAAGATCAGCACACCAAAGACATAAACTCTGAAGATCAGCAGATAAAACCACTTCTTAAAATACATGTCAACAACATCAGGCATAAATAGGTTCCAGAGTTCAAATACAAAAACAAAAAAAAAAGTTTTATTTTACAGAAAATGGAAAACTGTGCAGAGAAATTTTAACAAGATGTCAGAAGGCTAGTCAGCGACTTACTGTCAACTCTACTCAAACATCGGAATATCAGCATGGAAACTAAACGACATCTAATAAATAGTATATTCTTATCAGCTCTTCGCTATCAATGTTAAACATGGACACCGACCAAAGCACAGGAAAGGACATTCACATCCTATGAAAACAGATGCTTAAGAAAGGCTATTAATGTTACGAGGAGAGACACAATTAGAAAAGATGACATCAGAGAGTTTGTAGGAACTACATGTTGCATCAAGTATATAGAAAGTAGTTTGGCTATCACATCAGAATGGAGCATAATAAATTACCACTACGCGCTTAATAAATTAGTAAATAAATGTAATTAACAGGTACTCGTTAAACATAAAGGATGACACCAGGCAACAGAAAAGAAAATATAAATGATAGGCTTACCAGGAATCGAACCTAGGACCAACCAATCACTACGCGCTAACAACAATAGAAGATCTTGTTTCAGAGCACGGGCAAGACCAAGAGACAGACGGCTAGACAATACCACATACATTCTACAACAACACGTGACTCGCAGCTGCCTGTACGACACACTTCGCTCAAGAACACAAATTTCAACTCCCCACTACTCTTCAACCGTGTAGCTCCCGGAGGTCTGTGAGATGATAAAGAAAGAAAATGGCTACTGCTTCATCTGGCATGTCGTAAGAGGCAACTAAGATGAGGTTAGACATTGGGACTGGCAACCTCTTTATATCTAACAACAGGTTGCAGAAACCCCTGCTGCAAGAGCACATGAATCAGTGACGTCACTCTGGTTGGTGTCACCCAGTGCGGTAACTCATGGTGTCACCTCCATGGACCTCCTCCCGTACCAGACCATACAGAATCTTTTTGTACTAATGTTACTCGTAAATCGTAATTCCCGTATATCACTGAATGTAATGGCAATAGTAGTGACATAAACAACTAGCAAAATTAAAAATACACCTTTAAATTACAATATCATACGCACAGCCTAAATGTATTTACATTTACATAGTTGCATGTGGTAAAGTGAAAATTCGGTAAGATAACAATAGAATTCGAAGTAAAAAAAGTAGGTATATTAATACAGTACAAGTAAGCTGGGCTGACGAAAAATGTTTTTGTGGTTATAAATAACTACATGGATATTTTTATAAAAAATAATAAATTTCTGCTGAAACACTGCACAACAATTGTACAGACAGTCATTTTGGTATCATCCCCTCTGATGGTTCACCCGGTGCAGTCCGCACCCCCCCCCCCTTTTCCCCTCCCTAGTGACGCCTCTGACATGAAGATTATGGTTCATGCTTAATGTACAGGGGCCAGCTGGAGTAGTGGCCCATGCTTCACAGTCAGTGAGAATGAAAGGAAGATGACTAAATTTCCCGGCAACAGTAGACCCAAAATGCGAGTAAAGTAAAAGGTATTATTTTATGAAAATAATGCATTCTGGTTGTGCTTGACCTGGGCCCTTCATATTAGCTCTAGGTTAACGGTAGGTAACCCATGAGCTGTGGGCATCTAATTTAGAGAAATTAGGCTCTCAAGATCTAGCTTGATAAAGTCAAGTCTGCCGAGTTAGGTGTAAAATCAGCTTGAATATTGAAATGAACATTTTTGACATCTCTCTCAGCATTCAATCAATCAATACCCTTTTGCTCCCCAAGGAGCATAGGCCTTCAACAAACACATGCCAAGTCTTCCTTCCTGTGCCATCCGCTCAAGTTCTTTCCATGTTTTCCTCATCATTTTCACCTCTGTTTCCAGTTCTCTTCTCCATATTTTTTTGGTCTACCTCTGCCTCTCTTTCCCTGTAGATTCCAGAACAAGGACTGCCTTGTAATGCTATCAACAGGTTTCTTCAATGTGTGTCCTATCCATCGCCAGCGTCTTTTTCTCAACTCTTGTTCCACTGGCACTTGTCTGGTTCTTGTCATCAATTCCACATTTGTAACTTTGTCATACCATTTCAGGCCTTCTATTCTACGCAAGCACCCGTTTATAAAAGTCTGTATCTTTTTGGTTGTTGTTTTTGTTGTTCTCCATGTCTCAGAGCCATACAGTAGGACTGACTTCACAATTGAGTTGAAGATTGTTATTTTCGTGTTGGACTTGATTTCTCATGTTCTCCATATGTTTCCCAATGCAATGAAAGCTCCTCTTGATTTTTGTATTCTTATTTTGATATTACTGTTTGTCCCTCCATCTTTGTCTACATTACTTCCAAGATATTTGTACGATTCTACATCTTTTAGTTGTGTTTCTACAAGTTCAACCTGAATGCCATTTCTTGCATTTATTCTCATAATCTTTGTCTTTTCCCTGTGTATTTTCAGGTCCAATTGTTGTGACTTCTCATCGAGAATTTTCATTTTCTCTTGCATCTGATTATGGTTATGGGACAGAAGAGCCAAGTCGTCTCTCTCAGCATTATCTTCTCAATAAAAGTGATGGCTGCCTTTTACCTGTAATCCTGTCCTTGACAGTTGTTATTCGTATGTCAGTGACGCCGAAAGATATCTTCCAAATGATATTCACTAATGTGTCAGGATGGAATTAACGGTAAAGCCATTACAACATAACAACAATATTAGATTAGAATATGATCTATTTCACAGCTAAATAACACTAATATTAATTCAATGTCCAAGTTATCCAGTTAATGTAATTTATCAAGGGTTGTTCAACAATTATCGCATCATGCGTTTCCAGCTTTACTGAGCTATCTGATTCAGTGGTCTCCACACTCACGATATTAATCCTCTGCAGAGAAAGCATTCGGTAATCTCGCAGTTACCGTCGCCGAATATTCCGCAGTGAATTTGTGTATTTTAGAGTTAGGCTTAACCCTAACCTAAACACTAATCTTAACCCTAACTCTAAAATACACATATTTACTGCGGAGCATAACGTATTTTTATGTTAATTAGTGAAATAACTGAAAACCGTAAAGAAGTATGTATTCATAATCCCAATATTTGATTATTTGAAGGCTTCAAATTTACCCATAAATATAAGTGGTGTTAAGAATAGACAGACCTAGGGAACTGAATAATCTAGTCAAAACAACAGTTAAAATATATAGTAATTAGGAAGATGCTTGTTTGGTGATGATCTTAGAAAACATATGACGTATAACAAATGAAAGTCAATTAAATATGTAACTAAACACTCTAGGCCTTTACACACTTCCCCCTGTTTATTATTTTTGTTTGCCGTTTTTGGCTTTGTTTTATTTTATCTCTCTTTTTATGTTTTTTTTTTTACATGCACGCAATTTTGGTAATTTTGATTTCCCTAGTTACAATGATTGGACAGGAGATGCGATGCCAGTTTCACGAATCAGTAATTATTCATATTTTTTTTTGGAATTGACAATAACACATATCCTAATTATAACCCATCAGAGGTTGAACGGGATATTTCTCACAATCAAATTTTCCAACAAAAAATCTCCTTTCTTCCGTTCCTGTTTTTTTCGCTCCGTATAGAGCATGGTGTCACCAGCGCATAAAGTGTGATTGGTGTCTAAATGGCAGGTTCACGTTTCGCTCGATATCAACTGACTTCTTCATCGCAATAGTCAAAACGGTCCGATCTAAACCAAACGTCAAGAAGAGGAAAGTGTACACTAGCCCACTAGCGCTGAATAACAACATACCAGCACCTCCTAAACATGGAAACGGGATAACAAACAAGCCGACCAATCAAACTCTTGACGCTATGACGGAGTTAACAGAGACGGGTAACAGCCTGCCAGAGATCCTGAATAACCGGACCCAGACGAGGCGAAAGAAAGGACAGCTGCAGATGTCTCTGACATAACAGAAGAAATCCCTGACATTGCAGACATTGAATAAAACATTGTGAGACGGCTCCAACGGATTCAGGGAGCAAAAGAGAAGTTGAGGGCCATGTCGCCACCACCATACGATACAGAATCGACAGCTGTGTCTACTTTAGGTAAGCTGCCCCAGACTCCGATGACGGGGGAGAGTGTAGAAAAGAGTCAGGAACCTGAGCCTGATAAACCAAGCTCACCGTCTAAAGTAGCAGCGAAAATCGTGACAAGCCGAACATCCAAATGCCAAATGCAAATAAATACCACAACATGTACGACCCAGAATGCCACACAGAATCCAAAACAGACAGACGAGGAAAGTATACCGATCCGAAAGACAGATGCACGGCCAGTGATGACAGAGGGGAGATGTCGCGCAGGCGGACTACAGAAAAACACTCCAAAGGAGCTGGCACAAGACCGCAAACTTAAAATTACGTAGTTGTGCGAAGGAGAGACCACCCTCAGGGCTCTCCCGGACGACAAAGTAATCAATATCCTTGAGGGTATAGTAGGAAAAAGAGGCATAATAAGTATCAGAAGGCACCAACAGTGAGTGATACTGGCCCTGAATACTACAGAAAAGACTAAATCGTTGATGGCTGCTCTTGTCTCCGGGCCTAACGAATTTCAGCTACCAAACCAAATCAAAATCCTAGCAGAAATCTACATAGATAGCAAGAAAATAGTGATCAAAGGGATCGACACCAGCTTGTCAGACGCAGAGGTCCTTAGATGCATTCAGGCCGAGAATCCTCTAGTCAAGATCACGAAAGCCGAGAGGATAAAATCCTGGAACAAAGACATGTGCTTTATAATAATTACTTCACAAGGGGCAACAGTTCCGGAGAGTATTATTGTTCAGAATAGACCACGAAGAACGCATGCCTACATACCTCCAGTGATGCAGTGTTCGAAGTGCCAGGGATTCTCACAAACTAAGAACACGTGTAGAAAAGAGGCGGTCTGCAGATACTGTGCGGGCAGCCACGAATACAAAGACTGCCCTAAGGCAAAAAAGGACCACAACTACCAGGCACCAAACAACAATAGAAAATGTTCCAACTGCCTCGAAAATCACGGAGCAAGATACCGTGGGTGTCTCAAATACCAGCAAACAAGGCAAATTCTTGCAGTGTCCATTGGTAAGGGAGTTTCGTACCAAGAGGCAAAGCACAGAGTGGCGGAAAGCACACTGTGTAATAAACGCGAAGACAGCCTATGTGAACAAGTCAGACAGCTTAGGTCAGAGGTGAGAGAACTGAAACAAGAACTACACAAAGAAAGAGAAAACCGTCAGCCACACAACAACAGAACCTCAAATGTCAGAAGCGATGAAAACCCGGGTAGCGTGTAAAGTGCACAAATGTTACTCGATATGAAACTAGTACACCATCAAATACAAGACGACGTTGCAAAGTTGGCAGAATTAAAATCCGAAACAGAAGAGATCCTTAAAAGAACCCAAGTAGAAAGACAGGTCATCATTCACATTGCAAGCAAAATAACAGACATACAACCAGCAACAAAGCGAAAAATCGCTGAAGGAAATTGTTGAGAGCTTTGTGGGGTTGTTCTTGATATCTAAACATTGTGTGTGTGTATTTTGATGCATGTGTCTTGGCATGGTATACACATCATCTGTACTCTTCAGCTCTCTCCAGGTTCATGTTTTCATTGGCGTGGACCTGGTGTGATATGATAACTGTGGTAAATACAACACTCACAGGTTCACTCAAGCCAACGTTACTGACAAGTCTGAAACACTATCCAACGGTTCTGAACATTTATTATGACGAAACTGGAGATGAATATGCCATGTTAATGAATAGATAATATAATCCAATATAGGCACATCGCTTCCATTCACACTTCGTTTCTCTCAGGACGTTTACCCCAAGTCCGTCTTCAACATGGCCTTTACATCCCGTACATTCAATTCTGGGCCTTCAAGACGTATAGTCAGTTAACTACTGACTCCCACGACTAGCTAATCCACTAGTCAGTAATAATTCACTTTGCCTCCACGGCAAACCCAGAGAACATCCAGTCCTCTCACCGGGCATAGAATATCTTGCCTACAAAGGCTTACACAATATTAATAGCTCCAGAACTGAAACACAGCCACCAAGGCTACACTCACAGGCCACTCTCGCAAAATCCAAAAGGCCACCTTCCCTTTTCTCGCATTTCTCAACCTTTTATACACCTCCCTCTTTTTCCCGCCATTTAACACACGTCCCGCTATTTTACACACGTCTCGCTATTTTACACACGTCTCATTATTTTACACACGTCTCACTATTTTACACACGCCTCTCTTTTCCACCACCACAATGGAAAAACCCAAGGATCACAACTCTCACTTCACACTTTATACGCAAAACACCCGTTCCTTATTATTTTCTGGAACTGCTCTACGATGCCCGCTCACAGCCATGACTGCTAACTGTAACCTGTTCTGCGCCACCCAGCAGCTCCCAACAGAAATACTAAAGGACCTTCTACCAACAATCATCTACAAAACCATACAACATATAGAGATAGGAAAGACGACAGAACAGAAAAACAACACAAATAAGCACAAACAGAGCAAAGCAATTACACACATGGAATAAAGAGGCCACCATATAATGAATGGGCAAACGACGTCAGACAGCAGTTGCAAAGGGTCCTTTTCAGGACTAGAACTTTAACGGCTAAAATCGACTTAGCCTGTAAGAATCGCAAAATCTACCCTAATTATAACCAAGTGGTTGAACTGGGTATCATGAAGGCGATATTCAAACATAAGTAAAGTAAATGGCAGGTAGGGTGATGGTCTAGCGGTGTTTTTATAAAACATATTACATAATGACAAATGACAGTTTATTACATATCAGACTAAGGATCCCAGGCTTTTACAACCACCCCCCAGTTCTTGTTTTTGTTTGGGTTTCTTTTTTGTTTTGTGTTCCTTTTGTTTTGTGTTTAGTTTCTTTGTTTTTTTATTTTTATTTTTTTATTTTCTTTACATACGCACACACCCAGTTCGATAATTTTTATTTGCGCTATTTAGAATGATTGGACAGAAGATACGATGCCAGTTTCGCATATCGGCAATTGTACATATGGACTTGAAAAATCTACATATCCTAGTTATAAGCCTTCACAGGCTGAACGGGATATTTTTTCATTATCAAGTTAAAAAAAAAACAAAAAACAAAAACATTGCAGCTGACTTCATTGCAGGCAGCCTGCATAAAAATATACATATGTTCTTATGGCAGCGGTTTGGCATTGTTCAGCTGTTAATCCTATTTATATCCAACTTTGTTTAGCCGTTAATCCTATTTATGCCTGATAAAGTTGATAATAATGTTGGATTTTTATTCCCGTTAATGATATCCACCAAAAGATAGATATAAGTGGATGGAAGCAGACATCATCATCATCATCAGTTGATAAGATCTCTATGGTGTTGTTTGCTCCACTGTAGTGTATGGAATGTCAACTTGACCTACGCAGTGGTGTGTAGACATGGATTGAGTGTACAATGTGCGAATGATGATAAGGGTTCGTGTTGTTGACAAATGTTCTTTTCTCACACTCATGTATGACTGGAAGTCATCGACACCAACGACTGTGTACCTTTTCTAAAGTTTAATTGGACGTACACACTCGACAGCACAGATAGTGACAAATCACAGGTTGGCATAATACATCATAGTACAGTGGATAAATGGTCTTGCAATGTTATGTTACATGGGCACTCATGTAGATTAATATTATAATGGACTGTCAGTAGCCAAGCCCTCAGCATCGCCCATACATATAAATCATCTGACTTCACTGACTGAGCACGTCAGCTTATAAACAATATTTCAGATGGCTTCTAAACCTAATCTCGTTTAGCGACGATTCTCCCACATAATGTTCAGCACATATTTTTTTCATATAATAATATTGAACCGCTAACGGGTTCTCATGTGTAGCAGTGATCTCTGGACTAAACAAGCGATAATACGGGCATCCCCTTTCTCTTCTTGAAAGTCGCTACATGTTTTGGTTCCAAGATGGCTTCACTCGTGAACTGTCACTCACGTTTGGATGCAGATAATGAATCTGTCCTAAAGTTAGTCATTCATAAAACATTGCATTGCTCTGTAGATTTGATCATGAACAATTGACTGCATTCTACAGAATATAGTGCTGCTAGGAATCGAAGTCGTTTTCATCGAGTCAAATGTATTCTCTTAGACATTCAAATCGTAACTATCGAAAATGGTGGCTTCGATCGAGAGTTCATAAGAGTGTCTTTGATTACCTTGGTAGAGGAAATATGGAACTGCCATTCCTTGGCAATATGAATAAACACTGGGGTAAAGCATACACGATAGGTCTAGACGACTATCACTTTCCCCACAAATACTGAGATCACTTTTTTCCCGGCGACAGGCCGACATAGGAAACACACAGTCCCTATCAGGACGAAGCCAAATCACACCACACTCTAGCGACACATCCGCCGAATAGCCTTTGACCTCTCTAGAGACAACAGAACATATAGTTCGACTTAGATATGTAAAGATATACAGATATAAGACAGACTCGTCCTACTCAGACAAACAATACACATAAATTCAGGCCATAGATATTCTGAAGCAAGAACAATCTATTATTACCCAAACAACGAATAAATCGCAGTAAAATGGATTTATCCGCGGAGTTTGATCGAAGAGATGGCACAACTTTCAAGGGAAGTAACTCAATAATGACTTCCCTTAAGCACAAAAAATTACCTATGTATAATATTGTAAGATATCAAAGACTGCACGTAACAATGCCCAGTATTGCCGAGCTGTGAATCCTACATATGCTCACCATTGTTGAGCTGTTAATCCTATTTATGCCTCACATCGCTGAACTGTTAATCCTATGTATGCCCAACATCGCTGAACTGTTAATCCTTTGTATGCCCAACATCGCTGAACTGTTAATCCTATGTATGCCCAACATCGCTGAACTGTTAATCCTATGTGTGCCCAACATTGTTGAATGGAAGTAAGCTGGGATAAAAATCAATAAGAGGAAGAAAAAAAAAACAGGATTTTTTTATCATAACCATATTATTTATAAATTTATTTATTTAATTATTTTTTTTTTTTGGTATGGAGAAAAAAATAGCTTTCAATTATATCACACGTCATCAGACCTAAAAGTATTTTATATTTGGACATGCGCCGTAATAAAACCGACTAAGTTGAACGGGACGAGGCAAAATTATATTTTTTTTAAAATTTACCGTTCAGCCCGTAATAGGCTATAATTAGGATATTTCATCATCGGCGTTTTCCCTTGTATTCCTTATGGAGCGTTGAGCCACCACTTTAGCTAGTGCCCTTCCAGGAAGCCTACACCAAGCATTCGCATGCACTTGCAACGGTGGTTTCTGTTTCTGTGGCAAATTGTTTTATATTATGAGGTTTCCAGCCCCATGCACTACTTCATAGTAGCCGCCTTGCGCTATATGTCTGAGGGGGCAGTAGTGAGATTATTTCTTTGTCTCTCGCCGCCAGAAGAAAGAGTTAGAACCTTTTAGCCATCGGACGCCGGCATACAGGATAACAGAGTTTATGAGTAAAAATAGTTACTATCACGTTTTAATACACATTAAAAATCGGAGGTCTGCTGGGGCTTAAGAGACCGATCTTTTCTTTCATATTTAAACGTTGAAAGGGAATAATTAAGTACTCTAAACAGTAATTTTAACAAACTTTTTGTGAAATAACCAAGTTTTAGACTTTCTGATACTAACTGATATGTACACAGGGTATTTCGAAGTAATATATACATACTTCGAATGCGTATAACTCGTTTATAACTGGAGTTCGAATTCTGGTATTGTGCAAGAATATGGCAGAATAACGCTAGATAACTAAAGAGTGTGTCTTTAGATTATCATTTATGAAATATTCTATTGAAGGTTGTGTTCATCTCAACACGTGCACACTGGAAGACCTGAGGCATCACATCTAAACTGCGTGTTTTATTATTCAATTGCTCATCAGTGTGAGTAGCGCATTTCAGCAGGTGGTAGACATTATGAACATTTGTGACTTTAAATGTGACAATGCCATAATTCTGCCTTATATAATTATTGAGCTGTCAGCATTCCAAGAATGTATACATATTTTCGAAACACCCTGTATATTGTTTTCCTTCTTTTTTTGTTGTTGTTCATCCATTTTTTAAAACGTCCCTGACTTTCTTAATCACACACATCCAGTGATTTTCCTTAACAGTGATGCCAGTTTTATTTAAAGGAACCTAGTGTGGACCAGATCAGAACAATAGACTTGACTACCATCACTTAAAATGATTACTGTTAGCTAGTGTAGTTTTCGAAATTTAAGATTTTAAGGAAGCTTATTTCACTGTTGGATTTTTTTTTTTCGTAGTTCGTTATCTTATATTTATTTATTCAATTTTCTTTTCGTAGTTCGATGTCTCATATTTATTTTTTTTTGTAGTTCGCTGTCTCATATTTAATTTTTTTCGTATTTCGCTGTCTCATATTTAATGTTTTTATTTCCGTTCCCAGAGGCTGCATCTAGGTATACGGACTTTATAATCGTGACATATTCTGTGATCACGGCAGGGCAACCTGTAAAAAATGTAAGATTGTGAAAGGACAGAGTTATAAAACATTAGCGCAAAATTCACAGAGAAATGAGTGAGAAAAATTAAAGCAGACATCTGAGAGTAGATCACGAGTTAATCCTTCTTGGACGCTCTTCCTGTCCACAGAACCTCATTCTTATCTTTAAGAATAGGTGTGCATGAATACTTTTACAAGGCTGACAGTCTCAAATAATGAATTAAAGTCGAGTCATTCGTTTTTGGCCTTGGATAAGACAGCTCCACTGCCGCTGTTGCAATGGATTCGAAAACAGTTGTTATCCTTGGCGGGGAGGGCGTTGGCAAGACCACAATCGCCAAGCAACTAAACTCATCCACGTTCCAGGAAGAGCATCAACCTGGTGCTGAGTGCATATTTAACTATCACGCCACCTTCGACAAACTGGCCTGCGAATTTGAGGTTAATGACACAACGGGTACTGATCTGCAAGCCAATGTCGTCAGTGAGTTGATGATGAGAAATGGGCACGCTTTTGTTGTCGTTTACAGTATTACAAGTAAGAAGTCGCTGGACGAAGCAAAACAAATAATTGATAAACTTCACGAAGTTAAAGGAACCAACAAAGTTCCAGTGATCCTGGTGGGCTGCAAACTTGATTTAGAGAGTAGTCGAGACGTTGCAACTAGTGATGCGGAAGCTTTAGCAACATCGTATGATTGCCAGTTTAAGGAAATCTCAGCCAAAGACAGAAATAGTGTGATTGACGTTTTTAATACCTTACTCCAAAATATTCATGTTAATGCCCCTGTAGATGAGAAATTGAAACGCAGTGATAAAAAATGTTGCGTTCTTCTTTGAGGCTGTTTTAATTTACATTACTGTAATCTTCTACTCATTCAAGGTAAGTAGTTCATGTTTATGTTGTTATTGTTTGTTGATGTTTTGTTTCCACTGTTTATTCTTCCTAATACCTGTCTTCGTAAAACATTTGTAATGAAAGTAAGACTTCTTCTTCTGCTTCTTCTTTCATTTTCAAATAACTACACCTGCCTCTCTTATAACGTTGGCAGACCATATTGGGCTTCCGGAATGTGTGTCAGGAGACACGTCTGCGAAGGATTGAAACGACCTTATCTTGGGCTTCTCTCGTCACCATACAGTTTATCATTCAGCTGGGTTGGAGAAGGCCATGTTACCACTGTGCTCCTCTTATGCAGCCAAAGGTCTTGGAGGATATGTTCTACTATTTGCTTCTCCTTCATACACGGACCATATCTGTCCGTCCGATTTTCAATTTGTTGAACAGATGAAATTTGAGTCTGCAATGGGCGGTGCTCAGTCTGAAAAATATGACTTGGCAATGAGTAGCATGGTTCTGCTGTTTCGGTCTCGGAGCGTTATTTAAAGTTATTTTTGATTAATGAATTCATTTCTTCATACATATTCGTGTCTTCAGTTTGGATTGTGCTTCCTCCACCTTTGGCAAGTCTAGCTGCTTTCTCATTTCCATACAATGATCAAGAAATTATAAGCTATCATAAACTGGAACTTGCATAGAAGAGAAGGGTTGAAATAGAACGACAAGTTTACCTATGTGGAACTGATGACAAGAACCAGGCAGACAAGGGCCAATTATGAGAAAGCGGCGTCGAAGGATATGACAAACATTGAGAAAACTTGTTGACAGCCTTACAAGGTAGTCCTTGTTATAGAATACCCACAAATAGAGAAGCAGAAGTAGACCACACACACACTCACTGTCGTACATTTAGATAGGTATTAGAGATTTATTTGGTCCGTCTGAATAGAACAGAAAAAGTGAAGTTATCTGAGAAAGAAAGTAGAATAGATTCCACAAGTGAATAGATTAAGGTGAAGATCTGTCTCTGGAATGAGTGAATCCTCTAGTCCAGCCTATCTATACGACTATCTTTTGGTAATAGACAATCAATCAAACCTCCCTATAAATACAATTATAAGTTAACTACTCACACACACACACAGTTATGTGACAACAGGACTCACAAACGTGAAAACTATGGTAAATGGAGATTGGGTATTGGGCTGACCAACATAAATTAAGTTTTGTTTAGTTTATTATCACTTAAACTGCTCACAACATCAAACATATAGAAATCAATATAAATCAAGTGTTACAGATATATGAGAATAACCCCATAAGTGCCCTCCCCTCTGTTGAGAAAAGATCCCAAAAGAAATTAATAACCCAAAAGGTCAGAGATTAACACTAGGGTATAGAATAGACAGTAAAACAAAGAACAAAGTTTCTACTTAATCTATCCCAGTAAAATAATCAGGTTAGCGAACAAAAAAAAAAGAAGTGGGTACAATGATTATACAAAAGGAAATATCACTCCTCTTTCTCTCACTCTGTCAAATCGGTGGCCACATACAATCTCGCTTACCTACTAGTTGGTTAACAACCTCTTCAACGTAAACATCAATGTACATGTGTCAAAATCCAGTGTTGTGCTTCTCCGAAGTGAGCCTCAGTTCCTCCACGAATAATTAATTTTCCTAATGGGGAACTCCTACTTTGGTGGTGGGTTATTGGATATGAAAATGTCACATCAGATAGTTCAGGTAGCAAAATATAAACCGCGATCTAGTGTTCACAGTAGACAGTACTTCTAATAGCTAAAGGAAACATCTGGTTGGTAAACTGTTATTAAAGATGATGGGGTATCCTATCGGTTTTTCTCTCTGGTGTTGAGTGCCGATCATGAAACCACGTATTCTCCTGGATAAATCCATTTGGAAACACGACTGTCAGTAGTCAGACAAAATGTTACATATATATATAGTTGGCCACAGCGGGCTGATAAAATTGAATGCAAAAATCTGGGTATTATGTACGCCCAGTACGTTTACTCTTATTGTTTATATTTTTGGTCTCTCTCTGAATGAAGCAAGAGGACCGAACAGGTCAACATCGAAGACCCGATAATAATAAGAATTGTTACTGGTTCTATTAGACCGCTGGCAGCTGGTTTGTGATCAGTACTAAATTAGGAAGAAGACAAGACATTTAACCACAATATCAATATCTTATCCTATCACGCGTAAGGATAAGATCTTTTATCCTCTACGTCATTTAATTAAATTAAAAGGCACACGCGTCTTAGCCTATATTATCACGCTTCGCTCAACTGGTTGGGTTTTAAGTATGCGCCTTTCCCCTCCCGCCCGGTAAAACACTCAGCGCACAGTATCAGTGTTAATTTAATTACGACTATATTTAACAAATATCGCTTGTCATTACTAGCTATTTATTTCGCCATTTGATATAACACTTGTCACTTATATAATTACACATAATCGATACAACTTAATTGAATTCCGTCAATTGTCAGTCGCCTAGTGTATTTATTAGTCAATGAAAACATCTCTTTCTGGGTGATAGCGGGTGATTAAATCTACATTACTGTTATGATTAAAATTCATAACATGTCTGTCGATATCAAAACTGTTCGACAAGTAGTCATATTTGTTTATGACCGGTGACCCTGGGTTACAGGAAGTTACGTCATTGCCTTTGGGTCGAGTAGCAGACGCCTAGACTTGCCGTCTGCTAAAGTCAGCGACATATTGTGAGGGGTTTTTCTGTGTGTTGTCAAGGCAGACGGACGCATGTGTGGTGAGCTCCAAAATACTCTACTACTTCACTACAGATTCCTTAGATGTTCGACCACTAGATCATCCATACACCTCCGTGTGATGATGCTAGTTTATTGTATGAAATGAATTCTTATTATTGTGAACGTGAGTAAATAAAGTTGTGCAAAATCCTGTCAAGGACAGCGTTTTAGCGACAGACGATATGGAAACGTACTGAGGACTGCCTTACTATATTATGCCTATATGTATAATGGCTTTACTAATGATACCTGAGGAGCATTGTGTCGTGCATTAAAATATATGTTTAATTGTCCAGCCTGGCCTTTGGCAGTATCATTTATGTTGGTGGAGAAGGTTGTGTGCGGGGACTAAACTACATACCCATATATGAACTTGACCTGAGTCAGTGTGTGACTCATTGTGTAATAATATAAAACACCCCGTAACAGCCAAAATGAAGGCAGCAAGCCGGGATCATAGCTACAGATAAATCCAGTAAATATTGTTTGTTTCAAGTCGTTGGACTGCATTTTCATGCAAATATAAAAAAGTTCCAAGATGGCGACAGATATCTTCTGCTAACCTACGTGAGGTTATATTGAACAGTAAGCGCAGTTCCAAGTTTCCAAATTACTGCAGAAGTGGAACATAATCAAGAACCAAGTATTTCCTGCAGAAGATTCGTTTAAAATTTCAAGTTTGATGCCCGAAGATGGCGTATTTTCAAGAAGACGATGGACCAAAGCGAAGTCCAGTTCGAGTGAGCTGTTTGTGAATCCTAGACCTAACCTGGTCTACCCTGTATGTTTTCAAGGTTTTCATCGTTCCCTGGAGAAAGAGGCGTTGAAACCAGGAGAATTTTTTACTGGCAAAACAGATAAGTACATTTAAGGTTACATGCAGCGTGAGATGCTGATAATCTTGTTTGCCAGAGTGGTTTTTGCTCTTTGTATTTTCGTATCCATATGTTTGTGTGAATAGCGGGAGGTTGGAAGGGAAGTATGAATTTTTTCAATACTTCATTTGTATGGTCGAGAAAATTCATGGTCGTTCTGTAAGGTTTGGTTCATGATTGTCTCAAATAGCGGGGCCGGTATTACAACGCTGTGAGTTATCTGCTGCTATTGAGATTATCATTACCACTGTTTGTTAGTTGTGCAGTTTTGTTAATTGGCAAGTTTGTTTTTGTGTTTAAGTTGATTGTAATTTTTTTATCAGTTCTACATTACTGTTTGTAATATTGTCACTCTAACCTTGCTATCCTTCATTTATTAGATGTCATATATGTTGTAAATTCGTGCTTGTCTTGTCATAAGTGTGATAGAGCTATTTTTTTCATTTATTCTAAAATTCCTACATTTCTGCCTTGGTTGACAATTTGCATTATCTTCATTTAGCTCTTGTCACTGTATTCAGTCATCTTGTTTGTATCTCTGTTCTTTTGTTGCTCCTAGTATAACATCTAGTATAATATCTATTATTACATGCAGTTGGGTGATTTTGAAGTGGTGAAATAATTGTTGAATGTATTGCTCACATATTCATTATATAATATTTGCATTATTGTTTAGCTATTGGAAAGCACAATAATTGTGAATCATGGCTACCTTGAAATCTTTTATTAAGGCTGGAAAGGATTTTTAAATGGAGGGTGAAGCTTTGAGGACACATGCAGACAATGAGCTCGGAAATCATAGAAAATTAGATAGAGAGGAAAAAGCTGAACATTTAGCTGAAAAAAAGAGAGTAGAAGAATTAGAATTAGCTGAAAAAAGAAGCGTAGAAGAATTGCAATTGGCTGAAAAAAGGAGAGAAGAAGAATTTGCTGAGAGAAGGAGACAAGATGAATTGGCTGAAAAAAAAGAAGACAAGAGAAAATGGCTCTTGAACAAAAGAATAAAAGAAGAGAATATGAACTTGAAGAAAAAAAATTGGCCTGTGCTCAAACTGAGATAAAAGCACAACAAGAGCTTAGAATGGCAGAATTTGAGTTGGAGAAATTGAGACCAACAACCACAGGTTAATCCAATGAATGATGAAGCTGGAAAAAAAGACCATGCTTCCACTTTTAAGCTCAATTTGCCAAAATTTAACTCAAATATCGACGATATCTCATGCTTCTTAAATAGATATGAAACATATTGCCAGGAGTTTAAAATTGATAGAGCTACCTGGTCTAGTAGGCTCTTGAATTTATTGGTGGGTGAGGCACTTACTGCAGTCTGTACAATGGATGATCAGACTAGAAATGACTATGAGGCTGTAAAAAGCCTTGTTGCTGAAGAAGTATTAGTTGGATGAAAATGGTTACAGGTTGAAGTTTAAGTCATTATTACCAGATTCAGCAAAGGATTTTACAGAATGTATCTCATCTATAAAGCTGTACTTTTCTAGATGGGTTGATTTGTCTAAAATTGAAAAAAACTTTTGAGGGGTTGGCTGATTTGATTCTGAGAGACAAGGTGTTGTCTTCAATCAGTGGCGACATTTTGTCATTCCTACAGGAGAGGAAACCTGAAACATTATCCACTATGGAAAATTTCGGACGCCAATATCAAATCGCTCATCCGGGTAGGAACCTTAGTAAAAATAACATTAAGGATTCCGTGCCAGTGGCATCTGCTAGGACTGTAAATTATAATCCACTTAGGCAGAGATCAAACAGTATGGACAGGAACTATCGACTAAATAGAGATCATAACTATGGCACTAACAGAGGCAGATACAATTTTAACAAAAGATCACAACAGCCTGAAAGAAATTATAACTCTTATGATGATGGTTATTTTCATCAACCATCATCATTCCGGCCTTATGATTATCAGAACAGAGGAGAATGTAATACTAGACCAGACAGAGGACAAAGGTCATTTTATAGAAATAATGACAATTCTTTTAATAACAGAGGTTCTCAACAGAACAATAACTTCAGACAGTCAAGGAATCCTAAACGTTCAAATGCTGTTGTACATGTTAGTGACAATAATCCAGTTCAGACTAATAATAGTATATCTCATGCAAATGCATGTAGTGTGGATTTATCTAACAGTACTAATTGTTCTGAATGCAATTCTTTGTTTCAGCTAGAGGGAGTCCCTAGGCTTTTTTGTGGACATCCTTTCCCAGTCATGTCCTCATATGATGGAACAGGTTCACTGGTATTTAATAAGGGTTTTGTGAACAACCAACTTGTGTCACTTCTCAGGGACACAGGATGCACAACGATTGGTGTGCGCAGGTCGTTGGTAGATCAGTCAGATTATACAGAAAGGGAGGTTAAATGCATTACATTTGGTGGCAAAGTGGAATACTATCCAACTGCGGAAGTATTTTTGGATACCCCATACTTTACAGGGAGAACTCTCGTGTGCTTGTTAAATAATCCTATTGTCGGAATAACCATGGGAAATATTCCTGCTCTTCGTGAATGCACAAAGAAGATATTTAAAAATGGGAACAACAGCATCTGATCAGTGCAAATGCTGTCATAACCAGAGATCAGGCTCGTGCTGAATTGGATCATCACAACCAAATTGAAAATGTGGTAGATGAGGTGATGAATGATGAGAGTGAAACTGAGGAGATGGTGACTGAAGAGGAAAATAATGGTGAGGAGAAGGAAAATGATTATGATCTACGGGTGGAACTTATTGATAAGGATTCATTCATTCAGAGACAGAATGATGATGAGTCTTTAAAGACATTTTTTCAGGTTGCAAAATCAGATGATATGATGTTTGATGATAATGCTAAACATTGGTACACCTTAAAGAATGGTATTTTGATTAGAAATTTTCAAGATTCTACATCTGTAAAAAAAACAGATCTTGGTACCAGCTTGTTTTTGACCATTCGTTTTACGACATGCTCACGACATTAATTGTGCAGGTCATTTGGGAATCGCTAGAACAAAACAGAGAGTTTTGTCGCATTTTTTTGGGCCTGGTGTGACAAAAGATGTCAAGGCTTTTTGTCGCACTTGCACAGTTTGCCAATGGGTGGCAACTAAAAGGCCAAAACATAATGCGCCTATCCAGGCATCCGATATTTCTTTGCGTCCCTTCGTCTATAATACAGGCAAAAATGACAGTAACAGATTACCGCACCCCACGGGAAAAAAAATGAAACTTTTTTTTTTGAAGTCCATCAATGAGCAATATACAACAAGCTCATAACACATGAATGATGCGCCGATGAAATTATCAACAAAATATAACGCCATAATGTCAGGCTCAATGGACGCACAATAGAGCGTCTGGTGAGAACAAAAGATATCTCAAGGTAAGAGAAACTATTTTCTCCAAGTACAAACATATCCGGGGAGGTGCCACCAAAGAATCCTAAGGTGCTGGCAAATGTTACAATGCTAACAAAAATTATATACATATATCAAAAGTACAATATCATCATATGTAGCAATGATGAATGTCAATACAACGAGAAGACATTCAACATAGTAATCTCTCGAAGTATAAAAATATAATGTCTTTTCATACAATTATGACTATACAATATATAAACTACTAGGAGATAACATCCGTAGTTAAAGACGACACTCCATTCAGGAGGACACTTGAAAGAAGCGTCCACAGGGTAAGCATGGACGTCATGAGGCATCAACATAACTCTTTATAGGTACTCCAAAGCTTAGCACTGGTTCGCTGAGAAAAATACAAATGACACACTCGTAGAATGTTATAATGTACTATAATCACTACTACTTTTCTAAGTATTAAATGTGGCCGTATTAATTTCCGACCTTTATATCGTGATAACCAAACCTTCCTCTGTTATACCAAGGACGGTAACAGAGAAAGAAATCAATCGATTTATAACCATGAATTCAAGTAAGGTGACAACGAATGTGCTAATAGAAAGTTATTGTAAGGTACTGTCATAAATCTAGACGTATATCAGGAAATGTAGGACATAAGGCCACCACAATGTTAAAGTAGGATGTAGCCACCGAATGTTAATGCTGAATGTAGGAGGTCAAACCTGGACAGTACAATGTTGTGGTGTATTTTATTTGGGTCAGGTCACCAAAGCGTTGAGGCGCTGACAGGGTGTAAAGTTGACCCTCTCTCAAACACCATACAGGCTCTCAAGTGCGTAGTGCTCGTAGAAGTGTGTGGTTGACATGATGTGTGGGTGAGTAGACATCAGAAAAGATGGTAGACACGAATGCGTATAGGCTCTTGGACAAGTTCACAATGCACCCACTCAACCACATGTAGAAGTCAGTAAACGTTGGTAATACTGATGACCTTTTCAACAATTTAATACGAGACATACGGTGACATCAACAGCACAGTCAATTGCACATGAATCAGTGACATCACATACATGGTAATGGTTGAAAACATCTGGCATCACAAATCTTGATCAGCTCATACATCAGGATGCTAATGACAATGGTCTGTCAATCTACGTTCTGCTCATACTGAAGCTCAGGTACCCCTGACTAAGCGCGTCAGGTACCTCTAGCAAATATGCCGCACGACAAGGGCGGGCTCCCAATTTCTTAACAAAAAAGTCTATGGCTCTTCTGGCATCACACGCCAGGTACTTCTTCTGGTGAAGAATATAGGCCGCGAAAGGCGGGCCTCTATGGCAACAGAATCAGGCCGCAAGTAGCGGGCCTCTATAACAAGGTAACCTCTGTGTTATTTCTCATAAGCAAGGCATATCCATCTATGCCAAACATACCGCCTGAATAGCGGTTACCAAACAGTACAATCTTCGCTGGGCTTCTATTAAACAATAAGACGTATAGTCTTGGTTTCTGTATGGAGCACAAATAGTAGGCTCTGTCTATCATATCATCTGTGAACTCTACTCAAAAATGTCGCCTCAAAAATATCAATCGTTCTTATGTGCAGACAGCACCTAGTCTGCATTTCAAGGCATACGAGAGGATTAAAGTGTACATATTACCTTGGCAGCATCCTAGAAAATCACCAAACACAACACTTGCCATCCTTGGTGTACAGAATAAACTTTTGGAAGAATCACTGACATATCAGTCACACAGAGGACTTCATTTCCCCGTAATAATGGCAGAGAAAATCTCCGGACCTCTTGTCCGTTCAGAAACCCAGGTACACTGCCCAGATCGGAAGTGTCTCTCGATCTGCGCGCAAAAACCTGCGCATGTGCCATAAGCACAATCATGAGTAAAGCTAATACAGACCAGGGCGTTTCCCCGAAACAAGAGGCAAAACCGCTCCTTATATGGTCATGTGAATAGCGACTTAAGACATGACAACTATTTAAGACATTTCCCCGAAACAGGTCAACATCCATCCTTATAAGGATAGATGAATAAGACAAGGGGAAGATAACCACTAATCAAACCTGTCACTGAAAAGTTAATAGACAGTTCTCTCTCTTAGACCATCAAAAAGTATCAAACAGGTTGACGTCTATAATACAGGCAAAAATGACAGTAACAGATGGCTATTGACTTTATTGATCCATTAAAAGTCACGTCAGCTAGAGGGCATAAATATGTGCTGACATGCATTGATATGTGCACACGCTGGCCAGAAGCGATACCTCTTAAAATTATATCAACTGTTGACGTAGCGGATGCGCTATTTTTAATTTTCAGCAGATTGGGTTTTCCCGAAAACATTCTATCGGACCGGGGAACTCAATTCGTATCTGACGTCATAAAACAAGTGATGAAAGAGTTCGATATTGATCGTTCTCTTAGTTCAATCTATCACGCCACCTCAAATGGTAAAATTGAGCGGCTCAACAGTAGTTTGAAGCAGATGTTGGGTAAAGTTACTACTAAATATCCACAGGACTGGGACAGGGTATTGCCCGCAATTTTATTTGCCTATCGAGAAATTTTCAACGAACACACCGGGTTCGCGCCATTTGAGTTAGTCTTTGGTGCTAAACCAAGAGGACCTATGTCCATTTTAAAACAAGTGTTGGTGGGAGCTGACATGAATGAAGATGTTCAAACCTCTTACCAATATGTTGACAATTTGAGAAAAAAGATTATCGAGGCATACCAAATAGCAGTGGAGGTGTCAGAAAATGCGAAATTAAAGGCTCGTTTGTTTGCCAATCAAAACAGGAAACTGCGCCAATTATGGCCAGGTGATGAGGCCTATGTATTACTACCCAATAAAGACAATAAATTACTTGTGTCATGGAGAGGACCTTATACAATTATTGATAAATTGTCAAATGTTGACTATATTTTATCTATTAATGGAAGGAGCAAACTTTTCATATCAATATGTTACAGCAATTTCATGCTCGTCCTCCGCATCTGTTACGGCAGATTTATTGGCATGGTCTGCTAGAGGTTAGCAGCATGCGATTTTAGGGGTTACAACGTGTAATGTAATGTAAAAATATTATTAGTCTAGTGAACGCTGTGACGTTTCAGCGTTAGTTGTCACGCACGGTGACCAAGAGACGAGACCCTTTTTTAGACGGCCGTCGAACCGATAAGACGTGTCCTTGGAATGTTATATTGTCGGGCTTGTATTGCCGCACAATTATATTACATTAAATAATGGACATGGGTCAGTCCAATGTGATAACGAAGAAAGATGAAGGTACAGGTTAGTAATTGACTAAACCTTGTCAGCGTGAATTTATAGTCCGCCCTAGTTATTCTAATGCCAGACGCATAATCTCACTGTCGGTGTATTGGATTTTCCAACCACGCGTGCATACAGTTATGCGGTTCTGACTACTATGTTTTCAAGCTAGGAGACAAAGGACTGATTTGTAAAGGAATAATATATGAAGTATGAACTGCAACTTATTATGTATAATTCTTCATGATGACCATGTGTAAACTGTTCGTGTATGGAATCGATATAATAAATGTATGTGGACTCGAGAAAGGACTTATCAAATCTCTAACGTTAGAATTTGACTATATTATGAAGTTGACAATATTCTATCCCACCTTCGCGTACTTTACCATCAAGAGCACGATCTCATAATTTACTGAGAAAAGACAATGGATAACTAGATGTAAACGTAAATAGAAAGGCCAGTATAAACCAGCAAACTCTCGCAACGACTAGGGAACCAAACCAGCCCCAGCAAGTAAACTAACGGCAACAGTGGTTGGCCATCGCGGGGACGAAGAAAGAAGAAAAAGATTTTCTTGTTTACATGTGTTGCCAACTGTTTACCATTACAAGCAAGTCACATGATTTGCAAAATACTACGTTGAACACATGACTACGCAATGCAAATCTGACGTCACTACATCGTGCGTAGATGCCGCGCTTCGAAAGGAACAACCGTCAACTCATTCCAGTTTTGATTAATATTTGCTTAATCAAGAAGACCAGACAAGAGAATACTGTGATCAGCCAATCATGAGCAAACAGTACTAGGCACTAGTCTAGTCCGTTGACGAATTTGACATCGCCGGAGCCTTCTAAAGATAAGTTTAGACCTAGGACGATTGTCGTTCATTAACACACTAATGAGTCCATACCATTTTGCAGGCATGTCTTCTCTATTAATTGTTTATCGATGTTATATCTGTTTCTTTTTGTCCGTTGATGTTGTCCTTTTTTGTGGGAGGTTGGTGCGGCGGTTTGGAATGAATAACATGGCTCTGAGGATGCCGATATTAATTCCAAATGTTCCTTAGGGCCGTTAGTTAATTGCTTTTAACGAAGAACCCATCGACGACCTTCCGATGATTTTCGTTCGTTCGTAATAGCAATTAATTGACCTTGCATGTTAGATGTCCAGTCAAGTTATAATTGGTGTATTTTAATGTATTTAGTTTCAATTTTTATTCATTTCAGTAATCATGTTTGTCATCTTTATCGTTTTCTCTGACCTTACTATCATTCATTTTAAATTTTTTTTTTTTGTACAATCGTTAACGAGTCCATGTATACGTCACTAGTTTTTGTGTACACAGGTTAATTATCTATTCAGTTCATTCTTTAAGATCTCACTTCCGGTTTAGTCACCTTATTTATTAATGCAGTTTTATTGTGAAAATGTCTTTGTCTTGTGGTAATACTGTTCTGTAATCCTTGGTTAACCCATTGTATTGTTTGTATTCATTTCATCCTTCTATAAATTAATATTAATGCCATAATTTCTTCATTAATAATATTGTAGATTAATGTAATTAAATTTTTATGAGTTTTAATGAGGAATTGGGGACTTTGCACCAATTTGCAGTGGTGGTCCTAGAAATGGGCAATGCACTTTATGCCTCATGATTATGGCATATTATATAATGATTAATTATTAAAACTTTATAACATATTAATACATATTTAATATAAATTAGTACACTTTCTCAGTACTATATTGTGAACTTAATGACAATTAAGACTAATTATTTTGGGATAATACACATAATTATTAAATATTAATATTAAGCGCTTGATATAATTTCAGCAGCTTATATAACTAACTATCATAACTATTTATGATAGATATCAGTGAGTATATATATAATATTTTTATAAAATATTATAGATTGTGGAACTTATACATAACAATACAGGAATATTACAATTTCTTGTATTAATTATTCATTCGTTGAGTAATTATAATTATCTACATACATTCTATTGTTGATTACAATACATAAGTAATTAAATACTAAATAATTAAACTCCAAGAATGCTTACCTTGGACCATTTCATTAAAATTGGAAAAGATTGTAATAAAAAGGGAGAGGCACTCCTTGAATTTGCTGAACAACAACTTGCGAACCATGAGGCGAAAGAGGCTGAAAAGAAAGCAGAATTAAGACAAGAAGAAGAAAGAAAGGTGGCAAAAGATGAAATCCTACGGATTGAAGAAGAGAATAAATTGAAACGACAAGAAATCATACTACAGCAAGAAATGGAATTGCAACGGCTTAAATTGGAAACAGCAAAACTTAATTCGCAGAGTGCTGCAGCAAGCCAAAATGATAATGCTCAATCTGGATCTTCATCCACCCGACTTAAGGGCAATTATTACTTTAAATTACCACCATTCAAATTACACGTGGACGACCTTTCATCGTGGCTGGCGCGCTTTGAGGATATATGTAAGGTCAATAACCTTGACAAAACTGCATGGGCACTTAAAC
Organism: Oreohelix idahoensis; assembly: GCA_024509875.1. Taxonomy (NCBI): domain Eukaryota; kingdom Metazoa; phylum Mollusca; class Gastropoda; order Stylommatophora; family Oreohelicidae; genus Oreohelix; species Oreohelix idahoensis. The sequence goes on from JAMPIV010007756.1 coordinate 29,181, forward strand.
TTAAGGAATTTCTGGATGGCGAACCTGCAAGTGCAGCACAAAATATAGATCCAACATTAGCAACAGACTATGAGGCCATTAAGACGTTGTTATTACGTCGTTTCCACTTGAACGAAGAGGCATGTAGATTACGTTTTAAAAGTTTGTTGCCAGATAACAATAAAGATTTCACAGGTTTTATTGCTAACATACGCAATACTTTTAACAGATGGGTTGAACTGGCAGGTGTCAACAAATCTTACGACAAGTTAGTCGATTTGTTATTGAGGGATAAAGTATTATCTTCTGTCAGCCCACCATTCTTTGCTTATCTGCAAGAAAGAAAACCAGAATCTATTGATGAGTTAGAAAAAATTTCTTTAAATTACTGCACAGCTCATCCGAATGCTAATATTTCTGGCTCGTTGATAAGAGAACCACTTCCTGTAGCCTCCAATATGGCATATCATAATCATAACAAACCTAGAACACACAGTGTGGACAGAGGTAGGTTCAAAGGAAACTATGACATTAATTTTCATAAGGGACAGAATAACTTTAACAATAACTTTAATAGAGGAAGACAACAAACCAGAAATTATTCACCTCAGTCAAGATACAACAGTAATCCACGTAACTCAAGTTATAATCGGTCATATAATTATAATAATGGTAACAAGTGGAACAATAGCGATAATTATAACTCGAGACATCGAGATAACAGTTACAATAGAGGACAACGGGATAATTCAACTGATTATTCTCGTCATCGTTCTCATTCTCGTAGATCGACAAATTATAACCATAATACAGGGGCAGCCGTTACTACTGCTACAGCCCCTGGGGTTCAGAGTTCACCTACTGATAACAAAATACAGTCTTCGTCTACTTGTTTTGCAATGAATTATAACGTGGCAAATAGTTGCCCAACATGTAATCTTATATTTCAGAAAGCAAAAGAGACAGTTCTGAACTGCGGACACATTCTACCAGAAGTCAGTCTAGCAGTCAATGACGGAACAGGCTCGCTGATCTTCAACAGAGGAAAAGTTAATGGATCCATCGTCTCAGTTTTAAGAGATTCGGGATCGACCACGATCGGAATCCGTCAGACACTTGTTCATCCGAATTGTGCAACTGGAGAACATGTCAGGTGTATGACCTTTGGTGGAACCATAGAATGTTATCCAACAGCTATTATCTATATTGATACACCTTTTTTCACAGGCAACGTTAAAGCATGCATGTTAAGAAACCCAATTGCCGACCTTATGGTGGGATGCATACACGGAAGTAAAGATTGCACACCAGAAGAGATTATGGAATGGGAAAAAAATAATCTATGCATCGGAAATGCAGCAATAACCAGAGCACATACGAAACAATTAGAGACTATGGACACTGCAAACAAGGAAACAGACGATCATGAAAGTATCGAGATTCATTCTGCTATTGACCGAGTATCCTTTGCTGCAAAACAGAGGGAAGACAAGTCACTAACAAAATTTTTTTCACTGGTCAACAAAGTTGACAATTTTTCTATGAACAAAAATAATAGTCATTGGTTTAGTATTAAAAATGACATTTTATTAAGATGTTTTATGGATAAAACTCAGATAAGACAACAAGTCATGGTACCTTTTGCTTTTAGACGGTACATACTTCAACACGCACATGATTCTAAGTGTGCAGGTCACATGGGTTATACTCGTACACGTTCGCGAGTATTATCTTCTTTTTTTGGCCGGGAGTATCACGAGATATTTCACAGTACGTACGCTCCTGTACGATATGCCAAGAAGTGAAAGCACGAGGAGCCTTTCACACGGCGCCTATTCAGGCTTGTGACATATCTGTGAGACCTTTCGACAAAATGGCCATTGATATCATTGGCCCACTTTTACCATCAGCCAGAGGACATAGATTTATTCTCACTTGCATCGATTTATGCACACGATGGCCAGAAGCCATCCCATTGAAAACAACCACCACCACAGATATAGCTGATGCACTACACCTGATCTTTTCTAGAGTAGGTTTTCCTAGAAAACTTTTGTCAGATCATGGTTCTCAATTTATATCTGAGACTATGACGGAGGTAATGAAGACTTGGCAAATAGATAGAAATCTCAGCAGAATTTATCACCCAATGAGTAATGGTGCTGTAGAAAGACTTAACCGAACACTCAAACAAATGTTACATAAAGTTACAGTTAACCATCCACAGGACTGGGACAGAGTACTACCAGCTGTGTTATTCGCTTATCGAGAGGTGCCACATGAACAAACTGGCTTCTCTCCATTTCAACTAGTCTTTGGCGCTCCACCAAGAGGTCCTATGGGACTAATAAAAGACTTATTGATTGACTCCGATATGACTCAGGATACCCAGTCATCCTATGAGTATGTAATTAATCTCTGGAATAACATTATTGATGCCTGTAAAATGGCAACAGCTTCATCTGAGGCTGCTAAAGAGAAAGCTAGAACTTTCCAAAACAGTAATAGACGATTACGTCAATTATTTCCAGGAGATCAAGCTTATGTGTTATTGCCACATAACAATAATAAACTACTAATCTCGTGGAACGGTCCTTACCAGGTTATCAATAAGATTTCTGATGTTGATTATGTCCTGGACATTAAGGGACATCACAAAATATTTCACATAAATATGCTCAAGCAATTTCATACTCGACCTGAACATCTACAAGCTATTTTTCATGAACTAGATGACACTTTCGTACCTAGATGTCACTATTCTAATTTGTCTGTTATCCAGGAAGAAGAATCATCTTTTCCTGAGGTACAGTTAGCATTACCTGTACCTGTAGTACAGCCTAGTGAATCTTGGCGGGACGTAACCATCTCCTCGTCGGTTACACCGCAACAGCATCAACAGATTGCTGAACTTCTACAATCTTATCAAGATGTGTTAACTGACATTCCAGGTCGCACATCAGTCATTAGTCATGACATCACTCTTAATGATGATACTCCAATTCGGGTACATCCATATTCTGTTCCTCTACACTTTCTTACTAAAACTACTAAGGAACTTGAACAGATGTTATCTTTAGGAATTATCGAAACTAGTAATTCCCCATTTTCTTCTCCATTAATTATTGTCCGAAAGAAGGACAATAACATTAGACTATGCGTCGACTATAGAAAATTAAATGCACAAACGATAGTTGATAGCGAACCACATCCACTTCTCGATGACTTACTGCCACGTCTATCGACAGCAACTATATTCACTAAGATAGACTTAACTAAAGGTTATTGGCAGATACCACTAACCGAAAAAGCTAAATACTACACAGCGTTTTCAACTCCGCTAGGTCTATACCAGTGGAATGTGATGCCTTTTGGGCTTGTTAACGCTCCAGCTACCTTTGTTCGCATGATGCGACACATTTTTTTCAGGTAGACCAGACATTATTACATACATAGATGACATATGCTTATTTAGTTCATCTTTTGAGGAACATGTTTTGGGTCTCGAATACGTTTTGGATACATTAAGAAATAACAATTTAACTGCTAAACCCACAAAATTACAAGTAGCGTTTCACGAAATAACTTTTTTGGGTCACATTATTGGAGCAGGATATATCCGAACACTACCCAGTACAGTTTCAAAAATTTTAAACATTTCCGTTCCTCAAACGAAGAAACAGGTTAGAAGCTTGTTAGGTCTAGTCCAATATTACAGTAGATTCGTACCTAACCTGTCATCCACGGCTGTATTGTCCTCATTACTGAGGAAGGACATGCCAGTGAAGGTGACATGGACTAATGAGTGTAATAATGTATACCTTAATATTATTAACATCTTTTCAAACCCACCTATTTTGAGACTAGTTGATGCTTCCAAAAAGTTTATTCTCCGCACAGATGCGAGTAACTACGGAATTGGCGCATGTTTGCTACAATACCATGACGACATCCTCCATCCAAACTTGTACGTGTCACGGAAACTGAAACCACCAGAAGTAAAATACTCCACTGTTGACCGCGAACTTTTGGCCGTCGTTTGGGCGATAACGAAACTTGAGAAATTTCTACTGGGAGCCCCTTTCGTAGTACAAACTGATCAGAGGGCCGTAGCATCACTACGACGGGCGAATCATAAAAGTCCAAAGCTCACCAGATTCGCTATTCTCCTTCAACCTTTTGACTTTTCAATAGAATACATCACAGGATCAGATAACGTCCTGGCCGATGCTCTATCTCGAAATCCTACTGATGTCAAATCCTAAACTATAGTAACGTCACAGATACTTACTCAAGAGACATAACACTACAATAGCGGTTCTACATAGACATGAACCATTGCCTACAATAAACGTATCCGCTCACTAAATACATGAAATGAACGAAATCAAGTGACACTATGGTCGTATTGACACCAGAACTTTGTGTGGATTTCATTTATGACAAAACTATTGGACACATTTCCTTGCATCAAGTGAAAATAATAGAAAACACTATCAAAGTAACTCAGTATGCGACATGAACTATTGTCAATAACTTCGATTCTTATGAACTGAAAAACTTAAATATTTGTTTGTTAATCGGAATTCACAAGGATCAAGCCTACGTATGGATCATCATATCCAACTTTAATTAATTTTAATTAATTACGTTAAAATAATGGAAAATAAAATAAAAGGTGAGATAAATATGAAAAAAATGAAATGAAATTTGAAGAAGAGAAAAAAAAATTTTTTGAAAGAAGAAAAAAATAAGATCTCACATGATTCTTAGATAATGTTATTGTATGTAACTACACAAGTACACATAATGCAGTTGAATCTTGCAAACTAACTTATAACTTGTTAAATAAAGAAGTGAAGACAAAAACTCGAAGAGATAAAAGACATTTCATCAATGAACTGGCCGTAGAAGCTGAAAATGCTGCAAGAACTGGTAATAGTAGGTGCCTTTATCAAATTACAAAACAAATATGTCACCAGCCTACTGCTATGGAAACACCTGTTAAAGGTAAATTAGGGAATTCAATACCAACAGAAAAAGAACAAATGAAGAGATGGGCTGAGCACTTCATGGAGGTGCTAAACAGACCACCACCAACAGTAACACCTGATTTTAATAATGGAACATCCACAACCACCTTGCCAATAACTTGCGATGAATTCACGCTGGACGAGATCAAACAAGCCGTTAAAAGATTAAAAAATTTTAAAGCTGCTGGAGTTGACGAAATTTCAGGGGAAATGATTAAAGCAGTTAATGACAACAACCTCTTGAGAATTTTAGATATTATAAATGAAGTATGGAGAGAAGAACAACCACCACAACAATGGAAAGACAGTATTATTGTAAAGTTATCGAAGAAAGGTGATCTATCAGACTGTAATAACTGGCGTGGTATATCTCTATTATCAGTACCTGGAAAATTATTATGTTGCATGATGTTAGAAAGACTTAAATTGCATGCTGACGAAAGATCAGAGAAGAACAAGCGGGTTTCAGGCCGAAACGATCATGTATTGATCAAATATTCACACTAAGAACAATTATAGAAGAATCAGTGGAAAGGCAATCGCCACTTATTATCACCTTCGTCGTTTTTCAAAAAGCCTTTGATAGTCTACACCGCCCATCATTGTGGAAGATACTTACAATCTATGGTTTTCCAACAAAATATGTGAATATAATCAAAGCGCTATATGACAATGCAAGATGTTGTGTTAGAACAAATAAAGGGAATACAGAATGGTTTACAGTAGAAACAGGGGTGAAACAAGGCTGTATTATGTCACCACTACTTTTTGGAATAGCTATTGATTGGGTTATGAGAAACTATACCCACAATGAACGATTGGGTATAAAATGGACAAATGGAAAATTCCTGGGGGACCTGGATTTCGCAGATGATGTAGCATTCTTAAGTTCAACACCAAGACAATCCCAAGAAGCAATAAATAATTTGTGTCATCTCTCGGTTAAAATTGGTCTCCAAATAAATGCCTCTAAAACTAAAGCTATGAACTTTTCTAACGAGACCTTTGATATCATCTTGAACGGGGAAAAACTACAGAAAGTTGAAAGTTTCAATTATTTAGGCAGTAAAATGACTCAGGATGGTGACACAACAAGAGAAATCCATACTAGAATTGCTTTGGCAGCTAGCGCCTTCAATAGATTATCTAACATTTGGAAATTACGATCATTGAATATACATACCAAGCTTCGTCTGTTTAATTCAAATGTTATCTCAGTGTTAACATACGGCTGTGAGAGTTGGAAAATAACAAAATCATTGGAGAACAAGCTGAATACATTCGAGAACAAATGTCTTAGAAAACTCATGAACATCAGTTGGAAAGAATTCAAGACTAATCGACAAATAAGAGAAGACTCTAGGCAGAAATATGTCTCCGACTATATAAGGAAAAGACGATGGTCATATATCGGTCATGTCCTACAAATGCAAAACAACAGAATACCACTACAGGCGCTCACTTGGGTTCCTGAGGGTAAGCGGAAAAAAGGAAGACCAAAAGAAACACTCAGAAGAACAATAATAAGAGAAGGAAGAACGTTGGGCCTAAATAATGTGCAAGAGCTAAGAGGAGTGGCGTCACAACGAACAACCTGGAGAGCACTGGTTTCTGCCTTATGCGCCGTGTTTGGCGCTTTGTGGTGAAGTGGGATGTTATAAATACTTATAGGGAACTTAGTGTACTGACTGAGATCAGCTGTGAAGGTATCTATATCTATTAAGAGTAGTGTATTATAGATAACCTTACTTGCTACCACATATCTATATATCTCAGTCAGAATTATTCTGGAATAGTGTGATGCTACGTTATGTGTCTAGGGTATGTGTATGATGAAGTGTAAGTCACAACAACAGACAGATAAACAATTTAATTTAATCCACTACTCTTGACAACACTGTGACACTCACATACATATAACACTCTACAAAGATATCTTAAAAGAGTCACTGATAAACTTTCAAATAACAATATGTATTCATTACTGGCATGAATGAATATGTGTCCTGATTCAACTACAAGGGAACCAGGAATCACAATCAATTTAAATTACAAGTTATGTACAGAATGTATTTAATATGAATATTGTAGTGACATATATTATTACAAATGTTCTATGTGTGTCAGTTGTGTAGTAGTAAAATGAGGTAATACTGGTTTTGTTTTGTTCAAGCTCTGTTGGTATTTGTCATCATGACTTCAATAGTTTGTCTTTAGGGACTAGTATTGGAGATGTTCACAGTTCCTGATTTTAAGACAAGTAAATTCCCCTCTTAATGTTAATTTTACAAAGTCAGTTCAAGATGAGGGGACATAATGTTGAGCTCAGCTGGCCAAGTTAGCTTATCTGGCGTGATGGCGGCAGGAAAGGACTCCTCTGCTCGAATTCTCCTCTGGGCTCTGGAGACACCTCACTGATAGCTAAAAGGACCCAGGAGTATGCTGTCCGACACTGGATTCAGCAAAGCTCTGACCAGGTGCTGCTCAGTACCATCAAGACCACTGTCCCTGAAATCAAGAAGGATGTACCTTCTACTTCATAACTAACTTAAACTCTCTTGTTACACTGATCACAACACAGCACAAACATTGAGTTCAGAGCATTAGGCCAACTGTCAGCTTCATTTGAAATACTTTATTCCAGTATTACCCTTCTTAATGGTTACTACGCCTCTGCACTTCCAGCATTATTTCTTTCTAGTCAATCATCTAGGTGTCAGTGTACTATTTGGCCATTCCATGCCGTTTTACTTCTCTCCGACACCCTCTGTTCAGGCTGGAGCATTACAGGCTTTACCTCACGTTGGCCACTGAACTACACATATATATACAGGCATAAATCAACAATTCACATTCAATTTTCATTAAAAGATATTGAATGGTTCAAGCTTACCACAATTCATACGAATAAACACAGATACGTTGATTAGCAATGAATTCTGGCACAAACTGGCACAAATTCCCATCTGCTTATCTTCCAGGCTTTTATTTAGCAAAATATATGCTGGCTTCAACGCACTGATGCTTTATCAAGCTATTTTAAACAAGTGGTTTCGAACTAACGCTCCCAAGTGTGTATATCAGCGAGTCTGACCAATGAGCCCCGTTTCGACAAGTGTTTGAAAAAATGTTACCTTTCCCCGTTTCCCCTAACAACCAAGATAGTATTTATAGCCCGACCAATCGTGGTTAGGCTTTCATTTGTTGCGCTCCAATCAATTTGGAGTTTACATGGTAGGCTATTTCTGTAACGTAAATTTTTTTTCAAACACGTTATAAAAAAAATCTTATGAGCAGAAATGATTTTAGGCTGTCAGGCACCCCCAATATTTTATTCTGGGTATAATTTATTAATTCCTGGACTATTTGCGTAACGTTTTACATATTATTTGTCAGCAAGCCCTAAGGAACCCAAAAATACAAATTTAAAGGAGCTACGTGGCTGCATTCAAAATATGCAATTTCTTCTACCTCCTGTTTCGAAGATGTGCTGTCTGGGTACTGTTATGTTCTCAACCGTAAACCCATCTAATGTTATCTTTTCTAATAAGAGTTTTTTATGATTTATAAACCTAACTCTGGGAAAGGGTAGTGTATTTTATCACTGTCCGTCTGAAAAAAAATTAGTGCATGTAGACTTACACGCGTGATGCATGCGTTCCTGATTTTCAGCCCTCCCCTCTCTCTTTATCCTTTTGTCCATCTGTTCGTTCGTTTTGGTAACGCAGTATAATTAATGTTAGGATTAATTTAGGTCATTACGCAGTACGTCTCAATGTTTTTCTTAGAAATGCAGCACACGTTTCATTGAAGAAGGCGGGTAATAATACAGTAAGCTTTTATATCAACGTGAAAGCGTTACAATTTGCAGACGAAGCAGAAAACAAAGGGGATTTCGAGTACATTCTTTGTGACAGCACTGTTATTTTACCATTGCTCTTCTCTTTATTAATTTTATTTGTTAGGCTTCATATTTACCTAATAATTTATATATGTGGATTAGAATATTTCATGACACGCTTAAAGAATTTATTATTATTATTATTATTATGTAACTATTATGTTTATTAATTAGGTTGATACATTACATACTATATTATTGTTTAAATTAGTTAGATAGGTTTTAACAACTTAATACTACACTTAATTGATGTCCAACACACATAATTAAGTTAAATTTATACATTACTTTCTTTCGCTACTTTATTCTTCATTTATTTATTTCTCTCCTTAACATATCCTTTCATTTCTCTTACATTAGATATTTGCAATAACTTTATTTTGATTACACACTCAATATAATTAATTAATTTAATTTTAACTCGTTATATTAGTCTGACATGACAGTTCATTGCGACATATTTTAAGTTAATTATTTAATTAGATATCAACAATTAGCCATTTATGTATAACATTTATGTATAATATGATGATTAATATATTAGATGACTGTTAGTAAGTCGACATGACCACGACACTGTTCTAGACAGAACATCGTAGTCCATATGCCGCATTGTTGGTTAAATTTTTCGATATTGTTAAATTTTTTTTTTTGATATTCATTCAGATAGGTTTTTGAAAAAAAATCTATCTAATAGATTTTTTTTTTCCCCAGTGGACAGGGAATTGTTACGGCAGATTTATTGGCATGGTCTGCTAGAGGTTAGCAGCGTGCGATTTTAGGGGTTACAACGTGTAATGTAATGTAAAAATATTATTAGTCTAGTGAACGCTGTGACGTTTCAGCGTTAGTTGTCACGCACGGTGACCAAGAGACGAGACCCTTTTTTAGACGACCGTCGAACCGATAAGACGTGTCCTTGGAATGTTATATTGCCGGGCTTGTATTGCCGCACAATTATATTACATTAAATAATGGACATGGGTCAGTCCAATGTGATAACGAAGAAAGATGAAGGTACAGGTTAGTAATTGACTAAACCTTGTCAACGTGAATTTATAGTCCGCCCTAGTTATTCTAATGCCAGACGCATAATCTCACTGTCGGTGTATTGGATTTTCCAACCACGCGTGCATACAGTTATGCGGTTCTGACTACTATGTTTTCAAGCTAGGAGACAAAGGACTGATTTGTAAAGGAATAATATATGAAGTATGAACTGCAACTTATTATGTATAATTCTTCATGATGACCATGTGTAAACTGTTCGTGTATGGAATCGATATAATAAATGTATGTGGACTCGAGAAAGGACTTATCAAATCTCTAACGTTAGAATTTGACTATATTATGAAGTTGACAATATTCTATCCCACCTTCGCGTACTTTACCATCAAGAGCACGATCTCATAATTTACTGAGAAAAGACAATGGATAATTAGATGTAAACGTAAATAGAAGAGCCAGTATAAACCAGCAAACTCTCGCAACGACTAGGGAACCAAACCAGCCCCAGCAAGTAAACTAACGGCAACAGCATCTTAAACCAGTCTTTGAAGCTATTGACGAATCTGTTGATCGTCGCTCTTCCTTGGCGGTAATACAGGAGGAGGGGTCTGACTTATCTGATGGTACTGAACCACTTTTATCATTACCAGTCTTACATCTTTTAGCTACTATGAGTTGGAAAGATGTTTCTATTGCACAAACTCTTGCTTCTCATCAGAAGGAGCAGATTTCTCAATTAATGCAATCTTTTTCTGATGTGCTCATGGATGTTCCTGGGCATACGAATATCATTCAACATGATATCTTGCTAACAGATTTCAGACCTATCAAACTGAAACGATATCCTATACCTATTCATTTACAATCACAGGTACAGGTTTAAATAAAAGAAATGATCAAGTTAAATAACATTGCCCCATCACATTCACCATACAGTTTTCCTATGGTCTTGATTAGGAAGAAAGATAAATCTATTCGTATTTGCATAGATTTCATGCGCTTAAATGCCCTGACTATTCCATACGCGGAACCATTACCATTGTTAGATTCTCTTCGGGACAAATTAGCTACTGCTACTTTCTTTACAAAATTTGACTTGTCAAAAGGCTATTGGCAAGTGCCATTATCAGACAAAGCTAAGCCTTATACAGCTTTCGCTACACCTCTAGGATTGTTTCAATTCAATTTTATGTCGTTCGGTCTTGTTAACGCTCCTGCTACCTGTCACGGAGTGTTTTGAAGAGGTTTTGCATGTGTGAGTGTTCTTATGCTTCAGCGGGAGTTTATTGGTCATGTGAGTTGTTGTGAGTTGGGAATGCGTGCCTTGTGATAATTTAGCTACAAGCGGTGTTGTGAGCATTGCTTAAGACGGGCTGCTAGCTTTGGTCATGCGTGAATGGAGCTCAGTGGAATGTGGAAGGTTTTCACGTGTTTGGTGAGTGCGGGTGAAGGGGGGCAGTCAGAGAGAGAGAGTAGTGTGTTGGTTTAGACGTGTGTTGAGTCAGTAGAGATTTGAGTCAGTAGACAGGAGACAGCATAGAGAAGAGAAGGGTGGATGTCTATAGTAGTGCGTGAGTAGAGGGCCGGAGTTGTATTGTAGATGTTGCAGTAGTTATCCATGAAGTAGCCTATTTGTGGCTGTAGTTATTCCGAGAAGCAGAGTGTGTGCGGATACTCGGGATTTGTGATGTATCTAATATTTGTAATTGCCCTACGTCCATTGTGACTTATTGTGAATATAATACATTGTTGGAGATTGACATAGCTGTTGGAGTTGTTCCTTAGACAGTGAGCTAGACGAGCGGTGTATAAGTGTTGTCTGACTTTCTACATCCACCCACGTACACTCTACTCGTCACACTACCTTTGTTCGCATGATGCGTAAACTTTTCTTTGACCGTGAGGATTTAATCACTTATATTGATGATATTTGTCTATTCCATCAAACTTGGGAAGAACATGTTATGGGAATTCAGTCTTTGTTGAATACCTTGCGTCTTCATAATCTTACTGCTAGACCTTCAAAAACCAGACTAGGATTCACTGAAATTTCTTTTCTTGGTCATAAAGTAGGAGGTGGGTTTCTTAAACCTGAGGATTCTACTATCTCGAAACTCTTGAATCTTGAAATTCCTCGAACTAAGAAACAGGTTCGCAGTCTGTTAGGCTTGGTAAATTTCTATGGAAAATTCTTGCCTAATTTTTCAGATATTACCTCAGTTCTGTCTTCTTTGGTAAAGAAGAACTCGCCAAACAGAATTATCTGGTCGCATGCGTGCGATGTCTCTTTAAATGTACTTAAATGCTCTTTCTCTAAATCACCAATTTTGAGATTACCTGACGCTCGATTTCCTTTTACTCTCAGATTAGACCCCTCTGCAACAGGGATCGATGGAACTTTGATGCAGGAGTTTGAAGGCTACATGCACCTAACTATGTATGTCAGCCGTAAATTATCGCCCACAGAGCAGCGGTATCCAATTGTGGAAAGGGAACTGCTGGCGATCGTGTTTTGTTTCACAAAGCTGCAACGGTACCTCATGGGAGCCTGATTCACCTTGGAGACAGACCAGAAAGCATTGTCATATCTCAAAACAGCGAGATTCAGAAACGAACGGACCGCCAGCACCTCGCTCGCTCTTCAACCATACGATTATGACATCAAAGCCATTAAGGGAAGCCAAAATGTCTTGGATGATGTTCTGTCCCGGTGTATAAAAGACCCTATATCACCTATCACCTCTACGAATACAGGTGAGTCACAGAATTTCAACTAACCTATGAACAAACTTCATGAGGTCTTGATCAAGAAACTATTACATGTATGATGACGTGTTCGTATGACACTACTACATTGAAACAGTAACTATAATGATGAAGAATACTATAACATTTTGTACGCTATCTGTGATGAAAACTAATCTACATGGTTGCATTTTCAAAGAAAGAAACATTGCTGATATGAGTAAGTTGTTCACACAGCAACAGGATGATGATGAATTCTCAGATGCTCAAAATGGTGTGATATCTTGTTGAACTCAGCGATTTACTTACAGATATTGTAGGCGACGCGTTCTCGCCCCCAGCTGTCAGGAACATAATATTATGGTGGGTGTGGGTTGTATGTAGATGAAGATCAACAAAGGCTCGTACGAATTAACCCAACGCCACTGTGATATCTCTGTTTGACCTTTTGATAAGATGGCATTGTGTCTGAATGACAGTGCTGATAGTCAAGTTACAGACTTCCGAACACACCTTATGTAAAATGTTGCAAATGATGTCATTTCAAGAGATTTTTGTACGGACATGTATTGTCAATTTTAATTGCAAAAAACTGACGTATGCACATTAAGGGACACAACTCTGAGATGACTGACTCGAAGTATCAAGGGGACATAACAACTAAATTTCCTTTTTGACTAGTTTTCGATAGCTGATTATTGTGTGTATTAACATTTGGATTCGTACGGACATACTATCGCATGGAAAACAGTCATGGACATTGTCAACGATGTATTTCAACATACTTCTAAAAACGGTGTATGAACATTTATTAATTAGCGAAATGACATTGCACTATAGACTGTAACTACTATGTGTAATATTATGTGATGATTAATGTGAATTCACCAGATATTGTTGCGTCTTTTGAAACAAATCTATGTCACACTCACATTGGACTTTGCAACATTAATTGGCTAATACGCCATACTATTATCTATTGGTACAACACATAAGCATAGTCTTATCTATTGCTCACACAAATGTGTCATATACAAGATTACCTTGCTTCTCTTACCATTAATATGTTATATTGATGACATATAATTTTGAGGTACACATAATTTTGATCAGTTCACAAAAATGTCGCATTCACTCATTTCATTGGTTGATTTTCTGCCTCATGTCATCTATTGTCTCTATTACATAATTGTATTAATTTTAATGCTTTGCATTATGACTATGAATTAGTATGAGATTAATTGACTACTTTTACCTGACGTGACAGATAGGTGTTTTTTGGGCGGTGTGCGGTATGGGAGTGCCTGGACTGATACCATCATTTTTATTATATTGTTGGATGTTTCGGTGATAGCTACCTCACATTGTTGTCAAAATGATTTATGTCCTTTGTAGTCGATGATATTAGTAATTTTTGCTAATGTCCACACATTGAGTGTTTAATTGCCTACTCTGTGGCACAAACCTGGGTGCTATGCTAGTTCATACTAACGGTGAAATTTGATGATACCATCTTTTCACTCTAGTGATGTTATACTCACACCACGGAAATAATGCAAACTTCGTTTCCATTATTTGACGCGGGGGGGGGGGGGGGGGCAAATGTTATGATTAAAATTCATAACACGTCTGTCGATATCAAAACGGTTCGACAAGTAGTCATATTTGTTTATGACCGGTGACCCTGGGTTACAGGAAGTTACGTCATTGCCTTTGGGTCGAGTAGCAGACGCCTAGAGTTGCCGTCTGCTGAAGTCAGCGATCTATTGTGAGGGGTTTTTCTGTGTGTTTTCAAGGCAGGCGGACGCATGTGTGTTGAGCTCCAAAATACTCTACTACATCACTACAGATTCCTTAGATGTTCGACCACTAGATCATCCATACACCTCCGTGTGATGATGCTAGTTTATTGTATGAAAGGAATTCTTATTATTATGAACGTGAGTAAATAAAGTTGTGCAGAATCCTGTCAAGGACAGCGTTTTAGCGACATACGATATGGAAACGTACTGAGGACTGCCTTACTATATTATGCCTATATACTTTACTAATGATACCCGAGGAGCATCGTGTCGTACATTAAAATATATGTTCAATTGTCCAGCCTGGCCTTTGGCAGTATCATTTATGTTGGTGGAGAAGGTTGTGTGCGGGGACTAAACTACATACCCCTATATGAACTTTGACACAATGTGTGACTCATTGTAAAATAATATAAAACACCCCGTAACAATTACAACTGGAAAAATTAGCTATGCATTATTTAATACGCTAGTCTTAGCACCTAGAAAATCCCAGTGAATTATAATGATAAACTTAACACATTAAATCACGTAAATGCTAATTTATATTACCACAATCAGAAATGGAACAATCTCCACGGAATGCTATAACACACTTTCACAATGGCTCTAGAAACACGAACTAGATTATCCAAAAATTTCTGAGCGACTAGATAACTGACTTTAAGAGGACGGAGTATGTATACAGAAATGATGTTATTTCACTAAAGGGTGTGATAATTCACGCCTTCGGCGTATCAGGGGAAAATCAACGAGTTCGACTCCCGAGGTAAAGGATTTTCCTGTTCCCTCGCTTGCGATGCCGAAACGACATTAAAAGACATCCCTTGCGAACGGGCTTTCTTAGCTTATCTCCGCCTGCCGTAGATCAAATACTCAGTTAAGTCCCCTTGAAAAAATGTAAACATCAAAGGTACGGGAATCTTATTATCGCCCTTGATTCTTCACACAAACTAACCATTATATTTCTACGCGCGTCTGTCTAATTGCCGATAATTATATTTGGCAAATCAGCTACCGTGATAATTCGTGTAAGCAGCCGTGATTCGCTCCCCTGTTACCTGGCATGTTGTGAAAGTAGGTAACCAAATCGTTAGCGCAAGAAAGACAGGAAAAATAGGCGTGGCTACAAATTATAAGTCAGACAAACGACGAAATTGCGTGGCTGGCTTTAGCAAAACGTAAACGCTAATTAAGGAAACAAACGAGGTCGGATAACTGTGGCTATATTTACACATATATGTGACACTCACACGCATGGAGAAGGTAAATGGAGACATAAATGAAAAAGTGGAGGATAATAAGGAAAAACCTCGAGCTGATGGCACGTGACAGCAGGACTTGGCTTGTATTTGTGGAAGGCCTTTGCTCCTAGGAAAGCCGAATGGTCAGAATGATGCTGAAGTTTCTTCCTTCCATGAAGTTTTTATTATCGTTTTTGAATGTTGTTATTTTGTTGTGGTTGTTTTTAATTTATGCTGTTTGTTACGGTAGATTAATTGGCATGGTCTGCTAGAGGTTAGCAGCATGCGATTTTAGGGGTTACAACGTGTAATGTAATTCATTCATTCATAACCCTCCACTCCCAAAGGAGCATAGGCCTTCAACAAACACATGCCAAGTCCTCCTGTCCCGTGCCATCATCTCAAGTTCTTTCCATGTTCTCCTCATCATTTTCACCTCTGTTTCCAACTCTCTTCTCCATGTACTTCTTGGTCTTCCTCTGTCTCTCTTGCCCTGGGGGTTCCAGAACAAGGACTGCCTTGTAATGCTATCAACAGGTTTCCTCAGTGTGTGTCCTATCCATCGCCATCGTCTTCTTCTCATCTCTTGTTCCACTGGCACTTGTCTAGTTCTTGTCATCAGTTCCACATTGGTAACCTTGTCATACCATTTTAATCCCTCTATTCTACGCAAGCACCCATTTATGAAAGTCTGTAGCTTTTTGGTTGTTGTCTTTGTTGTTCTCCATGTCTCCGAGCCATACAATAGGACTGACTTCACATTTGAGTTGAAGATTCTTATTTTCGTGTTGGATCCAATTTCTCTTGATCTCCATATATTTCCCAATGCAATGAAAGCTCCTCTTGCCTTTTGTATTCTTATTTTGATATCGCTGTCTGTCCCTCCAACTTTGTCTATATTACTGCCAAGATATGTGTATGATTCAACATCTTGAATTGGTGTTTCTTCAAGTTCAACCCTGTCATCATTACCTGCATTTATTCTCATTATTTTTGTCTTTTCCCTGTGTACTTTCAGACCCAATTGCTGTGACCTCTCATCGAGTGTTTTCATTTTGTCCTGCATCTGATTACGGTTATGGGACAGAAGAGCCAAGTCATCAGCAAAATCCAGATCATCCAACTGCTTAGTCAGAGTCCACTGGATTCCATTTCTGTTGTGTGTTGTCGATGATCTCATAACCCAATCTATTGCCAGCAAGAAAAGAAATGGAGACAAGAGGCATCCCTGTCGCACTCCTGTTCTTATCCCAAACGGTTCTGTAAGCTGTCCTTCGTGAAGAACTCTGCATGTCATGTCTTCATATGTTTTCTTTATTAAATTAATGATCTTCATAGGAACTCCATAATGCCTCATCAACTTCCAAAGTGACCCTCTGTCCACACTGTCAAATGCCCTTTCGCAGTCCACAAATCCGATGTACAGTGGTGAACTCCATTCCAGACCCTGTTCAACTACCACTCTCAAAGTGGCCATCCGGTCTGCACATGATCTGCCTTGTCGAAAACCCGCCCGCCCATCTCCCAGCCTCCTGTCCATGGACTCCTTCAATCTCCCAAGGACAATCCTGTCCAATACTTCCCCTGGCACCGACAGCAACACCATTCCTCATAATTTGTGCACTCCTGTAAATTTCCCCTCCTAGGCAACCCAACCAGACACCCCCCCTTCCACTCCGCCGGTATCTCCTCCTTCTCCCAGACCCTACCAAGCAACTTATATAACATCTCTGTAGCCGTGTCGATATCTGCCCCGACGGCCTCCGCTGGAATGCCATCAGGCCCAGACGCCCTTCCCTCCCCGAGAAGCCCCATGGCTTTCCCTATTTCTTCCCCCGATGGTCTCCCACCGTTAACCTGCAGCTCCTCTTCCGCTGGCTGGATGCCCGGCGGGTCCCGCGGAGCTGGTCCACCGAGAAGGTCCCCAAAATATTCCGTCCACCTCCTCATTTGCTCCCGTACATTGCCGAGCAGCTTCCCACTCTTGTCTTTCACGAGGCAACCCGTTTGCCTGCATCTCCCTGCCAGCTTCCCCGTGCTGCCACACAGTTCTCTCACATTTCCCTTGGCCGCAGCATCCTCTGCCTCCCCCGCCAACTCCCCAATATACCTCCTCCCGTCTCCCTTGATACTTCTTTTTACTTCCCCGTCTGCCTCTGTGCACACCTCCCGAGCCCCGGCCCCGGAGCCCCTAGCCTTGCTTGTGTCCAACTCTGCCCTCCCGTTTTCTCTGTCTTTTATCCCATTGATGGCCTCTGTTGCCACCCATGCCCTCTGTTGTCTCTCCCTTTTCCCCAGCATTTCTTCACATGTCTCCTTCCATACTGTTTTGACCTGCTGCCAATAGTCTTCTGCACTCCCCACATCCTCCAGCCGTTGGAGCACCCGGAACCTGCTGGACAACGTGACCGCAAACTTGTCTCTTGTTTCCCGATTTCCCAGCTGTCCTACATTAAACCGTTGTCTATAATTTTGCATTGCCGCATATCTCCTGAGTCTCATTTCCACCCTGGCCATCAGAAGATGGTGATCCGATGCCACATCCGCTCCCCCACATACCCCCACATCCTGCAATGATGATCCAAACTTCCTGTCCATGCATATACGATCTATCTGATTCTCTGTTCCACGGTCCGGCGACATCCATGTTGCCCCGTGCATTCTCTCACGTGGAAACACGCCTCCTCCCACAGCCAGTTGACACGAAGCACAGAAGCTTGCGAACAGCTCTCCACTTTCATTCACCACCCCTAGCCCATGTTTTTCCATGACTTCTTCGAATCCAGTGTTGACTGTACCTATCCCTGCACTCATGCCACCCATCAAAACCGTGATGTCTCTTCTTTCCACTCCATCCATAATCTCCTGTAGTCCAGTATAAAATGCTTCTTTCACAGACTCTTCTTTGTCATTAGTTGGTGCATAACATTGGATGACATTTACATGAATTTTCTTTTTAGCTGTTTTGAAAGAAGCTGTTATTATTCTGGGTCCAACAGCTTCCCATTCAATTAGTGCTTCCTGTGCTTCTTTAGATAACATAAGAGCTACCCCTTCACTGTGATGTGAACTTTCGTCTTCATGTCCTGAGGACAGCACCAATTCACCTGTGATGAGTTTCTTCCTGTCTACCCTCTTCCACTTTGTTTCACACATTCCCAGAACCTCGATTTTGTATTCCCTCATTTCTGCTGCTACTTGCGCCACTTTCCCTTGTTCGTTTAATGTCCGAACATTCCAGGTGCCAAATCTGGAAGTTCTCCTAGAAGAAAGAAGGTTAGTCAGCAACACAGACTCCTTTCCTGTGTTGCATCATACGCTCAGAGGACCTTCCCTGTCCTTGGAAATTTTCTTTATTTGACTTGTCCATATTTGTTGAAGTTTTTTGTGGGTTAAATTTTTTTAAAGAAGGTTAGTCAGCAACACAGACATTCCACTTTCTTTGCTCCCCTTTAATCGGACACCCTTTCTCTGTAGAAGGTTAGTTTGCATCATACGCCTCCCCGCGAGAGGACCTTCCCCTGTCTTGGATGGCTGTGTTTTATTTTCTTTATTTGACTTGTCCATATTTGTTGAAGTTTTTTGTGGTTTAAATTTTTTTACAGGATGGTGTAACCGGCCCCATGCCCAATCCTCCTTAGTCGCTTTTTACGACATGCTTGGTAGGGGACAGTGTTACTATTCTTTGCTCCCCTTTCGGGCCCCGGTAACACACGGGTGGTGTAATGTAATGTAAAAGTATTATTAGTCTAGTGAACGCTGTGACGTTTCAGCGTTAGTAGTCACGCACGGTGACCAAGAGACGGGACACTTTTCTAGACGACCGTCGAACCGAGAAGACGTGTCCTTGGAATGTTATATTGCCGGGCTTGTATTGCCGCACAATTATATTATATTAAATAATGGACATGGGTCAGTCCAATGTGATGATGAAGAAAGATGAAATCACAGGTTAGTAATTGACAAAACCTTGTCAAGACGAATTAACAGTCCTTTTTTAGTGATACTAGTGCCAGACGCATAATCTCACTGCCGGTCGTTGGAATTACCAACCACGCGTGCATACAGTTATGTTGTTCTGACTATTATGTTTTCAAGCTACGAGACAAAGGACTGATTTGTAAAGGAATAATATATGAAATATGAACTGAAACTTATTATGTATAATTCTTCATAATGACCATGTATGAACTGTTCGTATGGAAGTAATATAATAAATACATGTGGACTCTAGGAATGACTTATCAAGTCTCTAACGTTGGAATTTGATTATATTATGAAGTCAACAAATATTCTATCCCACCTTCGCGTAATTTAACATCACTAGCACGATACTCTAACTGACTGAGAAAGACAAGGGATAAATGGAAGTAAACGTAAATAGAAGAGCCAGTATAAACAGTCTGAAACCATAATCATTAAGGACCCCCTTGTATCAACAAGCAAACTCTTCGCATCAACTGGGAACAACCTTTCCTCCAGTAACAATGGTTGTCCATCGCGGGGACGAAAGAAGAAGGAAAAATTTTTCTTGTTTACATGTTTTGCCAACTGTTTACCATTACAAGCAAGTCACATGATTTGCATAATACTACGTTGAACACATGACTACGCAATGCAAATCTGACGTCACTACATCGTGCGTAGATGCTGCGCTTCGAAAGGAACAACCGTCAACTCATTCCAGTTTTGATTAACATTTGCTTAATCAAGAAGACCAGACAAGAGAATACTGTGATCAGCCAATCGTGAGCAAACAGTACTAGGCACTAGTCTAGTCCGTTGATGATCTTGACATCGCCGGAGCCTTCTAAAGATAAGTTTAGACTTAGGACGATTGTCATTCATTAACACAATACTAAGTCCAATTCGCTGTGCAGGCATGTCCTCCCTGTTTATTATATATCTATATTATATCTGTTTTGTCCGTTGATGTTGTCCTTTATTCGCGGGTATGGATGGGCGGCGGTTTGGAATGAATAACATGGCTCTGAGGATGCCGATATTCATTCTGAATGTTCCTTAAGGCCGTTAGTTAATTGCTTTTAACGAAGAACCCATCGACGACCTTCCGATGATTTTCGTTCGTTCGTAATTGCAATTAATTGACCTTGCATGTTAGATGTCCAGTCTAGTTATAATTGGGGTATTTTAGTGTATTTTGTTCTAATTTTTATTCAGTTTTGTAACAATGTTTGTAACCTATCGTGTTTTTTTTCTGACCTTACTATCATTCAGTTTAATTTTTTTTTTGTACAATCGTCAATGAGTCCATGTATACGTCACTAATTGTTGTGTACGCAGCTTAACTTTCTATTCAGTTCATTCTTAATCTCTCACTTCCGTTTTATACCACTTAGTTATAAATGCATTTTTTATTGTGAAAATGTCTTGTCGTATGGTAATACTGTTCTGTAATCCTTGGTTAACACATTGTATTGTTTGTCTTCATTTCATCCTTCTATAATTTAATATTAATGCTATAATTTCTTCATTAATAATAGTGTAGATGAATATGATTAAATTTTTATGAGCTTTAATGAGGAATTAGGGACTTTGCACATATTTGCAGTAGTGGTCCAAGAAATGGGCAATGCACTTTATATCTCATGATTATGGCATAATATACCATGATTAATTATTATAACTTTATAACATATTAAGACATATTTAATGTTAATTAGTACACTTTCTCAGTACTACATTGTAAACTTAATAACTATTAAGATTAAATAACCTAATTATTTGGGGATATAACACATAATTGTTGGATACTAGTACTAAGTGCATGATATAATTTCAGCACCTTATATAACTAACTATCATAACTATTTATGATAGATATTAGTGGGTATATATAATATTTTTACAAAATATTATAGATTTGTGGAACTTATAAATAACATTACAGGAATATTGCAATTTCTAATATTGATTATTCATTCTTTGAGTAATTAGAATTATCGACATAGATTCTATTGGTGATTACTAGACATAAGTAATTGAATACGGAAATAATTCAACTTCAAGAATGCTTACCTTGGATCATTTCATTAAAATTGGAAAAGATTGTAACAAAAAGGGAGATGCACTCCTGGAATTTGCGGAACAACAACTTGCGAACCATAAGGCAGAAGAGGCTGAAAGGAAAGCTATTGCTAAGGCAGAGAAAGAAGAATTAAGACAAGAAGAAGAAAGAAAGATGGCAAGAGATGAAATCCTACGGATTGAAGAAGAAAATAAATTGAAACGACAGGAAATCATATTGCAGCAAGAAATGGAATTGCAACGGCTCAAATTGGAAACAGCAAAACTTAATTCGCAGGGTGCTGCAGCAAGCCAAAATGATAATGCTCAATCGGGATCTTCTTCCAACCGACTTAAGGGCAATTATTACTTTAAACTACCACCATTCAAATTACACGTGGACGACCTATCATCATGGCTGGCGCGCTTTGAGGATATATGTAAGGTAAATAACCTTGACAAAACAGCATGGGCACTTAAACTCAAAGAATTTCTGGATGGAGAACCTGCAAGTGCAGCACAAAATATTGATCCGACATTAGCCACAGATTATGAGGCCATTAAGACGTTGTTATTACGTCGGTTCCATTTGAACGAAGAGGCATGTAGATTACGTTTCAAAAGTTTGTTGCCAGATAATAATAAAGACTTCACAGGGTTTATTGCTAACATACGCAATACTTTTAACAGATGGGTTGAACTAGCAGGTGTCAACAAATCTTACGACAAGTTAGTCGATTTGTTATTGAGGGATAAAGTGTTATCTTCTGTCAGCCCACCATTCTTTGCTTATCTGCAAGAACGGAAACCAGAAACTATTGATGAGTTAGAAAAAATTTCTTTAAATTACTGCAACGCTCATCCGAATGCTAACATTTCTGGCTCGTTAATAAGAGAACCACTTCCTGTAGCCTCCAATATGGCATATCATAGTAATAACAAACCCAGAACACACAGTGTGGACAGAGGTAGGTTCAAGGGAAACTATGACATTAATTTTCATAAGGGGCGTAATAGTTATAACAATAACTTTAATAGAGGAAGACCACAAAACAGAAATTATTCACCTCAGTCCAGATACAACAGTAATCCACGTAACTCAAGTTATAATCGGTCATATAATTATAATAATGGTAACAAGTGGAACAATAGCGACAATTATAACTCGAGACATCGAGATAACAGTTACAATAGAGGACAACGAGATAATTCAACTGATTATTCTCGTCATCGTTCTCATTCTCGTAGATCGACAAATTATAATCATAATACAGGGGCAGCCGTTACTACTGCTACAACCCCTGGGGTTCAGAGTTCATCTACTAATGACAAAATACAGTCTTCGTCTACTTGTTTTGCAATGAATTATAACGTGGCAAATAGTTGCCCAACATGTAATCTTATATTTCAGAAGGCAAAAGAGACAGTTCTGAACTGCGGACACATTCTACCAGAAGTCAGTCTAGCAGTCAATGACGGAACAGGCTCGCTGATCTTCAACAGAGGAAAAGTTAATGGATCCGTCGTCTCAGTTTTAAGAGATTCTGGATCGACAACGATCGGAATCCGTCAGACACTTGTTCATCCGAATTGTGCAACTGGAGAACATGTCAGGTGTATGACCTTTGGTGGAACTATAGAATATTATCCAACTGCAATTATACATATTGATACACCTTTTTTCACAGGCAACGTTAAAGCATGCATGTTAAGAAATCCAATTGCCGACCTTATGGTGGGATGTATACACGGAAGTAAAGATTGCACACCGGAAGATATTATCAAATGGGAAAAAGATAATCTATGCATAGGAAATGCAGTAATAACCAGAGCACATACAAAACAATTAGAGAATATGGACACGGAAAACAAGGAAACAGACAAACATGAAAGTATCGAGGTTCATTCTGCTATTGACCGAGTATCCTTCGCTGCAAAACAGAGGGAAGACAGGTCATTAACAAAATTTTTTGCATTGGTCAACAAAGTTGACAATCTTGTTATGAACAATAATAATAATCACTGGTTTATTATTAAAAATGACATTTTATTAAGATGTTTTATGGATAAAACTCATGTAAGACAACAGGTCATGGTACCTTTTGCTTTTAGACGGTACATACTTCAACACGCACATGATTCTAAGTGTGCAGGTCACATGGGATATACTCGGACACGTTCGCGAGTATTATCTTCTTTTTTTTTGGCCGGGAGTATCACGAGATATTTCACAGTACGTACGCTCCTGTACGATATGCCAAGAAGTGAAAGCACGAGGAGCCTTTCACACGGCGCCTATTCAGGCTTGTGACATATCTGTGAGACCCTTTGACAAGATGGCCATTGATATTATTGGCCCACTTTTACCATCAGCCAGAGGACATAGATTTATTCTCACATGCATCGATTTATGCACACGATGGCCAGAAGCCATCCCATTAAAAACAACCACCACCACAGATGTAGCTGATGCACTACACCTAATCTTCTCTAGAGTAGGTTTTCCTAGAAAACTTTTGTCAGATCATGGATCTCAATTTATATCTGAGACTATGACTGAAGTAATGAAGACTTGGCAAATAGATAGAAATCTCAGCAGCATTTATCACCCAATGAGTAATGGTGCTGTAGAAAGACTTAACCGCACACTCAAACAAATGTTACATAAAGTTACAGTTAACCATCCACAGGACTGGGACAGAGTACTCCCAGCCGTGTTATTCGCTTATCGAGAGGTGCCACATGAACAAACTGGCTTCTCTCCGTTTCAGTTAGTCTTTGGCGCTCCGCCAAGAGGTCCTATGGGACTAATAAAAGACTTATTGATTGACTCCGAGATGACTCAGGATACCCAGTCATCTTATGAGTACGTAATTAATCTCCGGAATAACATTATTGATGCCTGCAAAATGGCAACAGCTTCATCTGAGGCTGCTAAAGCGAAAGTTAGAACTTTCCAAAACAATAGTAGACGATTACGTCAATTATTTCCAGGAGATCAAGCTTATGTGTTATTGCCACATAACAATAATAAATTACTCATCTCGTGGAACGGTCCCTACCAGGTTATCAATAAGATTTCTACCTGAACACCTACAAGCTATTTTTCACGAACTAGAGGACACTTTCGTACCTAGATGTCACTATTCTAATTTGTCTGTTATCCAGGAAGAAGAATCTTCTTTTCCTGAGGTACAGTTAGCTTTACCTGTACCTGTAGTACAGCCTAGTGAATCTTGGCGGGACGTAACCATCTCTTCGTCGGTTACACCGCAACAGCATCAACAGATTGCTGAACTTCTACAATCTTACCCAGATGTGTTGACCGACGTTCCAGGTCGCACATCAGTCATGACATCACTCTTAATGATGATACTCCAATTCGGGTACATCCATATTCTGTTCCTCTACACTTTCTTACTAAAACTACTAAGGAACTTGAACAGATGTTATCTTTAGGAATTATTGAAACTAGTAATTCCCCATTTTCTTCTCCATTAGTTATTGTCCGAAAGAAGGACAATAACATTAGACTATGCGTCGACTATAGAAAATTAAATGCACAAACGATAGTTGATAGCGAACCACATCCACTTCTCGACGACTTACTGCCACGTCTATCGACAGCAACTATATTCACTAAGATAGATTTAACTAAAGGTTATTGGCAGATACCACTAACCGAAAAAGCTAAATACTACACAGCGTTTTCCACTCCGCAAGGTCTATACCAGTGGAATGTTATGCCTTTTGGGCTTGTTAACGCTCCAGCTATCTTTGTTCGCATGATGCGACACATTTTTTCAGGTAGACCAGACATTATTACATACATAGACGACATATGCTTATTTAGTTCATCTTTTGAGGAACATTTTTTGGGTCTTGAATACGTTTTGGATACCTTAAGAACTAACAATTTAACTGCTAAACCCACAAAATTACAAGTGGCATTTCATGAAATAATTTTTTTGGGTCACATTATTGGAGCAGGATATATCCGAACATTACCCAGTACAGTTTCAAAAATTTTAAACATTTCCGTTCCTCAAACGAAGAAACAGGTTAGAAGTTTGTTAGGTCTAGTCCAATATTACAGTAGATTCGTACCTAACTTGTCATCTATCACGGCTGTCTTGTCCTCATTATTAAAGAAGGACATGCCAGTGAAGGTGACATGGACTGATCAATGTGATAGAATTTTCCGTCAAATAATTAATATATTTTTAAACCCACCAATTTTGAGACTACCTGATGCTTCCAAAAAGTTTATTCTCCGCACAGATGCGAGTAACTACGGAATTGGCGCATGTTTGCTCCAATATCATGACGACTGTAGTGGTGTTTGATGGTATTGTATGATGTTGATATTACTAAATGTAATTGTATGAGGCCAGCTGTGAAGGCTCCTGAGATAAAATGTAGTTGAGAATAGTCAGAAGGCCTTTCTTGCTACCACTACGACCTCACACTTAATTTTTTTTAATGAATGTGGCTACGTAAAGTGTCTAGGGTTATGCTATGTAGTGTGGTGTAATAGGTTATAGATATACCCACAGATATTTAACAAGACTAATAATATTAATAAATGTTAAAATACACTGAACTAACTCACGTGTGTAAAATTTTTTGATAGAATTATATTACATTTATTTTGTTCTGGGTCAATTTTTAGGTTGACCAGAACTTAAAAGGATTTAGAGATTATGAAAGAAATGCATGGAATATTATATCATAAATGCAATAGTGTACATATATATGTACTATACTAGTTAGTTTTATTAAAATGTTCTAGTAGTCATCTACTTGGGAGGATAGTTAATGTTTGTGCTGTTGGGGTGGCCTCATCACACCTGTCTATATTGACTACACAGTGTCCAGAAAATGGTGGGAATTTTTATGGGGTATTAGTAACTACACAGCGTTGGTGAATGTCCAGCAGACCAGAGGCTCACTCATCTTGTAGTTGTAGCTCTGGTGCTGAAATCAGGTGGTCCCACCTCTCCGTGCTGGCGGGCAATAATGGTGGTCTCTGTCACAAGTACTGCACAGATACACTCGAGTAAAGTCACCAACTGAATAGACACTGCTTTGTTGACAACAGAAACTCACAGCTCTGCAATCAAAGTATGGGCCATGTGTCAAAATCTATTCTCTACCCACGTCTGGACACAACACTGACACAACAACCACATCATACAGACAGGTCAGATCTCTCTGACCAAACAGCACATTTACCATGGTGGTTTTACATCAGATAGATCCTCCCAGACTATAGATTCTGAAAAAATATTTATTAGTTTTCTGCCCTAAAAGAGGATAGGTAATATGTTTCATTATTCTCAACACTTGATCTGTCTTGCATAATCCTTGCTGGAGTTTATGTACATTGTTGGTCCCTAGACCCTGACTAGGGCGGGGGGTCTAGAGCAAATCCCTACTTGTTTGTAAGGCTAGATTTCGACATGGCAGTATCAAATCACTCAAACATGAAACAATATTCAAAATATATAAGGAAATAACTTCAATCTTACCAGATTATGAATAAATAACACAGAATTGCTAGCAAAACTCAGCTGAGCTGCTGGCTATAGTATGGCGTCCCTAAATTTCTTTCACTTTCTTTCATATGGAAATCACCACACTTTAAAATCTGTGTCTATCACTGAACAACTATTGAAGAATGGCCCCACTTTCGCGTCTGAGCGCTAATGATATGATTGTCTGTCGATGATGTGAACAACACTGTCTTTTGTCATTATCTTCAATATTATCTATCCGTCTGTAAAATTAAGACCATATTAGTTCACTGCTCAGAATGGGCCATCCGGCCAGCTAATTTTTATATTCCTAACATTAATATTAAGAAAAAAGTACTTTTTAAATTTTGTAATATTCCAAACATCTGCGTTTTAGCCGCTGAATTCAAATCAAGGGCTTGGTATCGCGCAAAAGCGTCCAATAAATGACTGTGGCGTAACATATCTATGGTCCCTTCTGTCGAGTTGCTTACTTTTTATGTCAACTTGGGAAACGTGACTTTTCTCCGTTTCCCCCCCAATTGCGTCTCCTTAGCCTTTCTAGTCTCACGCAATCTTTCCAGTCATATTTTTTTTTCCTTTTTGATCCGCCGTTCCCCTCCTGCCTAGCAAGTCAATTTTTATGGAGGATGATGACCCGCGGTCTAGGCGATCATGTACTATTCGCAGCCTACGCATTATGTTTTTATCCTTAAATGTTATCTTTGGAGGTATTTTACCGTTGTATCTCTGTCAATTTCACTACACATCTCCCCACTTGAAAACATGCCTATGGCAAGTTCCAAAACCAGCGATACACATAGGTAAAATTACTCCTCACGTCTGCCACTACTCTAATTTTGATCACAGGGGTGCCGACTGAGGAAATCTGCACCGACATTCAATTTGCCTGGGATATATTGGATACTAAACTGATAAGGTTGAAGCAACAAAGACCACCTCAGCAATCTTGCGTTTTCATGCTTAGCCTGAGACAAGAACACGAGAGGCTGATGGTCCGTCTCCACCACAAAAGTCCTACCATACAGATAGATTTGAAACTTCTTTATTGCCCAGATTAATGCTAAACATTCTTTTTCGCTTGTGGAGTATCCTTGTTCCGCCTTATTCAATTTGCGGCTTGCATAAGCGACTGGTTTCAGTTCCCCATCAGGTGAAGATGATCTTTGCAACAAAGCCCCTCCGAGTCCTACATTACTTGCATCGGTTCTTAAGACAAAGTCCTGTGTCAAATCAGGCAGTTTGAGAATAGGCTTGCTAGTGAGTTTTTCCTTTAACTCTTGGAACGCTAGTTCACATTGTGCAGTCCAAATAATTTTATCTGGAAGTCCCTTGCGAGTCAGATCAGTCAGAGGAGCACAAATAGCGTTAAAATTTTTGATGTATTTCTGATAAAATCCGCATAACGACACGAATGATCGCACGTCTTTTTTTGTTTGTGGCCTAGGTGCTCTCTGCAGTTTTTCCAAGTTCTTAGGATCAGGGGTCATATTACCCTGGTATACAGTGTGCCCCAAGAATTCCAACTCTTTGCATCCAATACAACATTTTGTTGGCCTAGCAGTTAAGTTCGCCTCCCGAAGTCTATCAAACAACATCTCCAGAGCTTCAATGTGTTCTTCAAATGTCTCTGTGGCGACGAGAATATCATCCATGAAATTCGTGATACATGGGTTATTCAGGGGATCCAACAATTTTCGCATCATCCTTGAAAACACACTCGGAGCATTTTTTCAGTCCGAATGGTAGCATATTGAATTCATAATGTCCATCCGAAGTGCTAAAAGCCAAATAAGGTCTCACTTCAGGCTTCACTGGGATCTGGTAATAGCCTTTACTAAGATCCACCTTTGAAAAGTATTTTGCCTTGTTCAGTCTGGCAAATAACTGTTTTGTGTCTGGTAATGGATCCACTTGTCCTTCTGTGACAGCATTCAGTTTCCTGTAATCTATGCACAGTCTGTGTTCCCCAGACGGTTTTCTCAACAAAACGACACGAGAACTAAAAGATGATTCACTGTGCGAAATAATCCCCTCCTTCAACAAATACTCTATTTCTTCCTTCAATGCCTTCTCCTTCGCGAACGGAATAGAATAGGCTCTCATACAGATTGGGTTTGAGTCTACCAGTTTCATGTCATACTGTAGCAAATTTGTATGGCCTGGTTTATCTGTTAATACATCTGTATGTTCCTCCAGAACTTGTTGAACTCTCTCCCTCTGGTTTTTAGTCAGGTGCTTACTGACTTTTACCTGTGCTGCGGTTTCACAAGGATGTAATGGGTATTCATGTGAGGTGAGTGGTTCTTTTTGCATCTGGGTTGCAATAGCCAAGGTCAATAAGGGGGTGCTTTCCTGGAGTGGTCTGTTCAGATACTTCTTTAACAGGTTTACATGATAAACTTTTTCCTTCCCCTTTTTGTCAATTTTATAGTTTGTTCTAGACACCTTCTCTAGAACCGTATATGGACCTTGCCAACCAATTTGTAATTTATTCTGGCTTCCGGGTAGTAGAAGCAGCACCTTCTCTCCGACTGCCAGTTCCCTGTCCTTTGCCTTCCTATTAAAATATGCTGCATGTTTCTTCCTGGCTTGCTTCAAATTATCATTTGCCAGTTTCCATCCAGCTTTCAAACGAGTGGTCAGTTCGTTCACATATTGATACGATGAGGTAACAGTCTCTTCCGCCTTCTCATCTGTCCAGGTCCTTAATAAAGTTACATCTGGATCTTTAATTTATCATACTTATTTTTCATGGAACCCATCTGGTCCCGTCCCTTAGAAGCTTTATAATGAGGACTTTTCTTCCTAGAATCATCACTCACAAATCGACCACTACCAATTTTTTTCTGGGTTTTGTCTCCCCACTTAAGATTGCTTATGAGAGATCTTCGCTCTCTTTTCTGTTCTTCCAGTTTATATAAGTCTGACCGAGGGATTGTCATCTTATCCTGGGTAAAATTTCTTCTTTGTACCCTTCGCATAGTGGCCATGTTAATCCATTCAAGTGAAGACTGGGTGTGAAAAGGGGGCTCCCATTCCACTTTGTCTACCCGAGTATAATTAGTTTTCCTTTCAGGCCTAAAGTTGCCCCGTGGCGTTTCTAGGTCCTGCACATATTTTCCCTTTGTGGGTGTTCCCTCATGAAATACGCCACATGCTTCTACAAAGTTTTCAACATCGACATTTACGTCGGGCCAATAGTATTTTCGAGCAATCTTTTGGCAGATGGTACCGACTTTCTCATGGTCACCATCTGTTCCAACATGTAAGCTCCTTATTAAGTTTGCCCTATATATCTTGGGAAGAACTAACTGTCCGTGACCAGTGGACCTAGTTCCTGTCTTCCTGTATAATAGTTTGTTCTTCATGAAATATTCCCCCTTGCTCGGAGGTGTGTGGCATTTGGGCAATTTTTTAAAACAGGGCTTGAGTGTCCTATCCTCAGCCTGCGCCTTCCTCATCTCCTCTGGATGAGCATTTATAGGTTCACCTTCTTCCTCCTTCTTCTGTGACCTGGTCTGCACTGTCGCCATGATCACAGGTTTCTCGGGATTCCCCAAGAAGACGTATCTACACCCCAATATCAGAGGGTAGATTGGTTCATCTATCACTGCTGCTCTGATTTCTCCTTCCACATAGCGAGTTTTCACCGTTATCCTTGCGATGGGAAGTGTCATGAGTGGTATGTCCTTAGTTGCCCCTTGTATTTCCACTGTTTCTGTGGTATACTGACTTGGGTCCACTAGGCTAGACTTCACAACTGAATCATAATCCAAACCTGTATCATAAAGGCACCTTATGGTGACCCCATTACAAATAACATCCTCACAAACTGGGGGGTGATAAGGTTCCTGTTGCTCCTTAGGATTAACCTTTAATCTTTGCGTCCCCGACTTCATTGCAGCAATGTTTGAAGGTTTCCTTCTACAAAATTCGGTGTTATGGTTATCCTTCTTGCACCATTTACACCATCTTTTTCCTTGGTTCAACGGTTTTCTTTCATTGAACTTTTGGTCATTGAACTGTGAGTTTCTGTCGCGATAGTCATTTCTTGGCCGCTCAAAGTTTGTCCTACCTTTATTTCCCTGCTCTCTAGTATCAAATTTATTAAATTGCTGTGGAGCTTTAAAATTGTCTATGTGCTTCTTTTTAGCACCACTTACCTCTGCCTGAGCTGCCTGATACCTCTCAGCAACATTTAAAATTTCCCCCAACTTCTCTGCACCTTGTTCCATGAGAAATTTTCTCATGTCTGGAGCCATGGACTCTCTCAATTGCTCAATCATGATCATTTCTTTAAGATCTTGGGTCTTCCCCAGAGCCG
Organism: Oreohelix idahoensis; assembly: GCA_024509875.1. Taxonomy (NCBI): domain Eukaryota; kingdom Metazoa; phylum Mollusca; class Gastropoda; order Stylommatophora; family Oreohelicidae; genus Oreohelix; species Oreohelix idahoensis. The sequence continues at coordinate 60,784 of JAMPIV010007756.1, forward strand.
TCCATTTCTCCAAATAGGTTTCTAGTCTGGCAGAGAATTGGTGGTAGGTCTCCCCAGACAACAGTTTGGCATTTCTAAATTTCTTACGATAAAATTCACCATTCTTCTCGTACCTTAATAACAAAGCCTGCTTTAACATGTCATAATTGTCTTGGTCTTCCCTGTTCATTTTGGCAAATACTTCATAAGAAGTACCTCTCAATCCCTGTGATAGCTTTAAGCTCCACCTCTCTCTCTCTAACCCATATGTAGTAGCTAATAACTCAAAACGTCCTAGGTACCCCTCTATGTCATCGTCTTTTTCAACAAAATGGTCTAAATGAAACCCATAGCTGAGTTTGAGGCTCCCAGACTGGGCGTAGCATCTGAGGCAAAAGGGCTGGCACCATTTTCAGGAGCCGGGCCTTGTAATTCCAGCTCCCTTAGTCGTAATTCGTGCTCCCTCTGCAACCTTCTATCTTCTGCCTCCCTTTCGGCAGTCAACCTTTTTTTCTTCTGCCTCCCTTTCGGCCTTTTTATCTTCTGCCTCCCTTTGCTGTCGTTTTTTCTTCGGCCTCCAATGCCTTTGCCTCTTTGTCAGCCTCAATCTGCAACCTCTTAGTCTCAGCCTCTAACTTCTTCTCTTCAACCAACCTGTCAGACTCCAATTTTCTTTCAGCCTCTTTTTCTAATCTCCTTTCTTCCCGTTCAATATATTTATCACATTCAGCCGTTACGTATTGAATTAAAATTTGACCATCCATTCCCATCTCCTTCGCGGTGAGCACAGCAGCTGATCTAAATTTTGCCAGCTCCGCCATACTTTTTAGACAATATAATAATATACAAGCTAAATCTCTAACCAGTAAATACACTAAGTACTTCTTATGACTATAGTCTAACCAATTCTAACTAACCAGTTAACTAATTAATTATTACTGGCTGTGAAGATTCACCAACTTTTATCTGCAGGGACACTTTTAATGTTAAAGGGAATTTTACAATTTATTTCCCTACTTTTATTTCTCCCACCAGGAGATCCTAATATTACTGTTGGGCTAATTATCCCCGGACAAGACCCCAATATATGTAGTGGTGTTTGATGGTATTGTATGATGTTGATATTACTAAATGTAATTGTATGAGGCCAGCTGTGAAGGCTCCTGAGATAAAATGTAGTTGAGAATTGTCAGAAGGCCTTTCTTGCTACCACTACGACCTCACACTTAATTTTTTTTTAATGAATGTGGCTACGTAAAGTGTCTAGGGTTATGCTATGTAGTGTGGTGTAATAGGTTATAGATATACCCACAGATATTTAACAAGACTAATAATATTAATAAATGTTAAAATACACTGAACTAACTCACGTGTGTAAAATTTTTTGATAGAATTATATTACATTTATTTTGTTCTGGTCAATTTTTAGGTTGACCAGAACTTAAAAGGATTTAGAGATTATGAAAGAAATGCATGGAATATTATATCATAAATGCAATAGTGTACATATATATGTACTATACTAGTTAGTTTTATTAAAATGTTCTAGTAGTCATCTACTTGGGAGGATAGTTAATGTTTGTGCTGTTGGGGTGGCCTCATCACACCTGTCTATATTGACTACACAGTGTCCAGAAAATGGTGGGAATTTTTATGGGGTATTAGTAACTACACAGCGTTGGTGAATGTCCAGCAGACCAGAGGCTCACTCATCTTGTAGTTGTAGCTCTGGTGCTGAAATCAGGTGGTCCCACCTCTCCGTGCTGGCGGGCAATAATGGTGGTCTCTGTCACAAGTACTGCACAGATACACTCGAGTAAAGTCACCAACTGAATAGACACTGCTTTGTTGACAACAGAAACTCACAGCTCTGCAATCAAAGTATGGGCCATGTGTCAAAATCTATTCTCTACCCACGTCTGGACACAACACTGACACAACAACCACATCATACAGACAGGTCAGATCTCTCTGACCAAACAGCACATTTACCATGGTGGTTTTACATCAGATAGATCCTCCCAGACTATAGATTCTGAAAAATATTTATTAGTTTTCTGCCCTAAAAGAGGATAGGTAATATGTTTCATTATTCTCAACACTTGATCTGTCTTGCATAATCCTTGCTGGAGTTTATGTACATTGTTGGTCCCTAGACCCTGACTAGGGCGGGGGGTCTAGAGCAAATCCCTACTTGTTTGTAAGGCTAGATTTCGATATGGCAGTATCAAATCACTCAAACATGAAACAATATTCAAAATATATAAGGAAATAATTTCAATCTTACCAGATTATGAATAAATAACACAGAATTGCTAGCAAAACTCAGCTGAGCTGCTGGCTATAGTATGGCGTCCCTAAATTTCTTTCACTTTCTTTCATATGGAAATCACCACACTTTAAAATCTGTGTCTATCACTGAACAACTATTGAAGAATGGCCCCACTTTCGCGTCTGAGCGCTAATGATATGATTGTCTGTCGATGATGTGAACAACACTGTCTTTTGTCATTATCTTCAATATTATCTATCCGTCTGTAAAATTAAGACCATATTAGTTCACTGCTCAGAATGGGCCATCCGGCCAGCTAATTTTTATATTCCTAACATTAATATTAAGAAAAAAGTACTTTTTAAATTTTGTAATATTCCAAACATCTGCGTTTTAGCCGCTGAATTCAAATCAAGGGCTTGGTATCGCGCAAAAGCGTCCAATAAATGACTGTGGCGTAACATATCTATGGTCCCTTCTGTCGAGTTGCTTACTTTTTATGTCAACTTGGGAAACGTGACTTTTCTCCGTTTCCCCCCCAATTGCGTCTCCTTAGCCTTTCTAGTCTCACGCAATCTTTCCAGTCATATTTTTTTCCTTTTTGATCCGCCGTTCCCCTCCTGCCTAGCAAGTCAATTTTTATGGAGGATGATGACCCGCGGTCTAGGCGATCATGTACTATTCGCAGCCTACGCATTATGTTTTTATCCTTAAATGTTATCTTTGGAGGTATTTTACCGTTGTATCTCTGTCAATTTCACTACAACGACATCCTCCATCCAAACTTGTACGTCTCACGGAAACTGAAACCACCTGAAGTCAAATACTCGACTGTCGACCGCGAACTTTTGGCAGTGGTATGGGCGATAACGAAACTGGAGAAGTTCCTGTTAGGAGCCCCTTTCGTAGTACAAACCGACCAGAAGGCCGTAGCATCACTACGACGGGCAAATCATAAAAGTCCGAAGCTCACCAGATTCGCCATTCTCCTTCAACCGTTCAACTTTACGATTGAGTACATTTCTGGGACAGACAATATCGTCGCAGACGCACTATCCAGAAATCCTTTGGATGTCGAGTAATCAACACTGACACTTTTCTAATACGTCAACCGAAATTACGTGTCACAGAAGACTGAACCCTATCGCTAAATTCTTAACATGGAGATAAACTTTTGCTTACGATTTAACTAAATAACTTGTACAGACGAGTGCGAAACGAAATGAACTAAATCAAGAGACAGTGTGTTCGTATTTTACGCCGGGACTTTGGCTAGTGTCCGTTCCGGATAAAACTGGTTGAAACAACTTTGATATTAATACTTGATGACATTTCGAACTAATTGAAGCTTGTGATAGGAACTCTTGGACGTTAAGAATATCGATACTTATTCTGAATCAGAACACTTAAACAATCTTCTCTTATCGTAATTCACAAGGATCAAGCCTACGTATGGATCATCATATCCAACTTTAATTAATTTTAATTAAGTACATTAAAATAATGGAAATTAAAATGAAAAGTGAGATAAATATGAAAAAAAGGTGAAATTTGAAGAAAAAAAAAATGAAAGGAAGAAAAAAAAATAAGAACTCACATGATTCTTGTATAATGTTATTGTATGTAACTACTATATTATATAGTTATTGATTATGTTGATACATTACTTACTATATTATTGTTTAAATTAGTTAGATATGTATTAACAACTTAATACTAAACTTAATTGATGTCCAACACACATAACTAAGTTAAATTTATACATTACTTTCTTTCGCTACTTTATTCTTCATTTATTCATTTCTCTCCTTAACATATCCTTTCATTTCTCTTACATTTGATTTTCAACAACTTTATTCTTATTACACACTCAATATAATTAATTAGTTTAATTTTAACTCTTTAGATTAGTCTGACATGACATTTCATTACGACATATTTTAAGTTAATTATTTAATTAGATATCAACATTATCCATTCTCTTTTAGTTCATATAAAATTTATGTCTAACATTTATGTATAATATGATGATTTATATATTAGATGACTGTTAGTATGTCGACATGACCACGACACTGTTCTAGACAGAACATCGTAGGCCATTGTTGGTTAAATTTTTTGATATTGTTAAATTTTTTTTGATATTCATTCAGATAGGTTTTTGAAAAAAAAAATCTATCTAATAGATTTTTTTCCCCCGGTGGACAGGGAATTGTTACGGTAGATTAATTGGCATGGTCTGCTAGAGGTTAGCAGCATGCGATTTTAGGGGTTACAACGTGTAATGTAATGTAAAAGTATTATTAGTCTAGTGAACGCTGTGACGTTTCAGCGTTAGTAGTCACGCACGGTGACCAAGAGACGGGACCCTTTTCTAGACGACCGTCGAACCGAGAAGACGTGTCCTTGGAATGTTATATTGCCGGGCTTGTATTGCCGCACAATTATATTATATTAAATAATGGACATGGGTCAGTCCAATGTGATGATGAAGAAAGATGAAATCACAGGTTAGTAATTGACAAAACCTTGTCAAGACGAATTAACAGTCCTTTTTTAGTGATACTAGTGCCAGACGCATAATCTCACTGCCGGTCGTTGGAATTACCAACCACGCGTGCATACAGTTATGTTGTTCTGACTATTATGTTTTCAAGCTACGAGACAAAGGACTGATTTGTAAAGGAATAATATATGAAATATGAACTGCAACTTATTATGTATAATTCTTCATAATGACCATGTATGAACTGTTCGTATGGAAGTGATATATAATAAATACATGTGGACTCTAGGAATGACTTATCAAGTCTCTAACGTTGGAATTTGATTATATTATGAAGTCAACAAATATTCTATCCCACCTTCGCTATTAGGTTAGCTTCCTTTGCTGCAGTTCTTTTCCCTACTTCTCTTACTGTTCTCTTACTGCGTCATGGCAATCACCATCTCTAAACATATCATTGTGGTGTCTGCTATTTTTACTACGGATTTTTTTTTTAACCAGCGGCATTTGGGCTTTCAGCCCTTCAGCCCAATGGCATGCCATTGCGAGGCTGGGGAGCCTGTGGACTTTCCTTCCAACCCGGTCAGAAGCTTCGCTCCTTCCCATCTCAGGAGCCGTTCAGGTTATTCAGTCAAAATCCCGGTCGATGACACTTCTTCACATGCCCACGCCCGGGCTTGAACCTTGAACACCTGATCGCCAGCGCAATGTGGTAACCATTACACAAGCGCGGCTCCCGTTACTAAAGATATAATTGTGGTGCCTGCTGTTGTTACAAAGGATATAGTTGTGGTGCCTGCTGTTGTTACTAAAGATATAATTGTGGTGCCTGCTGTTGTTACAAGGGATATAATTGTGGTGCCTGCGGTTGTTACTAAAGATACAATTCCGGTGCCTGCTGTTGTTACTAAGGATATAATTGTGGTGCCTGTTGTTACTAAGGATATAATTGTGGTGCAGGCTGTTGTTACTAAGGATAAACTTGTGGTGCCTGCTGTTTTTACTAAAGATATAATTGTGATGCCTGCGGTTGTTACTAATGATATAATTGTGATGCCTGCTGTTGTTACTAAGGATATAATTGTGGCGCCTGAGGTTGTTACTAAGGATATGATTGTGATGCCTGCTTGTCACATAATTTGGTTCGCTCTCTTTTCCTCTCCGGCTGCATTGAACTACCTTAATTGTGCGTACTAATTATGTGAACTATTCGATTGTCGGCACATTCTATTTTCCTACCTTCCGACAGTATTTGGCATCTTCGAGTCAATGGTTACTCTCCTTCCATTCATTTATGTCATGTTTGTTTACCTGAAAGTTTGATACAAATCAGACTAGATTGGCTGGCAAGGTCATTTTCGTGTAGTTACCCAGTGTTATGTTTCACGGTGAGGAACAGTCCATTATCGAACTGGTGACAGATTAGACACACGAAATGTAAGATGTTGCAGGGGGATTTCGAATGTAAACATTACCGAGATTAAACGGATATAGCAACTCTTTATACGGAAAAGTGAATTTTACAGACACATGAGTCCTGCAAAAAATTCCATGAGGAAAGTCATCATAACACGAACTTTTAAACGTATTAGCTGGCATTTGAGGCGCGAATATACATTAACGTTGATTGCAAGTTTTGTTGGAAAAGCCACATGTGAGCGTGGGCCAAGAACTGCGATTTAATGTAGAACATTTTAGAAATACAACACTGCCTTCCAGAATCGCCAAAGTAGACAGCGCGGGCTGAAGACAGGAAAGAGTAGAAGTTAGAATTCTGAACTTATAGGGACGGAAAGTAAGTGATGGAACACCTTTTTAATAATACAATTAGGAAACTCCACCTTTTAATACGGAAACCGGACTCCTACAGGACCTCACAAAGTCACAGAGGGATTCTATATTAGAAATAATACCCCAGATGTGTGTTCGAGGCATCTGCATCAAGCTACCGAGTCTATTCAAACTGAGCAAGAAGTCTATGTCCCAGTTTTGGGGTACGTTGTAACATATATTTTATGCTTTGCTATTTGACATGTTTGAACTTGCTGATGGTTGTACAGGTTCTTAAGTGGCTGGCAACCTCAGCATGCAAAAATGATATATTCATGACTTAGCAGCGGAATTTTTTCTTTTATTCCATCTAAAGTTTGGGGTACGAGTTTACGAGATCATTTGAGGTTCGATTCTATGATACAAACTGTATTGCTGTCCTGTGGTTCAAAGCTTGCGATCGACACTTGAAACGTACATTCAACGGGTTGTGAAGATACCTGCCTTGACCAGGAGAAGTGACCTCGCCACAGAGACGAATTGACAGAAACAGCAGCATTAACACTTCAGCATTTTGGAAGCTAAGTGATATTTTTAGCAGGCCAACACAACAGAACTTATTGATCTGTATTCCACAATTAAGCGTCCTATAGCCGATTTCGAGGGCGAAACATATTTTTTAGTAATCACCAGTTCATATTTATTTACATTTGTTCCAAAGTAATTGATCATTAAATTTGTTATATGTTGTTTTTACAAATTCATAGTTGATTAAGTTATTACAGAGAGTGCACACGGATGAATCAGAATCTTTAATATATCCATATTTACATCTATGGAGCCAAATAATAATACGAATTTCACAGTTAATTCAGTTGGGGGCTTGTACGAGCTAAATTAAATATATATTATCTCTTCACAAAAGTTGTCGGGCAGATAAAGGTTAACATTCATCACTATCATCATCATTCCTTTTCGTTCCCTGTGGAACATAGGGCAGAAACAGTTGCCATCGATTTCTATTCTGGGCTGTCTTTTTCATCTGTGTTCAAGTCATTCCAATTTCCTTAGCCTCCTCTTTAACAGTTCTTCTCCAAGTTCTCTTTGACCTCCCCATCTTCTCCTCCTCTGTGGGTTCCAGTCAAGGGCAACTCTGGCTAAGCTTGATTTTTCTCTTCTGAGTGTATGTCCTATCCATCCCCACTCTCTGTCTTTAATTTCTGTTTGTATTGGCTGTTGTCCGCATCTTTTCCTTAGCTTTATATTTGTTATTACATCTGGCCGTCTTATACGGAGGATCCTTCAAAGAGATCTACAGTGTATTTACAAATGTCTGTAGCTTGGAGGTGATACTCTTTGAGACATGCCATGTCTTTGAGCTATACAGCAAGACTGACTTCATATTTGAGTTAAAGATTCTAGTTTTGTTCTCTCTGGATATAGCTGAGGAGTTCCATGTTGGTCGAAGGGCAATAAAAGCGCATCTGGCTTTATTTATCTTTGAGCAGACGTCACCAGCTGTTCCCCCTCTTTTGTCAGTGTTACCGAAAGATTTGGCCATTGCCGGACCATCACTGCAGAGCAAAGGGGAGGCAACCCGTGACACTGCTGTTGTTACTAATGATATAATTGTGATACCTGCTGTTGTTACGAAGGATATAATTGTAGCGTCAGCTGTTGTTAGTAAGAATATAATTGTGCTGCGTGCTGTTGTTACTAATGATATAATTGTGATACCTGCTGTTGTTACGAAGGATATAATTGTAGCGTCAGCTGTTGTTAGTAAGAATATAATTGTGCTGCGTGCTGTTGTTACTAATGATATAATTGTGGTGCCTGCTGTTGTTACGAAGGATATAATTGTAGCGTCAGCTGTTGTTAGTAAGAATATAATTGTGCTGCGTGCTGTTGTTACGAAAGATATAATTGTGGTGCTTGCTGTTGTTACCAAGGATATAATTGTTGTGCTTGCTGTTGTTACTAAGGATGTAATGGCGGTGTATGCTGTTGTTACTAAGGATATAATTGTGGTGCTTGCTGTTGTTACTAAGGATATAATTGTGGTGCATAATTGTGGTGCATGCTGTTGTTACTAAGGATATAATTGTGGTGCTTGCTTTTGTTACTAAGGAAATAATTGTGATTCTTGCTGTTGTTGCTAAGGATATAATTGTGGTGCTTGCTGTTGTTATTAAGTGTATAATTGCGGTGTATGCTGTTGTTACTAAGGATATAATGGTGGTGCTTGCTGTTCTTAGTAAGGATATAACTGAGGTACCTGCTGTTGTTCTAATGATATAATTGAGGTGCCTGCTGTTGTTACTAATGATATAATTGAGGTGCCTGCTTTTGTTACTAAGGATATAATTGTGGTGCCAGCTGTTGTTACTAATGATATAATTGAAGTACCTGCTGTTGTTCTTAGGATTTTTTTTTTTTTTTTTTTTTTTTTTTGCGTACGCCCGCTAATACTCGAGGCGAAATCTCAGGTTATTATTTATGTCTAACCTGACATTGATTTTACGTGAGTATCCCTTTATTTCTTGTACAGAGACAGGAGTCCCTCGCCATTCAGGCAAATACTCGCCGATTTCGGAGGTACCCATTGCAGCTGGGTCGGCTCAGGAGCCGCCAGTCCCTGGTCGACGACACTCCTTCAAATGTCCTCGCCAGGTCTCGAGTTAATCCAGTCCAAATCCCGGTCGACGAAAAATCTTCAAATGCCGTCGCCCGGGTTTGATCCTGTATCACCCGGTCGCCAGAGCGGTGTTGTAACCACTACGCTAGCGCGGCTCCCTTCTTAGGATATAATTGAGGTGTCTGTTGTTGTTACTAAGGATCTAATTGTGGTGCCTGCTGTTGTTACTAAGGATATAATTGTGGTGCCTGCTGTTATTACTAAGGATAAAATTGTGGTGCCTGCTGTTGTTGTTACTAAGGATATAATTGTGGTGCCTGCTGTTGTTACTAAGGATATAATTGTGGTGCCAGCTGTTGTTACTAAGGATATAATTGAAGTATCTGCTGTTGTTCTAAGAATATAATTGAGGTGCCTGTTGTTGTTACTAAGGATATAATTGTGGTGCCTGCTGTTGTTACTAAGGATATAATTGTGGTGCCTGCTGTTGTTAGTGAAGATATAATTGTGAAGTCTGCTATTGTTGCTAAGGATATAAATGCGGTGCCTGCTGTTGTTAGTAAGGATATAATTTCGCTATCTGCTCCTGTTACTAAGGATATAATTGAGGTGCATGACGTAGTTAATAAGAGTATAATTGCGGTGTCTGTTATTGTTCCTGAGGACATAATTGCGAAGTGTGCTATTGTTACTTAGGATGTTATTGCAGAGTCTGCTATTTTTACTAAGGATTTAACTGCAGTGTCTGCTATTGTTACCAAGGATGTAATAGCGGTGTCTGCTGTTGTTAGTAAAGATTTAATTGTGGTGTGTGCTATTGTTACTAAGGATGTAATTTCGGTGTCTGCTATTGTTTCTAAGGATTTAATTGCGATGTCAGCTATTATTACTAAGGCTGCTGTTGATTAGCTAGGCTACGCATGAATGTACTTTACCGAAAAAAAAAATGAGAACACTATCGCTACAACTATCAAAATTTATATTTTATTTTAGGTTTATTACGCCTAATTTTCGTTTTTCTGTGCTTTTTTAAAATGATAATTTATATTAAGTTTTATTTTAATTTACACTGCCGAAGCATTGCACCATAATTGAAACGAATCCAATGTCTTTGAAGAAAATTATTTCACTTTACGCGAATTTCAATTTTTGCGCGCACCCCATAACAAAACCCCTCGCGTAAATTGTGGTGGTACTGTATTTGTGCTTCTGAACACGATGAAGCTGGGTTTAACATGGCGCAAGTAAAATCTGCCGGAACTTGTTGTCTCCATACTCTATGTTCCTTCTTCTCTCCGGCGTAATAGTATATTCCAGGGGTCTGTATTTCCCCAGCTGTTCTTTTTGCCTTCGAATAGTAGCCCCATTCGGTCATAACTGACTATGGGAATGCGCCCCTGAAGCGATAATCCTCAGCTTTTGTGTGTATGTGTGTGTCTGTCCTTTTCTCTTCTGCTTGTTGCGAGAGCTTCTTTTCACCCAATCTAAGAAGGCGCCGTAGGAGCATCGCCATTTTATGCGATCGGCAGCTTCATCCGCCCTTGGTTGCTGGATTTATGCCCAGTGCCTTCATGTCTCTTTTGCACACGTCTTTGAATCTCAGCTGCGGTCACCGACTGTTTTTTTTGTTTGTTCCTTCTTTTTGCCATATGCCAGTTGCCCGTTGAAAATATCTTTTGCGGATGCGTCTGTCTTCCATGTGGCCGGACATGACCTTCTTGCATATTAATTCATTACACGTCATTTCTCTGTGTAGTAAGGTCTTCGAAACATTAATGCCACACCCTCCTGTCCTGTGCTACTCTTTTACGGTCTTTCCGTGTTTTCTTATCCCGTTTATGTCTGTCTCCATTTACTATAGTTTTCTTGTCTTTCTTTCTTTCTTTCTTCCTTTCTTTCTTTCTTTCTTTTCTTTCTTTCTTTCTTTCTTTCTTTTGTTTTTATTTGCTTGAGTTAATGAGCACCAGACATGAACATGAAGCTAAACTTTCTATTTTAAAACATGTGTCAGATTTGATTTTTTGATAACTTAAGTAGATATTCAGTTATAGAACTTAAAAGTTGGTACAGTTGACATTCAAAAATCCGGCCATCGATAATCCGGTTCCTTCAGATTTCCAGCATGGATTTCGGGGCGCATTTTTCTATTTACCGCGTTGGCGCGCCACTGTTTTCTGGAGCCGTTTATGTTTTGATGCAGCTGTTGGGTCTTGCTTGCACGTGTTAACAGGCATTCCTGCTCATTCCTTCTCATTTTATCATTTATTTGCTGCTGTATAGCCCCATTATGGATTCAACAAATAAAAGAAGTGGTGTAAAACGTAAACATCGTGCGTTGTCGATCGCAGATCATTTAGTTTTTAATTTTCTTTCTTTAAAGGACTGTACAGGTAGTCATTTTCTGTTAAATATATACAGCATATATAACCATAAAAAAATCCGGCATTTTCAACAATCCGGCACTACTCAAGTCCGGAGGTTGCCGGATTTTTGAATGTCAACTGTAGCTAAAACAATTGCAGACTTTTTAGCGCATTATTTGTTAAGGTAAACGGTAAAGGTAGTCCCTTAGAAGATACTTCCGTAGGGGAGAAAAGTGTTAGAGACGTCACCAGACTGCGTCGCGAGGTGGGGTGGCCAGTTCCCTTCCTCGTTGCCGTTTCCTTCCCTAACTCAAGAGCAGAGTAATATTCCCATTGACAACTGGGTAAACTGGAGCGTTACGATACTGTAATTCGAACAGGGCATCTTTGCCGTAAGTGGCCAGATCTCTAACAACTTTGTCACTCGGACGCTCATTATAATTATATCTTATTTAATAAATCAAAATCAACATTTTGATACGATATTAGAAATCTAAAGCTTTATCACGCAATTTAAAGTATAAATGCCAAATTTCATTTTGATTCATGAATAAATAAAGTATAAATACCAAATTTCGTTTTGATTCATGAATAAATAAAAAATTTCATTCTGATTCATGAATAAATAAAGTATAAATGCCAAATTTCATTTTGATTCATGAATAAATAAAGTATAAATACCAAATTTCGTTTTGATTCATGAATAAATAAAAAATTTCATTCTGATTCATGAATAAATAAAGTATAAATGCCAAATTTCATTTTGATTCATGAATAAATACAGTATAAATGCAAAATTTCATTCTGATTCCTGAATTAATAAAGTATAAATACAAAATTTCATTTTGATTCATGAATAAATAAGTTACATAAAACAGGGTTTTGTGAAGATCTTTTTTTTTCCCATAGAGAAAACACAATTTCTTGAGAAGGAAAAAAAATAGTTAACCTGTTTAACATGTACTGTGACAATTGATTTTGACATCTTCAGTTTCAGGAGATTATATATAATCAGAAAATTGGCTAATCCCTCATTTTCCAATTGTTTTCTCTCTATCTTTACTCCAAACGCAGCGCCGCACGTGCTCTACCTTCGCTACTCAACAGCCGCTCGTGTCCTACTTTCGTCTCTTTCATCAGAGCTTCTTAAGTGGAAACTAACGTGCAATTTTTAGACTGAGTGTGCTGATGTAGTGCAATGGCCATTGAATGCTTCTGAAGCTGGAGATCTCAAAGATTAAACTCGGCGCCACAGAATTCAAGATCAGTTCTATAATCACGCCAGCATATTCGCATCTCATAGCTTGTCAGTAGGTGTGGGTTTTGTGTGTCAAATATTCACTTTATTATCAGTTAATAAAGATCGCATAATTTATAACAACCGTTTTTTGTTCTTTGAAAATGTGTGGAACATAGAAGTATGAAAGCTATCAAAACCAGACTTTTGCTTATGTGAAATAAAATAAAAGGTAAAGTCTTGTAACAGATACTGTCATGTGGGGAGTGAAGTGTTAGAGAATACACCATACTAGGTCCAGACGTATGAGGTGGGGTGACCCGTTCCCCCCTTCTCGCTGCCTTTGCTTTTTCTAATACAACGGCAGTGTCAGGTACCCATTTACAGCTGGGTAGACTGGAGCGTGACGCTACCAGGTTTCAATCCCGGAACTCGATAAATGTGGCGTTCGAGGTTATTCTGTCACAGTGGGGGAATAATATGAGCTACATTGTTAAAATACCTTTGGAGCATAGGATAGGTCTCGCGAGAAGATGACTTACCTATCCGTTCTCATCTACAGCTATCACGTGAACTGTGTGGTTAACTACCTGACTTGTCTTGTGCCATTCCTACCTATAGTCCACCAGTTGTCTATCCAACCTCTGTCCTGCCACAACAAGTTATTATCTACTTCCATCTCGCCACAACAATTAAGACGTGAAATTGCAGGGAATCGAATTGACTATTGATCATCAGAAATGGCAAATCTTCAATTTATATGCCATGTAGATCACATTCCAGGAGTTAGTAACTAGGCTTTCCTAGCGGAATTGTCAGAGGAACCTATCAAAAGGTGTTTGACTGCTGGTGATTTTAACGCTAGATGTAAGGAGTTGGGAAACGTAAATGACAACAAGGGTATGGCTTTGAGCTGGGGCCTCCTCTATACAAACCTTGTTATCTTAAAAATGATGCCCCCCCCCCCCTACCCGACAAGACTGGCAACTAAACCAGGGGACACAGATGGTGTCATAGATCTGGCTTTTATTTCTAGTATTGCTGCCAACTTAGCATTTTGGGATGTTTTAGGGGCACAGGACAGTGATACCTTACCCTGTGTTGTCCTCATTGCAAAAGGGAGGATAACAAGACGCAATAAATCGAAACAGGTCTTCAAATATTCTACAAGTCTTCAAGATCATAACAGCCCCATTCATACACTGCGTCAGAATGCCAGAAAACGGACAGCTAGAACACTTTTTATCCAACCACCTTGGTGGAATGAGACGGTGGAGAGAGCATGGCTTGAAAAGCAAAGGACAACCAATGAATGGCGGAAACCACAAAAGTGATATGTGAGGAATTATGTACTGATTAAAGTGGTGGAAGAAGTAAAAAAGCAAGCCATCACTAGATTTACAAGCTTGGCGAAGGAGGCCAAGGATACAGTATGAGAAGCCTTCGAGACACAGGAAGACACGGAAAAAAAATCTAGATAAATTCTGGTCCTTACACAGAAGAATGAATATGAAAAATACAAGCCAACCTCTCCACAACATTAAAATCTCGACAGGAATATTCTTAAAGACGAATTAAGAGAAGGGACGACCAATGTTCGATCAATATTTGGCCCAAACAGATAAAGGTGACAAAGTTGCCCTATTTAAAAATTAAGGACCATATTTTGGAGAATGGCATAAGATGTGAGTTGTATTTCGACCTCATTTCTGAAGAAGACATTGTGCGCACGTTAGAAACCAGTAGAAGCAGACCGTTTGAAGATGTAGAAGAGTTAAGACGTTCGTGTCCAACGAGTTATTTCACGATTAGTGCTGTTACGTGTCTTTTTTAGATGTGAATGTTAATATTTAATAACAGGATGGTTCCTGTGGCCAAGATGACGTCTAGGGTAGTAAACTCTCTGACACCGCAACCAGCCCATACCACCCAGAATGATTTGAGTAACAATGGACTAAATGGACGATGTATAATTTATTTAGGACGGCTCCCAGCTCCACAAATAAATAGTTCAAGCCAACATATAATGGCAGATCATATGCAGTAGACGAAATACCGTAGGTGTGACGTATAATGGAAATATAGCCTACAGTAATCTGACAGCCTTTGTAATCCCGCTAGCGTTCTATGATTTGCTAGCAAAAACCACACATTTTTCTGCCTGTCTTACTCACACACGCTTATTTTTCATCCACGCCTCTTTTCTTTGTACATAATCAAACGAATTTGTTTACAAACTTTCGCGACCTGCCAGTCATAACAGGGAGCGGAATCAGGTTTGTTTACCCACGTTTCTCACGCGAGCTGATCTGTCAATCATCGGATACCTGACAGACCGTACGTGAATAACACCGGACCTTTTGAAGTAGACGTACGGGCAGAAAGCTTTCCCCGAGTACCCTTTGATGTTCGTACACAGAGGGAAAACCCGAGTTCCTTTGATCTTCAGAAGCGCGCAAAATCTACGAGAACGCGTTACACGGATTTAAGTCTTTGATGGCGGTCTAACGCCTGAGACAGAGCGTCCGTAAAACTTTTATCTGGGGAACCCAGGTTTCTGATTCTGTGCTATGCACAATAGTGTGAAAATTAGCATCATCTATAGATCAGAGAACCATGATGATATATAAACTGTGCTTTCTTAAACCTGCTATCAATTGTCACTCAGAATTTTTCGGATAGTCTAAACACGTAGTCTAGAACCATTGTGGAAGATGTGTTAATAGCATTCGTGGGGATTGTCATTCTGATTTTTTGGTAATAGAAAATTAGTACTTACATGTTAAGTGTTAAAGCTTTTACCATTATAATTCATTTAGAGTTCTAGCTGTTAAAACCAGTGAAATAAAATAACGCGTAGCAATTTTATACCAGATGTTTCAGTTATAATGTTAATTTTTACACCCGCTTTCTCACACAAGAAGAGACGGTTAGCTGACTGGATCTATGCTAGGCGCGACTGATAGTGGCAGAATAGAATTCACGTAATATTTCATTTTGTGTATCTATAGTAAGTGACTATTATTTAATACCATACGATGACCAACAGTCGCCGACAATTTAATAGCTATTATCGACAGGCGATATTTATGTAAGTGCGCGTATGGACAATTAAATAATAATTGACATTGTACACTGATCGTTAACGCGCGCATAAGGGGTTGGGAGGTTGCATACCTTCATCCGACCTAGAAAACACCGCGCTAGCAAAAAGCCGACCGTATAGGTGTAAAGAAAGTCACCGTGTGCCTTTTAAATTTAATCAGGACTGACGGAGCGGATAAGAGATCGTCTTGTTCCCGTCCGTGTGCATCTATGTATATGATAGTAGCATTTTTCCATAATGTTTCTTTATTCCTAGCAGACCTGATCACAAGAGCGGCCAGCGGTCTTTTCATAATTTACTGAATGGTTAATGTTGTCTTTTTCTTGGCTTGTGCGTCCCCAAGTTCATTTGTGAACAGGATTGGCCAAAGATATACGAGAAACATTTTAACTTGTAAATTTAACTGGACTTATAAAACCCAGCATTAAAATTTTTCAATTTTATCAGCCCACTGGGGTTGAACAGAAAAATAACATTATCTGACGACTGACAGTCGTATTCAGGTGTATCATCCAGAATTTACGCTGTTTCAGAATCGTCACTCACCATAGAGCCAGCCGATAGGATTACCATCATTTATCGATTGTAACAGTTTTTAGCAACCAGATGTTTCCCAATACTGGAAGTATTTTCCTCTGTTTACTGTGAACCCAAGATCTTGGTTTCTACACTAACTATTCGAAGTGACATTTGTCCATCCAGGAATAAACCATCAAATTAGGCGTCCACCTTGTTAATCTTATTTATTGAATGATGGACTGGGGCCAATTTGGGAAATACAGCTGACATTTTGTATATTCAGGAACCATTGTTTTTTTTTTTTTTTTTTTTTTTTTTTTTTTCGTACGCCCGCTAATACTCGAGGCGAAATCTCAGGTTATTATTTTATGTCTAACCTGACATTGATTTTACGTGAGTATCCCTTTATTTATTGTACAGAGACAGGTGTCCCTCGCCATTCAGGCAAATACTCGCCGATTTCGGAGGTACCCATTGCAGCTGGGTTGGCTCAGGAGCCGCCAGTCCCTGGTCGACGACACTCCTTCAAATGTCCTCGCCAGGTCTCGAGTTAATCCAGTCCAAATCCCGGTCGACTAAAAATCCTCAAATGCCGTCGCCCGGGTTTGATCCTGTATCACCCGGTCGCCAGAGCGGTGTTGTAACCACTACGCTAGCGCGGCTCCCAGGAACCATTGTAATTCCAAGGGATATCACCAAGATTAGGTAAGCGTGACTGAATGGCCACTGTATGTCAGAGAGAGAGTGAATATTTTTCTTTGTTACAGGAATTGTACCAACCTGGGACCCAAAGATGCAGCAATAGAGAATGCAGTCAGCGACCCATAGCTTGACTGCTTGCGTCAGGGTCAGCGAACCAGAGCTGACCAAGACCCTACTCCACCTCCACGTGGTGGTCCTGGAAACAGGCTGCATCACTGCAGTCTGGCTGAGAGAGTAGGGATCGAAGAGAGAAGGCAAACCCGGTCCCAAAAAATGCCATGCTGAAGTCGGATGTGTCGGCCGAAAGGCGCAGATATCGCAGCTACGGCGTAAACAGACACAACGCAACCAACGTCCTTTTCAGGACGAACGAGGGAGAAGAAGAAGAAGAAGAAGAAGTACCAACCTGGATTTATTTTGCTTAAAATTGTTTACTTTACTGAGTAGCATTTAGTAGGAACTTTGTTGTTCTTTACTGTCTATTCTGTAACATAGTGCTAACCTTTGACCTTTGGGTTATTAACATTTTTGGGTTCTTTTCTCAAGAGGAGGAGGGCACATTTATTATGTGATTTCATATGTATGTAAATCTGATTTTATTTGATCTTTCTTGAGATATTTGGTGTTGTCAAGTTTAATGATAATAAACAACAAAAGAAAATTAACTTTGTGTGTTGGTCAGACCCATACCAAATTAACTATAGTTTTTTCACATTTGTGTGTCTTGTTATCACATAGTTGTGTGTGTGTGTAGTTAAACTTATATTTCATATATGAGATGGGAAAGATTGTCTTGTACTAAATTATAGTCGTATAGATAGGCTGGACTAGAGAAACTTACTCATTCCAGAGAGAGATCTTCTCCTGAAACTATTCACCCGTGAAATCTATGTCTCACACTTTCATCTCACGTACTTATCACCATCCACTCTACTCAGACGGGACCATAAATAACTTCCAAACCTATCAGTACGACAGTAGGCAGTCAGTCCATGTCAGGAAGGCTGTCCTTTTGTTCTCAATAAGCTTTATTCACTTAACACTCGACACTGAGCAATTATACTTCTTGTCAATACAGATACTAGATAACTAGATACATCTCACCGAAGATCTTGATGTATTAGTGATAACAGAACTCCATTTTATTTTTTCATTGGTAAGTATGTTCTTTTGCTGTGAATTCGCAGAAAGCACGTATGGCCGTCGCTAGTACCAGTTCATGAAAAACTCCATTGATATGTTAACAGTGTAAAGTTTCTCGAGGTTTTCTTCATATATATATATATATATTTTCATTCTGATGTCTGTGAGTGTTCGAAGAAGAAGCATATGTTAGCATAATCTTTTCCGCAGTTTATTATTATAACAACTGCTCTAGCTGTCTCTGTTTGTCCTTTTTTGGGGGGAGGGGGAGGAACCTGAATTTCTGTTTTTGGCAATGAGTTTTTTTTCCGAATTAGGATAACCCATTTATCATCATCATCAGCCTTTTCCGTTTCGCTCCCTGTAGAGCATGAGGTAATCGCTGCAGCTGGCCCCCAGCAAAAGTCTTCCCCAAAACATTCATGTGCTCTTGCAACAGTGTTTTCTGTAGCAGTTTGTTACACACGATGAGGCTCCCATGAACAACCCCATTTTAAGTCCCTGTTGTTACGGTAGTTTTATTGATGGCGTCTGCTAGAAATTGGCAGTGCGCATGATTAGGGTCAATGGAATTAATATAAATTGATCTTTATACTTTACGAAGTTATGAATGCGAAATGCACGGTCAAGTCGTGACGTGTTAGCGTCGATATGGTCACGCTTGGTGACTAGGTTACCGTACCCCTTTTTGTATGACCGTCGAGCTGTAAAGACGTGTCCTTATGTTCTTCTAGTGTCGGGCATGGAGTGCCGCACAGTTATGTTGTATTTAAGTATGGACACGGGTCAGTCCATTGTAATTGATGAAGAGATAAATGATTAAGTAGTTGATTCAGTCTCGTCAAGACACATGCGCTCACTACCGGTTGTCTGAAACCCATCAGCGCGAGTATATAGCCATGATGTTCGTTTGACAGTTTTTCAAGTACGACATGGACCCATAATAGGATGTTTGCAAGTATTCAATTTGTCATATATGCTTACCATGAACTACATTAACTGATGTCGTTAAAATATGTTTGTTTTACGTAATAAAACTGTTTTCCTCGTGGACTCAAATAAGATGGACTTATCCAGTTGATCATTGAGATATTCACTTGTTGGTTATTGTTACGTTGGGATAAATTAGAGGATCATGCATGGATACACGAATGATAGCAGGTGTTCATTCAGGACAAATATTGTCAGTACACATAACAAAGCCGGTAGGTGAACAGGTCCACGGGAAAAACATGGTTGACATTTAATAAACAAAGTCACTTCACAATGGTCCATCAAACATCAAAAGTACATGGCAATGGATAAGCGTAGTAGATTATCTCTGGTCCGTCAATAAGGTTCAAACGTTAGGCATCTTTAAGTGGCAATAATATAATAATAATACAATCCTCTCATCTCCACTCAATTCTGGCCGTTGTACTAAAGGTTCGGTAATCCACGAAAACCAAAGTAATGCGGCAGAAGCAATCAGTGCAAACCAAATATTAGTTGCCTCATATCTCAAAGTTACTTGTAGTAAATTATGGTATGAACTTCTAGATACGTTTATGAACCATCTTGCACATAACGTGGCAGCCTCCGAGAATCAACAATGCCACAATATATATTTATAAATCACGCTCCATTATCCCGGAGCTCGAAAAATTACATCTCTCTTGGACGCAAACACAAAGACGGAAGCCCCATTAATTAACACACTGAACGCCACGACATGTGACAGAAAACGTCACTAGTTGACCGTCGCTCATCACGGGTGAACGCCTCGTGCAAACCGTAGTTTGCCTACAGGCGAACACAATTCCTCACATAAAAATGGAAATGTGCTAGCGTGTAGTAGCATGCCTTACTATTTTGACTGCACCCCAAATCTATCCTTAACATATCACCCCCTTCGCGGTGTAAAAAAAAAACAAATTTATTTGTTTTTTTTTTTCCAATTCAAATATTTCCTATACGGAAATAGCGGCCAAAATTGATTATATCACAAATATTGGGCCACATCGAAAATAATCTAGTCGCAGTCAGTCTGCATAATGTAACTTATCAATAAATAACATGCTAGATGAATTTGTCATCAGTCATAAACAGTCATATGTCCATAAGTAACAAGTCATATACAGTCAATATTCCAATGATGTAACAAAAAAAAATACCTAAATGTATGATCACTGTGAGTTTACAATAAACCTATCAAAGAAATAGCATGCATATATGAAAATGGTATGAGATATATAAAATAAATAAAAACAAAAAAATCCAAATCAAAAATTCAAAAATGCATGAATAATAATTTTAAAAAAATAATTTAGAAGGTTATATCTCCAAGTAACAATGCTGTCAAAAATCCTAAAATTAAGCTTAAACGCAATTCACACATGACAAATCAAATAAGATATGAAGCAATGCGATATGAAATTAATGTAACTAAAGTACATGAATATCTCACAAAAAGAGAAAGAAGAGAGGGAAAAAAAATAGTACAAGAATGCAAGTATAACTAATTAACACAATTATTACATTACTTAATTATTCTACTCTAAGTACCTTTTGTACGTTGGCAAGACAAGTAATGTCCAAATCAAACTTGCAATAATATAAGAATACTCCAAACTATCCGTGTCAGGACTAGATTTGTAGCATAATATAGCAATCTTAATTAATGTGAATGTGCATTCCAGAATAATAAAATGATATTGTAGTTGCAAATTGTTCGTGTCTGTAAGTAGAATAACACTATTCAATGTACCGCTTGCTAAAGTGAATAATGATTATCTCCAAGTCGTATAAATCACAAATGTTAATATGGATGGTTTGAAAATCCTCTTAGTGTTCATGTATTCATCGTCCTTTGTCATAATGACTAGTAGTGGATAAACACCATGGCTTCACACATGTATAATATAAAGTCAATTAACTAAATCAATATGAATCTTCAAGTTCGAGCTGTGGGCATCTCGATAAAGCATCTGCGACCACATTTGCAGAACCTGGTATTGCCTCGATTTCATACTGAAAAGGTTGAAGCAGGATGGCGAAACGGGCTAGCTTTGGGTTCTTGTGATTCGCCTTCTTCAATGAGGAAAGGGATTTCTGGTCTGATTGTATGATGAAAGGGGCGCCCAACAAATACCGCTCCAGCTTGACTACCGCCCAGATAACAGCCAGCAACTCTCTTTCTATCACTGGGTACTTTCTTTCTGCATCATTGAGCTTTCTGGATATGTAGAGGGTTGGATGTAATCTTCCCTCGAACTCTTGCATCAGTGATGCGCCGATACCTTTTGAACTAGCATCTGTGCGGAGATAATAAGTCAGATTTGTATCTGGTAACCTCAAAATTGGTGGCACAGAAAAAATATTTTGAACATAATTTAACGCAGCCTGGCACTCTGGTGTCCAGTGCACGTGGTTCGGTAAGCCTTTTTTTAGCAAGGCAGAGAGGTCTGCAGTGATTGAAGACAAGTTTGGTATAAATTTACTATAATACTGAATCAAGCCGAGAAGACTACGAACTTGCTTCTTAGTAGTGGGCACAGATAATTTTAGGATTTTGGAAACATGATGTGGCACGGTCTGAAGAAAACCGTGACCCACCTTATGTCCCAAGAATGAAATTTCCTCAAAGGCAATAAAGATCTTTGAGGGCTTGGCTGTTAGGTGATGGAGACGTAAAGTATCCAGAAGAGAATGTAAACCTAAGAAGTGCTCCTCCCAAGTGGAACTGAATAGACAGATGTCGTCTATATATGTGATTATATCGGACCGATGAGAGAGAATTTTTCTCATCATACGGACAAACGTTGCCGGGGCGTTCATAAGTCCGAAAGGCATTACGTTCCACTGATAAAGACCCTGTTGTGTAGCAAAGGCAGTGAGTGGTTTAGCTCTGTCAGTCAAGGGAACTTGCCAGTATCCCTTGGTAAGGTCAATTTTTAGTAAAGAAAAGAGACTTGGCGAGACGAGACAAAAGATTTTCAAGTAGGGGTAAGGGTTCAGCATCGAAGACTGTGATGTTATTCAGCTTCCGGTAATCTACACACAATCTGATATTTTTGTCTTTCTTACGAACGATGACCATAGGTGATGAGTAAGGGGCATTGGAAGGTTCTATAATTCCTAAATTAAGCATTTGTTTTAATTCTTCTTCCACCTGGTGCTGGTAGTGAATAGGGATAGGATAGGGGCGTAGACGAATTGGTCGATCATCTGTAAGGGTGATGTCATGCGAAATGACTGATGTACGCCCTGGGATGTCTGTGAGGACGTCTGGAAAGGATTCTAGAAGATTAGATACTTGGGAATGTTGTTCAGAAGACAAAGCTGGACAAATAGCAATATCCTTCCATGTCTCAGTCGATTGGAGAGGAACGACAGGTAAGTTCATGGGAACATCAGGAAAAGCCGATTCTTCCTCCTGAATTACTGATAACGCAGAGTAGTGAGTACCAGGTCTAGGGTGGTCATCAACTGCTTGAAAGATGGCTTGAAGATGTTCCGGTCTAGTGTGGAATTCTTTAAGCATGTTTATGTGAAAGGTCTTCCTTTTCCCTTTTATCTCTAAAATGTAGTCAACATCAGAAATGCGTGACAACACTTTATATGGACCATTCCAAGCAATTAAAAGTCTATTTTCTTTCCTTGGAAGCAATACAAAAGCTTCATCGCCAGGCAATAGTTGACGTAATCGTCTGTTGCGATTTTGGAACTGGCGTGATCTTGCTTTAGCAGCCTCGGAAGAAGCTGTAGCCAGTTGGCATGCATCTATAATGTTACGCCGAGGTTAACGACGTATTCATACGATGACTGGATGTCCTCAGTCATCTCTGAGTCTATGAGCAGGTCCTTAATAAGTGACATGGGACCTCGAGGTTGAGCTCCAAACACAAGCTCAAAAGGCGAGAAACCGGTCTGTTCATTCGCTACCTCACGGTATGCGAACAGCACGGCGGGTAAAACCCTGTCCCAATCTTGAGGATATTTCACTGTAACTTTGCCCAATAACTGCTTTAACGTCCGGTTAAGACGTTCCACCATGCCATTGCTCATCGCATGGTAAACACTACTGAGAGACCTGTCGATATTGAGGCGTTTCATAACAGCAGTCATAGTGTCAGATACAAATTGGGTACCTCGATCTGAAAGAAGTTTTCGAGGAAAACCAAGTCTAGAAAAAATCAAGAAAAGGGCATCAGCAACGTCATTAGTGGTGATGTTCTTAAGAGGGATGGCCTCGGGCCATCGAGTGCACATGTCGATACATGTGAGCACATACCTGTGTCCTCTAGCGGACATAACAGGTAAAGGACCGATAATATCTACGGCCATTTTCTCAAAGGGGCGTACAGGTATATCACACGCCTGAATCGGGGCCGTATGATAGGCTCCTCTTGATTTTACCTCTTGACAAATAACGCAAGAGCGACAATATATGGAGGTGTCTCTGGAAATTCCCGGCCAAAAGAAAGAGGACAAAACTCTGGATCGCGTCCTAGAGTAGCCCATATGGCCAGCACAGTGCGAATCGTGTGCATGTTGTAGAATGTACAGACGAAGTTTTTGGGGAACCATCACCTGATGTCTGATTAAAGATGAATCTTTAAAATTCCTAACCAATACATCATTTTTAAGTGTGTACCACTGTTTTGGTGACAAACTATCATCAACGTAATCATTATCTTTGACTAATCTAAAGAATTTCTTCAAAGAGTTGTCTTCTCTTTGAAGTTTGATAAAGGATTGTTTGTCTATCTCAGAGTGAACGTGAAAATCGTCCTGAGTTCCAGGACCGGTATCATCATTTTCCTTTTGTGCCTTGGCCTGGGCACGCGTAGTAACTGCAGCAGCAGTTGATAAATTTTGACGTTCCCATTGAACAATTTCTTCGGGTGAGCAATCATTGCTGCCGTGTATCCGGCCAAGTGTGACATCCGCTATTGGATTCCTTAACAAACACACTTTAACCTTGCCTGTAAAAAATGGTGAGTGAATATCCACCACGGCTGTGGGATAAAATTCCACTGTACCGCCGAAAGTTACACATTTAACAAAGTCACCCGTTGCATGAGACGGATGTACTAATGACTGTCTCACTCCGACAGTCGTGCAACCAGAATCACGGAGTACTGTAACTTGAGTGCCATTTAATAAACCTTTATGAAGCTGTAGTACTCCTGTGCCATCATGTGCTGATGAAGCAGTAACTGCTGGGAGCGGATGACCACATTTTAACAAGGAAGTCACATTAGACTGGAATAGAGTTTGGCAATCTGGACACTGTGAAGCAGTATCAAAGTCAAACGAACAACATGAAGCTGAATGATTAACAACATTGTTGTCTTGCGCGTTCTCAGGTGTAGCAGCAGTATTTGCTGAGTTCGCATGGTAGTTCGAATTTGCATTATTTCTAGAGCGTGATCTATGTCTCTGATTGTAAAAAGAGTTATTTTGACTCCCGTCATTATTTCTTTGGTTCCTATTGTTGTTTCCTTGATTTCTGTAGTCTTGTGACCTATTACGATGTGAATAATTTTGGTTATTGGGTCCCCAGTTATTCCAATTCTTATTATAGTTACCAAAATTATCATTCCTTCTTTCTCCTGAGTTTTTGTTGGAAATTACCTCTGTTTTGGGGTGAATAGTTTCTATATGGTTGTCTACCTCTATATGGTTGTGAGTTATTGAATTTGTTTGGTTTGAAATTCCCATCACAACTGTAGGATCTTTGTCTATAATTGTTGTGGTTCCAAGTTGTAGCTGCGGCAACAGGTAAAGCTTCCTTAATATTGTTGTTACTGACACAAACTCCCGGATGTGCATTACAATATTGCCTACATAATTCCTCCATTGAACTCAAACTTGACGGCTTTCTTTCCTGTAGATATTCTCGCAGTGGTCTGCTCACGGAAGACAAGACTTTGTCTCGCAATAACAAGTCCTTAAGGCCCTCATAATTCTCTTCAATGCCGGAAAGTTGTATCCATCTATTAAATGTTAGCCGAGTTGCAGCCACAAACTGTGTAAAATCTTTACCCGTTTCAGGAATCATATGTTTGAACTTCATACGATAACCTTCAGCGTCTAACTGATGAAGTTTTAATAATAACGTTTTTAGCAGCATCATAATTGCGTCTATTCGGCCCGTCCAATTGGCACAGAGCAGTTAAGGATTCACCAGTCATGAAATCCATCAATCTTGTACACCAATGTGATCTATCAAGCTTATTTTCTTCACAAACATTTTCATAGCGTTGTAGGAAGGACGAAATATCGTCTATTTCTGGCTTAAAGTCAGGCAAACGAAATTTAACAAAACCGCTATCGTGGTTGCTAGAGGAACCTCTACGTTCAGAGTCGTCATTTTGTCTACTCTGATGTTGGACTTTTTGTTCTTCAATACGTAAAGTCGCCATTTTTTCTTCATGTGCAAGTTTTCTCTCTTCTAATTCTTTTTTCATGAGCAAGTTTCGTTGCTTCTGCAGCTTGTTGAATCTTTTTCTCCTCAAATTGTCTTTCCAACTTTTTTTCTTCTAATTCTTTTTCATGAGCAAGTTTCGTTGCTTCTGCAATCCTTTTGTTCTCTTCTGCAAGTAGCTCTGCTTTTCTGAGCTCTCGCTCTTCATACCGTGCATCTCTTTGTCTCTTATTCTCTAGGGCTTCTTGATTTTCTTTGGCATTGAATTCCGCTTTGGCAAAGTCCATTAATTCCTTCGCCTTATAACCATATTCTTGGCCCATAGTAATAAATTCCTGATACTCCATTATCTACTTCTTCAGTATCTTACTATCAATATTATAAATTATGTAATAAATGTATCTCGATTAGTCCGTCTCTACCAATTCACTAGCTTTGTGCTTTGCAATATTATCAATGCAAATAGATTCTTAATATTACTAATTAATAACAAAATAGTATAGTATGAAAGACCAACAGTAGTAAAGATACGAGGGAAAAGAGAAAGAGAGCAGAGAAAAAAAAATTATTATAATGTACAAGAACAGAATTGATGGAACTAAACAAAAAGACAAGTACAAGTGACCAAGGCAATGTAATAACAGCAGCAAGTAAACGAAAAAGAATGCAAATGGGAAACTAAGGAAAAACTACAATTAGAACCGACTTACTGCTTTAAAAAAACACAGGACAGGACCTGTAACAATGTACATATAAATGTAAACAAGTGATAGAAGGTTAGACTAGCATCACGAACAGAATGGTTGTCAACTAAGGAGAAGAAAAACAAAACCAGCACACAACAAGAACTGACAATTAGCAGGACGAAGCAGCACAGCTAAACAATTTAGGTCACACTAAACAGGCAGTGAACCACATCGGTGAGATAAACTCGAGCCGGAAATTTCACTGCTTGAGAAATGTAAGCAAAAGCTATAGAAATATCTGCTGAGCGGTCATTTTTACAATGACATGTGTCGCTAACAACAGATTTGTACAAAGATATAGAAACGAAGAAAACGAATAACATAGATATCAAAAAGGCTTACGCCACGGCAAAGATACAAGAGTGTATTAACAGGCACTTATCTTATCGTAATCCGATCAGATGCAAGTCCGGAAAAAGGCGTCAACATTGGAACAACACTGTCCCTCAATACAAGTGAAGCACGGATAAAATGTGAACAGTACACGGTCTCCGTCAGATGGGCATCATGAACTGTGTAGATCTTGAAACGCTGTGTTGACTTGGTACAAAGTAACTTGATATCGCCGTGGCATAGACTTGAAACTTGAAAGAATCTTGCAAACGTTGTGATGTAGACTGGAACACGAAGTAAACTTGCAAACCGGTTGGTTTGAAATTGTTATCTTGAACGTTACAGCGAACAATAGGACATTGAAACTGGAACATTGGATATGTGCAGTGGCAGCGTTCGTTATCCAACTGGACCCGTTGATAATGACTGAGTTCACGAAGCGGTGTGTTCACAATAACACGCTGAACAGGAGTGACGATCGCATATACAGATTAAATGTCAGCTGTATTTTTGCAAAGTACGAAGGTATACTTGCTTCAGTGAATTTGAAAACTATGTCCTGATGAAAGTATCGATCCAAAACCACACTGGCTCACCAAATTATATGGTGTTACGTTGGGATAAATTAGAGGATCATGCATGTATACGCGAATGATAGCAGGTATTCATTCAGGACAAATATTGTCAGTACACATAACAAAGCCGGTAGGTGAACAGGTCCACGGGAAAACATGGTTGACATTTAATACATAAAGTCACTTCACAATAGTCCATCAAACATCAAAAGTACATGGCAATGGATAAGCGTAGTAGATTATCTCTGGTCCGTCAATAAGGTTCAAACGTTAGGCATCTTTAAGTGGCATATAGTATAATAATAATACAATCCTCTCATCTCCACTCAATTCTGGCCGTTGTACTAAAGGTTCGGTAATCCACGAAAACCAAAGTAATGCGGCAGAAGAAATCAGTGCAAACCAAATATTAGTTGCCTCATATCTCAAAGTTACTTGTAGTAAATTATGGTATGAACTTCTAGATACGTTTATGAACCATCTTGCACATAACGTGGCAGCCTCCGAGAATCAACAATGCCACAATATATATTTATAAATCACGCTCCATTATCCCGGAGCTCGAAAAATTACATCTCTCTTGGACGCAAACACAAAGACCGAAGCCCAATTAATTTACACCCTGAACCCCACGACATGTGACCGAAACGTCACTAGTTGACCGTCGCTCAACACGGGTGAACGCTTCGTGCAAACCGTAGTTTGTCTACAGGCGAACACATTTCCTCACATGTAAATGGAAATGTGCTAGCGTGTAGTAACATGCCACACTATTTTGACTGCACCCCAAATCTATCCTTAACATATCACCCCCTTCGCGGTGTAAAAAAAAACAAATTTTTTTTTTTTTTTTTTCAATTCAAATATTTCCTATGCGGAAATAGCGGCCAAAATTGATTATATCACAAATATTGGGCCACATCGAAAATAATCTAGTCGCAGTCAGTCTGCATAATGTAACTTATCATTAAATAACATGCTAGATGAATTTGTCATCAGTCATAAACAGTCATATGTCCATAAGTAACAAGTCATATACAGTCGATATTCCAATGATGTAACCAAAAAAATACCTAAATGTATGATCACTGTGAGTTTCCAATAAACCTATAAAAGAAATAGCATGCATATATGAAAATGGTATGAGATATATAAAATAAAAGAAAGAGAAAAAAAATCCAAATCAAGAATTCAAAATGCATGAATAATAAAATATAATAAAAATAGAAGGATATATCTCGAAGTAACAATGCTGTCAAAAATCCTAAAATTAAGCTTAAACGCAATTCACGCATGATATGAATCAAATAAGATATGAAACAATGCGATATGAAATTAATGTAACTAAAGTACATGAATATCTCACAAAAAGAGAAAGAAGAGGAAAAAAAATATATATAGTACAAGAACGCAAGTATAACTAATTAACACAATTATTACATTACTTAATTATTCTACTCTAAGTACCTTTTGTACGTTGGCAAGATAAGTAATGTCCAAATCAAACTTGCAATAATATAAGAATACTCCAAACTATCCATGTCAGGACTAGATTTGTAGCATAATATAGCAATCTTAATTAATATGAATGTGCATTCCAGAATAATAATATGATGTTTTAGTTGGAAATTGTTCATGTCTGTAAGTAGTATAACACTGTTCAATGTGCCACTGGTTAAAGTGAATAATGATAATCTCAAAGTAGTTTAAATCACAAATGTTAATATGGGTGGTTTGAAAATCCTCTTAGTGTTCATGTATTCATCGTCCTTTGTCATAATGACTAGTAGTGGATAAACACCATGGCTTCACACATGTATAATATAAAGTCAATTAACTAAATCAATATGAATCTTCAAGTTCGAGCTGTGGGCATCTCGATAAAGCATCTGCGACCACATTTGCAGAACCTGGTATTGCCTCGATTTCATACTGAAAAGGTTGAAGCAGGATGGCGAAACGGGCTAGCTTTGGGTTCTTGTGATTCGCCTTCTTCAATGAGGAAAGGGATTTTTGGTCTGATTGTATGATGAAAGGGGCGCCCAACAAATACCGCTCCAGCTTGACTACCGCCCAGATAACAGCCAGCAACTCTCTTTCTATCACTGGGTACTTTCTTTCTGCATCATTGAGCTTTCTGGATATGTAGAGGGTTGGATGTAATCTTCCCTCGAACTCTTGCATCAGTGATGCGCCGATACCTTTTGAACTAGCATCTGTGCGGAGATAATAAGTCAGATTTGTATCTGGTAACCTCAAAATTGGTGGCACAGAAAAAATATTTTGAACATAATTTAACGCAGCCTGGCACTCTGGTGTTCAGTGCACGTGGTTCGGTAAGCCTTTTTTTAGCAAGGCAGAGAGGTCTGCAGTGATTGAAGACAAGTTTGGTATAAATTTACTATAATACTGAATCAAGCCGTGAAGACTACGAACTTGCTTCTTAGTAGTGGGCACAGATAATTTTACGATTTTGGAAACATTCTGTGGCACGGTCTGAAGAAAACCGTGACCCACCTTATGTCCCAAGAATGAAATTTCCTCAAAGGCAATAAAGATCTTTGAGGGCTTGGCTGTTAGGTGATGGAGACGTAAAGTATCCAGAAGAGAATGTAAACCTAAGAAGTGCTCCTCCCAAGTGGAACTGAATAGACAGATGTCGTCTATATATGTGATTATATCGGACCGATGAGAGAGAATTTTTCTCATCATACGGACAAACGTTGCCGGGGCGTTCATAAGTCCAAAAGGCATTACGTTCCACTGATAAAGACCCTGTTGTGTAGCAAAGGCAGTGAGTGGTTTAGCTCTGTCAGTCAAGGGAACTTGCCAGTATCCCTTGGTAAGGTCAATTTTTGTAAAGAAAAGAGACTTGGCGAGACGAGACAAAAGATTTTCAAGTAGGGGTAAGGGTTCAGCATCGAAGACTGAGATGTTATTCAGCTTCCGGTAATCTACACACAATCTGATATTTTTGTCTTTCTTACGAACGATGACCATAGGTGATGAGCAAGGGGCATTGGAAGGTTCTATAATTCCTAAATTAAGCATTTGTTTTAATTCTTCTTCCACCTGGTGCTGGTAGTGAATAGGGATAGGATAGGGGCGTAGACGAATTGGTCGATCATCTGTAAGGGTGATGTCATGCGAAATGACTGATGTACGCCCTGGGATATCTGTGAGGACGTCTGGAAAGGATTCTAGAAGATTAGATACTTGGGAATGTTGTTCAGAAGACAAAGCTGGACAAATAGCAATATCCTTCCATGTCTCAGTCGATTGGAGAGGAACGACAGGTAAGTTCATGGGAACATCAGGAAAAGCCGATTCTTCCTCCTGAATTACTGATAACGCAGAGTAGTGAGTACCGGGTCTAGGGTGGTCATCAACTGCTTGAAAGATGGCTTGAAGATGTTCCGGTCTAGTGTGGAATTCTTTAAGCATGTTTATGTGAAAGGTCTTCCTTTTCCCTTTTATCTCTAAAATGTAGTCAACATCAGAAATACGTGACAACACTTTATATGGACCATTCCAAGCAATTAAAAGTCTATTTTCTTTCCTTGGAAGCAATACAAAAGCTTCATCGCCAGGCAATAGTTGACGTAATCGTCTGTTGCGATTTTGGAACTGGCGTGATCTTGCTTTAGCAGCCTCGGAAGAAGCTGTAGCCAGTTGGCATGTATCTATAATGTTACGCCAGAGGTTAACGACGTATTCATACGATGACTGGATGTCCTCAGTCATCTCTGAGTCTATGAGCAGGTCCTTAATAAGTGACATGGGACCTCGAGGTTGAGCTCCAAACACAAGCTCAAAAGGCGAGAAACCGGTCTGTTCATTCGCTACCTCACGGTATGCGAACAGCACGGCGGGTAAAACCCTGTCCCAATCTTGAGGATATTTCACTGTAACTTTGCCCAATAGCTGCTTTAACGTCCGGTTAAGACGTTCCACCATGCCATTGCTCATCGCATGGTAAACACTACTGAGAGACCTGTCGATATTGAGGCGTTTCATAACAGCAGTCATAGTGTCAGATACAAATTGGGTACCTCGATCTGAAAGGAAGTTTTTCGAGGAAAACCAAGTCTAGAAAAAATCAAGAAAAGGGCCATCAGCAACGTCATTAGTGGTGATGTTCTTAAGAGGAAGGCCTCGGGCCATCGAGTGGCACATGTCGAAATACATGTGAGCACATACCTGTGGTTCCTCTAGCGGACATAACAGGTAAAGGACCGATAATATCCTACGGCCATTTTCTCAAAGGGGGCGTACAGGTATAACACAGGGGGGGGGGGGGGGGGGGGGGGGGGGGGGGGGGGGGGGGGGGGTACAACGCAC
>JAMPIV010007757.1:0-149098 GCA_024509875.1 Oreohelix idahoensis
CCTATCAATCGGCTCCCCCTATAACTCCGGCGGCCATAATCCCCAATACAGTTAGTCTGTGCAACCGAATCACACGCCAGCACCCACGCAAAAAGGCATGCCGGTCGATGTTATTATAGTTCGTTAGATGGCGTTAATGCAGTGTTTGTTCAATGTTATTCTTATTGTAGCGGATTTTGTCCATGTGATGTTGGCACGGTGGTGAACGAGGTGGGTTTTGGTGGGCGCACAGGGGGGGGGCCAGGCTCTATTAATAAAAAGTCTCTAATGAAGAAAAAAAAGAATGAATGGGAGCGTGGTTCAGAAAAAACGAACAACAAATAGACCCCCATAGCTCTAACAGTTCACGAATGCTTAGCATCTTAGAACAAGCTCCAAAAAAAAAAATATGGAAAAGGTGTTGCAAAGGGCCGTCATGGGTGTGATTAATCGCGTAATTGCATGCCCTCTTCTTAGGGGATTGCAGCAACGTCACAAAGTTGTGTGCACCCATGAATTAACTCCACACCACGCCAGCCCACAAAGCTGCGAACCGAAATGCATCACCCTCCCTCGTTACGATAAGCTGCCTCCGGGTTCGGTGTACACGCCACGCACCGCCCGAGGGGCGTTCAGTCCCTGTATGGTGAACGACCTTGGCCGGAAACCTTATCACTCACGAGCACAAGTTGTAGCGAACCGGTCCATATATTTAAAACGGTCTGCAGCACAACCAATGGAATACTGGGAGAAAATGAACACTTACACACTTGTACAATTCGTAAAGTCCTTATTACGTCAGATGTGACGTCATTCAAGCTCCTTCCTACGAAAGACCACTTGGCGCTAGCAACGGGGTACGGTTTTCATTTGAACACGCCTCGTATAATTCAATCATCATCATACATCGTTAATCTTATGCTCTACGTACAATGCCAGAAGCCAACATTACAGTATGTGTGTCCCCTATGCAGGAAATCTGCACCAGCAGATCACTGTTTCTTACAGTATATTTTAAAACAAATGCCCAAATAATCCAAACCCACCACCCTTACCACCCTCCCAGCCCCACCAACCACGCACGTTTATTCCGCCAAGCAATCTTGATTAGGCCGCTCAGCCATCTGAAGCCAATCAATGATCTCATCAGTTAGACACACCGTTCGGATACCTACCCCCCCCCCATAATATAAACACCTCCCCCCGTCCCCCCCTGGAACTATAACTTGACCATCAGGATCACATTATAAAACAACCAAACTCCAAACCCCTCATATATTCGCTGTCCCTCCAAGGTTTTCCCCATTCCCACCCACCACCACCTCCCATGTCGCCAGCATCATACGCACGCCTCCCTCGCCTAGACGAATGCACTCTACGTGCACCACCGGACCTACACAATTTATACCCTCCTCAACACTCCGAACTCCTCCCTTCTCGCACTCTCTCTCCCCCTAATACCCTTTCCCCCCCTTCCCCACCTCCTTGTATCGTGCATACCCCCTTCTATTTTTTCGCCAGTGGGCTCCTGACCCAACATCAGATATAAGAACCATCCCCGTCTGTTTCACAACACAACCTTCCACCCCTCCCAATAAAGACCCGAATCAGACCACTCCCCTCCCAAGTATGGTCCCCGAACAAACAACCAACACACACCCCCCGAACCAATTCCCCCCAACCACTACAGACCCAAGCAATCCCCACATCCCCACAAACCTCAAACTCCCCAAACTCACTCCGTTTAAAAATATCCGCCCACCTTCAAACCAAATCCTTAAACATCCATCAGTCACACCCCAACACCCCCTCGACCTTTTGAACTCACCAAAACCCCAACACATGTGTAGCCATCCCAAATCACCACACTGCCCACCAAGACCCCCAAATGTGTGTGCGTTCATCACCAACTTTTTACTTTTACACTAACCCCCCTCGCAGAATTTTCAGCACATCGTATATATATTTTACCATTTTTAATTATTTTAATCATAAAATTACTTATCTCAGTGGTATGTAATATTATACGAACGCATTTATATACATATAACAATAATCTATATAAAAATATAAAATTTATAAATAGAAATAATCATAATTAAAAAAAATAATATATAATATAAATCTTCTATATATAAAAATATAAAAAAACAACATTCAAAAGATAAAATATACTAATTATAGACACCTATATATTTAAAATTATATAAATATAAAGAGAGATATAACATAAAGTCAGGGGTAAGCTAAAAGTCCTATAGCAGCGACGTGACATTTCCTTGGTAGAGCCCAGAACCAGAGTACAGTATTTTAGCTCTGCATAGTTGGGGAGCTCCCTTGGATGGCGGGGAATGCACAACTTAACTCGGGGGGGGGGGGGGGAGGGGGGCTTGGGACTATATATGAAATCCTTTTAAATGCAAGCCAAGCTTGAGAAACTGGAACTCAGCACGTTTCGGAATGTCAGAAAAGCCAAAGGAAAAGCCTAGATCTACAGTGTCGATAATACCAAGGAGTCTTCAACCTGGTACTGGCTGCCAAAGAGCTAGAAGATCAGCAGCCTTAGTTAAACTACAACAACATTATGCGTGTGCGTTAAAAAAAAAAGTAGCAGAAGCTGCTACAGGGGAATAATGTGTTAGAGACTTCACCTATAGGTCTCAGCTTTATGAAGTTGTGGGACCAGTTAACTTGTTACGATAGCTAAAGTATTTAAAAGAGGAGGGCTAGCAGTAGGCTAGTTCGTTTGTTATTAATCAGACCACAAGGTCGTATTATTTGGATATCTGCTCTGCGAACATTTCTAAGGTTGAACGGGATGGGCCTTATCAAAACGAGGCAAAACTCCTAATTAAAAATAAAAGTGAATTAACTGGGTTTAGATTAATGATCGTTTACGCCACCCTATTTGGCACTTGATAATGACGATAAGTTTAACCTCAAACGTTATTTCAAAAGTCTAAGATATAAGCGCCTCAGCATTTTGGTTAATGGCAGTGGATTAAGTGGAAAAGGAGGGAGAAAATTGAATATCTATTGACTTCTGTCTTGTCCGCTGTGCAGAACATACTTAAAAGAAGAGTATAGTATTGGTATCGTAATGTTCAAGATTAATATTTGTCTATTCTCTGAGTATTTTCATACCGAATATCTTTAATCTCTCATAACTTTATTTGATATTTTCAAAATACTTTGGCTAGTTTTGAAGGTTCTTCGTAAATTATTAATTCTGCTTATGGTTTGTCACTTCATTTGTGTTGTATTAATTCTATTGTATAGCTTGTATCAGCAGTCCAATTTCTTTCACTCCACATGCCTAAAGTATTTAAATGCCATTCTCCTCCCCAACTGCCTGTTTATAATATTTTTTAAGTTTTCATCTTTTCCATCTTCACTAACACCTGCTTTTATACTTTTACAAATGTTCTAAATCTATCAGAAAAATGTTAGCATATAGACAATACTTCTGCGTAATTTATATATATCAGAATCATTGGAAAGAAATTGTTGGGCGTTTGTCTCGTTTTTCCAGATTTTTACCCGATGGGCCGAATTTTCGTTGTTTTCCACTATAAAAAAAGTAATAAAAATTAAAAATAAACCATCTCTAGATTTTTGTTTTTTTTTTTTTACGGCTAATTAGTTTTATTTTTAGATTTAAATTAACCTCTTTAGAAGCCCAGAGTACATATACACCAAACCATATCGTACATATATATATTTAAAAATCGCATAATAGAACATGTAATCAGTGAGCACGGAGGGGTCCATATAACGAGTCATATCATTAGAATGGTATATATTACAGGTTATATAAAACAAGTTACCCTCCTCTTAAAAAAATGCTGTCGCTATAAGTTACATATTACTCTTGTTATTTTTTATTCATTATTCCACTTTTAATGCGCAATTGAAGTTTTTTAACAAGGCATACAGTTTTATTATAACATCATTCATACAAGAAGTGTAACAGTTATGTAGGCTTGAATTTCTTTGCAGTCGACTTTCGTCGGTGAATGGCATGTGGTACATCGCGATGAAGCATCCAACAATAATCGGCAAGCATGGTCACACTCCACCGTCCTTGATAGCGTGACTCCATTACGGCGATATCTTGATGGAATTGTTCTCCATGTTCATCGCTGACTTCGCCAAGTTTGTCAGGGAAAAAGTCAAGATGCGAATCAAGCAAATGGATTTTGAGGGACATGTTACAGCCCATAATTCTGTATGCATCTATGCACTGCTTAACAATATGCAACATAGTCGACAGATTTATGATTTCCCAGAAAGTTATCGACGATCGATTTGAATGCCATCCATGCGCGAAGTTCACTACCATGTAACAAGTTCTCGAATTGTTTGTCTGCAATAACTTTCCTAATCTGAGGTCCTACAAAGATACCTTCCTTTATCTTTGCATCGCTAACTTGCGGAAACTTTTCTCGAAGATAAGTGAAAGCTTTGCTCGTTTTATCTAACGCTTTTACGAAATTCTTCATGAGCCCCAACTTTATATGTAACGGTGGTAAAATGATGCCGTCTTTGTTAACTAATGGCTCATGTATTACATTTTTATGCCCGAGCTGCATACGATCCCTGATAGGCCACACCTTTCTTGCATAATGTTCCTGTCTGTTGCGGCTGTCCCATTCACATAGGAAGCAACAAAATTTAGTATACCCAGTCTGCATGCCCGTGAGAATTGCAATGACCTTTAGGTCTCCACAAATCCGCCATTGGTAGTCATTGTACTTTATTTTTGCCAAAAGTATACCCATATTGTAATAAGTTTCTTTCATATGAACAGAGTAGGCGACTGGAATTGATGAAAATAAATTTCCGTTATGCAATAACACGGCTTTTAGACTAGTCTTGGAAGAGTCGATGAAAAGTCGCCATTCGTTAACTATGTGCTCATGACCGAGGTGCACCATTAGACCGTTTACATCTTTGCAATAGCAAATGCCATCATCCATCTCAAAGTATTGAACAAGTTCTCTGTGTCTATGACGAAATTTAGATATCGGAGTATTGGGCGCTAAAAGATTCCATTCTTTGAGTCGCGAACCTAGTAATTCCGCTTGTCCTTTGGTAAGAGCGAGATCACGTATTAGATCTGAAAGTTCTGAATGGTTAATTAAGTGAACACCATCATTCACCGGTATAATCCGAGTCAGAATTAGTTTCTAAAGCAGGTAAACTATCACTTTCTGATGGTTCATTCACGTCCAACGGATATTGTTATGGTGGAACTGGGATCGGACACGTGATTGGATCATGAGGAACTGGTTTCGATACCGATTCAATATTTGGATAAACCACAGACTTTCTAGTTTTAAAAGTGAAACCATGGATATTTGTCAAGCAGAAGTAACAATCAGTAGCGTGATTTGTCTGGTTCATGCCATATTACTGGCACTCCAAAAGGCATCGACTTATGCTTCGGCGATTTTCGTAACCAACCTGCCAATGTATTTGCACAGGTCGAAAAAAACTGCATTTGGCTTCCAAGATTTATTTGCATCATCAACTTTCGAATCGAAATAACGTTCATATGCTTTCTTTAGTAATGGTGTAAAGTTTTTTTCTGGTGAACACGATCGGTAAAATATCCGCATACGTAACAGAACAGATCAGCCGAATTTCTACAACTTCTAGAAGCCATATTTCGCTCAGAATTATTTCAAAATACAGTAACTATTTGAAAAATAGCGTAACATATGTCATGCATCTTTTAGCAGTATAAAAAGTAGAATTATTTTGCATTTTATTAATTTTTAATAAGTTATATAGTAAAAATGAAACGGAGCAAATAACGGTTTCCCAAAAATATATTTATTCACACATATCTTAAGAACCTGACGTGATAGAGATAAACGGATTTCAGATTTGAAATCAGCGCAAGAAACTGACCTAAGAACACTTATTCTTATATAAGAAAGAAAAATGTTGTTTGTCAGTGTTGTCAGCCCCAGATAAAACCGGCTATGAGTTGCCTTGTCCTGAGGTGATGGAGGAAACAGAAGTTCTATTCTTACTTAGTCTTCCCAGAGAGCCCCGGGAGCTACACGTGACACTAAAGTCAGGAATGAAGTGTAACAATTGATTTTCAGTTGTTAAGGTTTGTTGGGCGTCAAGGGGTTAAAAACAAGTTCGCATAGAGAAATTCGGCGTACCTAAAGTATGGTGTGAATGACAGTACATCGTTCTGCGCAGCCCATATCGTACATTACTTAGTTTCGTGCTGTACCTTGGTACTTGTTGTGGAATACGTAATGTAATCTGCTAATGGAAGAACAGTTCCAAGTAAACAACAAGGTGTCTTTATTGTAGTCATGGCCTGGTCTTCTGTAGAACTGCGTAAATATTTAAGTCCTATTGCAGTATAGCAATAATACACGTAAAAGGTTATGTTGAGGCACTCGTAAGAAATAAAGAAGTAGAAAACTAGACAACAGAAAAAATTAATAGAAGTGATAGGCTTACTGAGGACTCGAACACAAGACCACCCAAAACGCACCACCGCCTCGATACGGGAGTGAGTCGTGACTAACCACACTCCCAACTCGGCACCACAAAAATAGTGCTTAGTAAACAGTTGTCATTAGCACAACCGCTCCACGCAATATAGGAAATTTTGTCCGAGGCCCCATTAGGCCTATCACATCTGTTGTTTTTCTGTTGGCTAGTATTCTACTTTTTTATTTCTCACCAGTGCCTGTAACATACCCCCTTTAAGTTTATTATTTATTTACTATTCACAGGCCTCGGGTTTCCCTATTTATTTATTTCAATGTTCTACTGCAGTATGTAACTTAGTTCTACTATTTTATGTAGGTGCCTCGAGTAGTTCGCGGGGGTGCCTCGGGTAGTTCGCGGGGGTGCCTCGGGTAGTTCGCGGGGGTGCCTCGGGTAGTTCGCGGGGGTGCCTCGAGTAGTTCGCGGGGGTGTCTTGAGTAGTTCGCGGGGGTGTCTCGAGTAGTTCGCGGGGGTGCCTCGAGTAGTTCGCGGGGGTGCCTCGAGTAGTTCGCGGGGGTGTCTCGAGTAGTTCGCGGGGGTGTCTCGAGTAGTTCGCGGGGGTGTCTCAAGAGACAAAGAAAAAATAGGACTATGCACCCTCAGGCATGTCGTATAAGTCGACAAATATGTGGTTGTGTTTGTGACTGACAACCTCATCATGTAAAACTAATTGCCACAGGAACCATTGCTACAAGAGTATGCGAATGCTTGGTGCAGACTTCTAGCAAGAGGACTAGTTGCAGTGGTGGCTACATACTCCCCAAGGAGCGGACGTATGATGTTGATGTTATGTACTTGAGTTCTACTGTTTTATGTAATTTTGATGAAGACACTGTCAGGACTATAACAAATGCACACTGTTATTTTAATCTGAGATAATCA
This sequence comes from Oreohelix idahoensis, assembly GCA_024509875.1. NCBI lineage: Eukaryota > Metazoa > Mollusca > Gastropoda > Stylommatophora > Oreohelicidae > Oreohelix > Oreohelix idahoensis. The sequence continues at coordinate 7,384 of JAMPIV010007757.1, forward strand.
AGTCCAACACCTGCACGTGCACGCACGCACAAAAACACACAACAATATCAGCTGTAGTGTTAAGGTGGCATTACTGTGTAGTTCAGATACATCGAGAACACCAAAAACGACAACCAGGAAGCTCGAAACTTTCATAATTGTGTGCCTGCGTAGAATTGAAGGTGAAAGGTCACCAATACGGAATTGCTGGAAAGAACCAGACGAGGGCCAGTGAAACAAGAGGTGAGAGGGAAAAAAAAGCGCTTGGCATAAGATAGGACACATTTTGGGGAAGATGGGACACATTTGGGGGAAGACGGTTGATTTCATTACCAGTCTGTTCTTGTTCTGGTAGCCCTACAGTAAGATAAACAGAGGAAGACATAAAAACACACTCGGAGGATCAAAAAAACAGCATTAAAGGACAAATTAAACAAAATTAGGGAAATGCCCTGAAGAGCCGTCGTTCCAGGGGAAATGTGCATGTAACGAGGGGTCCAAGGGAAATTGTCACTTGAACGAGGGGTCAACCATTGTCTTAACAGGACCCCTTGCTCCCAGGGAAATGTCTGAACGGTGGGGGGGGTGGGGGGGCTTCTAGGAAATGTCTTGGTTGCGAGTTGTGGGCTGCATACTCCTCCAGGGGAAATGGTCTTGATAGCGATGTTCTGAGCCGGAGTAGCCTTACTGTCTTGACAGTAAACTGTTTTGAAGAGGACCCTGTTGACTTCCAAACAGGGCAGGGGTAATCTGAGATGATACTCAAGTCCAACACCTGTGGAGAAGGAAACGCACATTGACACATACAATATTCAAGTAGGAGAATCGTAGACATTCCTGGTGCTAGTCCCGATACAACGAAGTATACCGCCTACTCATCGGCTCTAACAACCTATAACATTGTCTAATATTCCAAACTTGTAGGTGACATCTCACCACTAACGGGAATTCTGGATCAGATCAGAACGAGGGCACAGCTGAACCCAAGAGTGAGGAGGGCAAACAACCTGTTCTCTCATCCTTGCTAGGGAAATACTGGGGAACACTTCGCTTAGCAACATTTGAGGGGATATTCCATGCAAATGATTTCATTACAATTTGCTCCTCCATCCTGACTTCTGGAGCCCGACTGTAACCATATTAACAGAGGAAACCTAAAAACACACGGCGACAGGCAATTATCAGATAGGTTACTCAGTGATTTGTAATTTTTCTTACAGCCCTCTTGAAAGTCATCGAACAAACCTGTCTTGAAGGGGTTCAGGGGGACAATGTAATGAACGAGGGGTCAAGAACAAGTTCTTGAACGAGGGGTCCAGGGAAATGTCTTGAACGAGGAGTCCAGGGAAATGTCTTGAACGAGGGGTCCAGGGAAATGTCTTGAACGAGGGGTCCAGGGAAATGTGGCTTAACGTTAATTTGTTGAAGGCCTATGTTCCACGGGCAGCTGAAGAGTACTGGTGATCATTAAGGAAAGAACTAACTTTATTTTCAAAGGGAGATTATTAGGGAGCTGAAAATACAGGTGATTATTAAAGAGATGAAAAGTACTGGAGATTATTAAGGAGATGAAGAGTACTGGAGATTATTAAGGAGATGAAGAGTAATGGAGATTATTAAGGAGATGAAGAGTACTAGTGATTATTAAGGAGATGAAGAGTACTAGTGATTATTAAGGAGAGGAGTACTTGTGAATATTGGGGAGCTGAAGAATACAGGAGATAAAAAGTACTGGTGATTATTAAGGAGAAGAGTACTGGTGATTGTTAAGGAGATAAAGAGTACTGATGATTATTAAGGAGTAGGGTACTGGTGATTATTAAGGAGATAATGAGTACTGGTGAATATTCAGGACATGAATAGTAATGGTAATTATTAATGAGAAGCGTACTGGTGATTATTAGGTAGCTGAAGAGTACTGGTAATTATTAAGGAGATGAAGTAGATAAATTGCCGTTCTGGTGCTTATTAGCTGTAAGATTACTTCCCTCCATTCTTAAAGAAAAGTACTGGTGTGATTATTAGGAAAGCTGTGCTCCAAGAAAACCTTTATTGCAGGTGACTCCTTATTAACTTTATCGAGTGTAAATGAAGAGTAACTTCTGTGTGATTATTAATCCTTTCCCAATAGAACCAAAGGACCCCCGTTTCGTGATTATTAAGGAAATGAAGTGTAATGGTGATTATTAAGGTGATGAAGAGTAATGACCAACGGGCTGATCACCCGTTTGCCAGTCACTTCGATTACGGAAACAACAGCAGATGGATTGATTTGCCATTGCCCTAAAGACGCCAATAGGCGTGATGGGAAACAATGGCAAAGAAAACCTATCTGCTGTTGCCCTAAGACGCCACTAGGCGTAATGGCCACTGACTGATTTGACGGTCGGTGGCTAAGGACGGAAGAAGAAGAAGAAGAAGAGTAATGGTGATTATTAAGGTGATGAAGAGCAATGGTGATTATTAAGGAGATGAAGAGTAATGGTGATTATTAAGGTGATGAAGAGTAATGGTGATTATTAAGGAGATGAATAGTGCTGGTGATTATTAAAGAGATTAAGAGTGCTGGTGATTATTAAAGAGATTAAGAGTGCTGGTGATTATTAAGGAGATGAAGGGTACTGGTGATTATTAGGGAGCTGAAAAATACAGGTGATTATTAAGGAGATGAAGAGTACTGGTGATTATTAAGGAGAGGAGTACTTGTGAATATTGGGGAGCTGAAGAATACATGTGATTATTAAGGAGATAAAAAGTACTGGTAATTATTAAGGAGAAGAGTACTGGTGATTGTTAAGGAGATAAAGAGTACTGATGATTATTAAGGAGTAGGGTACTGGTGATTATTAAAGGAGATAATGAGTACTGGTGATTATTCAGGACCTGAATAGTAATGGTAATTATTAAGGAGAAGAGTACTGGTGATTATTAGGTAGCTGAAGAGTATTGGTAATTATTAAGGAGAAGAAGAGTTACGGTGATTAGTAAGGAGATGAAGAGTACTGGTGATTATTAAGGAGAAGAAGAGTTCTGGTGATTATTCGGGAGAAGAGTACTGGTGATTATTAGGGAGCTGAAGAATGCAGGTGATTATTAAAGAAATGAAGAGTACGTGTGATTATTAAGGAGAAGAAGAGTGCTCGTGATTATTAAGGAAATGAAGTGTAATGGTGATTATTAAGGAGATGAAGAGTATTGATGATTAATGAGGAGCTGAAGAGAACTGTGATTATTATGGTCACTTTTGTGTTTTGAGATGGTTGTTAGTTAAATCATTCGGAATAATGAATTAGCATACGGCAGTGTTGATTAACCCTTTAGCTCCCTCAAGGAACCTACGTTTTGAGCAAACACATCAAGTCCTCATGTCCCGTGCTATCAACTCAAGGTCTTTCCAATGTCTTCTCGTCATTTTCATTTATGTCTCCGGTTCTCTTCTGCGTATGTTTTTCCGTCTATCTCTGCCTCTCTAATCCTGTGGATTCTAGAATAATGACTGCCTGTCAATACTATCAACATGTATCCTCAGTATGTGTCCTTTCCATGTCCAGGATCTTTGCATTTCCTGTTAACACCGGCACTTGTCTGGTTCATGTAATCAGTTTATCATTGTCGTCCCATTTCAATTCTTATGTTCTCAACAAACACTCATTTATAAAAGTCTTCAATACGCAGAACAAATTTACAACAGAGGAAAAAAAAGACAACTCACTATAGTCTATTTCTAATTTAAATGTTCCCTATAATTTAAAAAAAACCTCTATTTCAACGGTAGACAACTAATGCGTTTTATAGATATACTTGAAAAAAACATTAAACTCTCAAACGATCTACCTTGATAAAGTCGTGTGTGTAGTGTTTTACTCTGGAAGAGAGTATGGTCAACACAATGGAGGCGTAGCCATTATCGTAAAAAAGGGGGAATAGAAAGGTCGTTACTTGAATGGAAACAGAATAACAATAGATTGATAAGAGTGAGACTGATAGGAAGATTCATCAACATTACCATAATACGCGTCAACAAATGACAGTGACAAAAAGGCCAAGGATGTTCTATCAACAATTACAAAAAGAAGTCGAAACTACACCTAGATATGACATTCTCATAGAATTGGAGACTTCAATGCCAAAGTTGGATCAGACAATACATACTATGAAATGGTAATGGGGATTTGCGGTAGTGGTGCTACAAATGAGAATGGTGCCAAACTAATAGGTTTCTGCAGCATTAACAATTTAGTCATTTGAGGGACTCTCTTCTCACATGAAGAAATTCACAAACTAACATGGGAAATACCAAATGGCTGTGACAGAAACCAGAAAGTTCACTTAATGATCAATGGTAGATGGAGACATTCATTACAAGATGTGAAAGTAAGAAGAGGTGCATATGTGGGTAGTGTTCTTCCCTTTCTTTGTTTTTCCCACCTCTGACTGTATTTGTTATTTTCGATTCATTTTTTACACTATCTTCCTTCATTTCAAGATTTCTTGTCATGTCTGGGGCTTGATCGACCATCTTTACTGATTATTGTAATCACTGACTTTCGTTTGAGCCCCATATTGACTCCTGGATACGTAGAGTGAAAGGTTGTTTACAAGTGCGTAACACATTTCCGACCAGACAGAAAGGCACAGACTACAACGTAAACAAAAAAAAAGCGGAGATGTCACATGATTTTGTATTATCGCTAAACGGCTATTGTTAACTCCGATATTCTGCCTGGGAAGATACATAACAAACCGTGAGTTAGAGACATGATCAACTCAGTGATTGACAAACTCAGGTTGTTGCCTGATAGTTGTCCGTTTGCACATGAAGGTGTAGGAAAATATCAATCTGGTGACAGATTAAAGACACGTACTGAAGAGATGAAGATAACGAATGGGATTTCGGAGTACGAAAATGATGTAATCGTTTCCGGGCAGATTTGTTGTAAGTGTGACAGTATTGCCTCCCCTGCTTTGCAGTAGTGGTCCAACAGTGGCCAAAACTCAAGAGTATCTAATATGGGCTTCAAAGGTATCTACCTTCCACAAGATTACTCTTGGCAGAGATGTAGATAGAAGGGTGATGACACTTCTATTACAAAGGGGGTATTCACAAGATACTCGTATTCAGAATAAGCGAGAACAATACTGCTTTGGCTGCGTATGTTAACTCTGTAATTCTGCCAACGCTTTTGTGAAGGATTTAAGCACTTATTACTTTCAGCTCGTTTAAGCCCCCACCCCTGATTTACTCAGTGGAATTCTATTATTTTAGTTTAGCTCTGTTTAGAGTGTGTGTAGTAATTTGACTGAGACAAACATGCAGTACATTTAAAATGATTAAATCGAAGTTAAATTTGTAACATTACAAATAACAAAATGTAATAATCACCTTAGGTTTTAACAGTTGGAAAATAATTTTAATAGTTATGGATCAAGAAAAGTTATCATCACAGTCTTTATGGAATGTGAGATGTTACAAGAAGTTCATGTGGCAGCATAGATTTGAACTTAGCTGCCAATGACGGTTCTGCTACTTCTTATGGGTTGGTTCTTTTCACCCTGCTCACGCTCGTCTCTGATCAAGGTTGTCGGGGGTAGCTCGTTTCCCAGAAATGTCAAGGAGAGTCTACCACGTGGGTCCTTCGTCTTAAAGCTTAGGCCACGGTTCCCTTCTTGTTCCAGAGATAGTACTTTCTGCTGGTACCACCAATAACTATGGTAAAAGAATAAAACGAAACGCTATACTGAGTATGTCGTTTTCCATCCCATAGTTATGGGTTCCTATCTTCCCATACCACCATCCCAATTACTCAGACTTTACCCTCGATAAGAATTTAATTTAATCCCTCGGGATAAAACTTTCTTTACATTTAAATAGAATAGCTTTCATAGTTACTTTATATTTAAATGAAAAGGTTAATAATACAGATAGTCTGTTTACATATACATCTCCACTGATTGAAAAGTGTTCACAATATAAATCGAATAAGTTTTCATTTATGTTTACACTGATTGAAAAGTGTGAAACTTCCATTACTTTAAAATGAATATTTTCACATAGACTTTTACACTGGTTTAAGCTTGAAAGCTTACATTAATTTTAAGGTGACTATGTTTATAGGGACATTTACACTGCTTTGAAAATGTAAGTATTATACTTAGAATGTACATAATTTCTTTCATCTTTCCTTCCCTGCTCCATAGGGAACCTGAAACTACTTTATGTCTTTAGTTCTCTTTACAAAACTATCAATAAAGCAATCACCAGCCCGTGCAGTGGTGGTTCATGAATCATCATTCTATACGCTGAGGCTGCCAGCCTCAAATGACTGATATCCAATAGCGAGTTTCATACATTAAACTTCACATGGGAATATATACATATATATATATGTTAGTTCACATGTTAGTAATAAAATATGAAATGTAAATCACAACTTACGCCAATCCTGACTCACAGACGTTTTGCTCAGATGAATAAAAGAGACTGGAATCGGCCTCTTACACGCGTCTGGGGTGTCGTTAAATTAATAAGTTCCCTCTCTGACTTCGTGTGTGGTCTTTCAGTTTCCTCAGTCCCGGTTTCCTTATTTAAAATTTTAGAGATTTCCTGGGCTATATTGTAAGTCCTGATGAATACTCCAATAAAAGGTGTCCGGTATTTTAAGAAGGAATTCTGAATTCTAATTCTTCACGGTAGCAGTCTGGTGTCTTGGCGAGCGATTTCTCAAGTGAAATAGCTTGAGAAAATGATCAGATTATATTTCCTGCCTTCCCACGTCTTCGTTTGTTATGAGCTATTAAAAAAACTCCAATCATATTCAAACGGGCGGGTAATGGTGCAATTTCAAAATATTCCGACATCTTTGTGTTTGTAATGATCAGATTCATTTCCCCGCATTATATAAAAAATGTAAAGAGTGAAAAATAAGAGCAACTGTTAATACAGTAACAACTAATTGCTCAGTTTATCGCATTGTAATATAAAGCTACAGATACGCTTATTTATTAACTTAATTTAAAAAGAAAAACTTAATTACTTAATGCTGTAAAACAAACAGCAGTATGCGAAAGTAAATTAGTAACAAACTTACTTCATTTTTAACTTCAGTGAGATGGATGTGCCTGGTGTAGTGATATCAGCTTCTCAACATCAGGCTGAAGGTTACTTAGAAGGAGTCTCAGATCCCCACGTTCAGTAATCTGCAGTCTGTTTCTCTGCTTCGAAAGAAGTTGTACAACCGCGCTGAAACCACGCTCTACTAAATACGACGTTGGAAAGGCAATACAGAACATCTTAACCTTTCCCCACACTGCAGGGTAGCGTTCAGAGATTTCTTTCTGCAACCAAAAGTCTTGATATGATTTCTTGAACATTGGCTGAAGCTCAACGTCATTTTGTAGCGATATCAGTTTCTCTTCCACCCTTCCTAGTTCCTCACTGCACGCGTCCAGGAATGGATTTATTATCCAGTCTGGAATTGTGATCAAAAGAAGATCCTGAAACCTTTGAGACATGTCTTTATGCAGCATATCTAAATGTGCACAATATACTTGAAGATTATCCTCTGGTATTTTGTCTTTCTCTTCCAACTCTAAGAGGCTGGGAAATTGGATTAACTCGCGATGGCCAATATTACGTTTGAATAGCGTTAATTTGGCCAGAAACGTGGAGACGACAGATTTGACTTTTATAAGATTAATATCATTTCCTTGCAGTTGTAGATTTATTTCGTTAAACTTTGTGAATAAATCTGACAAATATGCAATGTCATGCCTGATATTCGTTAGTTCTGTACGGAGCGAAGCATGCGAATCTTTGAAGAATTCTACCACAGTTTCAAAAAGAGCATAAAAGCGTCTCAGACAATTTTATTTTGAGAGCCACCTAACTTCTGTGTGCATCAGCAAACATTCAAACTGTTCATCATTCTTAGAACACAGCTCTCGAAATAGTCGAGAATTGAGACCATGGGACTTAATTTTGTTAATCATTGTGATACCAGTATTTAATGATTTGTGAAGCCGATCACTTAGATTTTTTGCGACAAGATGTTGTCTGTGAATTACACAGTATATTGTAAATATACCAGGTACAGCTTCTTTTAAGAAAGCGATAAACCCGCGGTAACAACCTATCATTGATGGTGCCCTATCTGTTGCACAAGCAAGAATGTTAGTAAGCGGAATGTCCTTCTCTTTGAAAAATTTCTCTACTACATGAAATATTGACCCTCCTTTTGTATCACTTACTAGTTGCTTAGCAAATACCAACTCTTGAACCAAGCTTTCATCTTTTACGAAGCAAACATAGGCAAGAAGCAAAGATTCGTTGCTAGGCAAAGTTGACTGATCCAACTGCAATGCAAATTCTGTTGTCCTAAGTATGTTGCACAATGTATTTTCCCCATTCTCAGCCATTTTATCTATTCTTCTTTGAACAGAGGTATTGCTGAGCGGAATTGCTATAATTATTTGTTCAGGTGACTTTTGCATAACTGTACTCACAAATTCCCTTACAGCTGGCAAAATCAAATTTTCTGCGATTGTATGAGACTTTCCAGATTTAGCTATCAGCAATGAAATTTTGTATGAAGCTCGCAAACTACCACAGCTTTGTTGTGAAGTGTTGACAAACATGTCACGGACTGTTTTACGTTTCTGAAAGTTTTCACGAAGTGACTGAAAATATGTCAAACTTTTATCTGTTTTATCTGGGTGAATTTTTTTCAAATGTTCAAGTAGTCTGGAAGGTTTCATCGCCTCATTTGAAAAGGCCCTCTCACATAATAGACACATTGGCAGTTGTTGGTTATTTAGTGCTGGAATAAATTCATATTTCAGATATTCCACGCTGTATTGTCTGCACTTCTTTTTGGTTTGTTCTGCTTTGCCATATTTGTTCTGAATTCTAGTGTGGTAAAGTGGGATGTTATAAATATTTATAGGGGACTTAGTGTACTGACTGAGATCAGCTGTGAAGGTATCTATATCTAATAAGAGTAGTGTATTATAGATAACCTTACTTACTGCCACATATGTATACCTCAGTCAGAATTATTCTGGAGTAGTGTGATGACTACGTTATATGTCTAGGGTATGTGTATGATGAAGTGTAAGTCATAACAACAACAGACAGATAAACAATTTAATTTATTCCACCACACTTGACAACACTGTGACACTCACATACATATAACACTCTAAGAGGATATCTTACAGGAGTCACTGATAACTTTTCAAATAACAATATGTATTCAGTGCTGTCATGAATGTATATGTGTCCTGATTCAAATACAAAGGGAACCAGGAATCACAATCAATTTTAATTACAAGTTATATGTACAGAATTTATTAATATGATTCTTGTAGTGACATATATTATAAATGGTATCCTATGTGTGTCAGTTGTGTAGTGGTAATATGAGGTAATACTGGTTTTGTTTTGTTCAAGCTCTGTTGGTATTTGTCATCATGACTTCAATAGTTTGTTTCTATGGGAACTAGTATTGGAGATGTTCTCAGTTCCTGGTATTAAAACAATTTAATTCCCCTCTTAATTTTAGTTTATATTGTCATTGTAAGATGGGGTACATAATGTTGAGCTCCATGGCCACACTCTCTTATCTTGCGTGATGACTGCAGTAAAGGACTCCTCTGCTCGATAACTGTACTGAGTTCTGGAGCCACCCCACTGGTTGTTATATTGACCAAGGAGTATGCTGTCCACTTCTGGCTTCAGCAAAGCTCTGACCAGGTGCTGCTCAATAACTTTAAGACCACGGTCCCTGAAACAAGAAGGTTGTACCTTCTACGTCAGAACTAATTTACACTCTAGTTCTACACTGAGCACAATACATCACAAACATTGAGTTCAGAGCGTTAGGCCAACTGTCAGCTTCATCTGAAATACTTTACACCAGTATTTCCCTCCCTAATGGTTACTACGCCTCTGCAATTCCAGCATTATTTCTTTCTAGTTAATAATCTAGGTGTCAGTGTACTGTTTGGCCATTCCATGCAGTTTTACTTTCCTCCGACACCTTCTGTTCAGGCTGGAGCCTATAGGCTTTACATCATGTTCGCTACTGAACCACACATATATACAGACATAAATTATCAATTTACATTCAATTTTCATTAAAAGATATTGAATATTTCAAGCTTACCACAATTCATGGAAATAATAATAAACAGTTTCGTTGACTGGCAATGAATATAGCACAACTCCGATCTGCCGATGTCCCAGGCTTTATTTTATAAAAAAATATACACTGGTGCTCAACGCACTGCTTCTTAGTAGGTTTATTACAAGATGTGGCAATGAACAGACGCTCTGAATGGAGTATATTCGCAGCTCTACCCAATCACACCACGTCTACACATCTTTTCAAAAAAGTACCCCTTTCTCACGTTTCCCCTGACAACACACGATAGTATTTATAGTCCGACCAATCGTGTTTAGTCTTTCATTTGTTGCGCTCCAATCACATAGGAGTTAACATGGTAGGCTATTTCCGTACGTAATGTTTTTTTTAAACACGTTATAAAAAAATTTTATGAGCAGAAATGATTTCATGCTGTTAGGCACCCCCACTATTTTATTTTGGCCATAACTTGGTAATTCCTAGACTATTTGCGTAACGTTTTACATATTCTTTGTCAGCAAACCCTAAGGAACCCAAATATATATATTTAATAGAGCTAATATGCTGCGTTCAAAATATGCAATTTCTTCTACCTCCTGTTTCGAAGATGTGCTGTCTGGGTACTGTAATGTTTTCAAACGTAAACCGGTATAATGTCATAATTCCTAATAAGCGTTTTTCAGGATTTTAAAACCTAACTCTGGGAAGGGTAGTGAATTTTATCACTGTCGATTTGAAATAAAGTTAGTGCATGTGGCCTTACACGCGTGATGGCAGCAATTGTGTATCGCGCGACGCGTGTTTAGTGTTGCACGTGTTCGGCTTTCTGCCTCTCCCTTCTCTCTATCCTTTAGTCCATCTGTCTTTAGTTACGCCGTGTATAAAATGGAATGAATGAAATATTAAATTTAGGTCATTGATCAGCTTGCGTACCTCAAGGTTTTTCCAAGAAATACAGTACACGTTTCATTGAAGAAAGCGGGTAATAATACAGTAGGCTGTTACTATCAACGTGAAAGCGTTACAATTTGCAGACGAAGTAGAAAACAAGGGGGATTTCGAGTACAGGCATTGTGACAGCACTGTTCTTTACCATTCTTCTTTCCTTTTATTAAATTTATTTGTTAGGCTTTGCATTTACGTTTTAATTTATATATGGGGATTAGAATAATTCACGACATCTCCCCTCTTAAAACAGACATTATATGTCAGTCCTTTATTCTATATACACATAGAGAAATTTATTATTATTTCTGGGGTTTACGGTGATTCTCATCACACGGATGGCGGCTTAAAAAATCCGCTCCCAAATTTGTTTTTCCAGATATATACTTCTGGTAGAAACCACATAATGAGACAAAGGATCTCACGTCCTTCTTGGTTTGTGGTCTCGGGGCTTTCTTTAGTTTCTCTAAATTCTTTGGGTCAGGGGTCATGTTTCCCTGATAAACTGTGTGTCCCAAAAATTCCAATTCTTTACATCCAACGCAACATTTGGTTGGTCGGGCTGTTAAATTTGCTTCCCTAAGTCGATCAAACAGCATCTTCAGAGAGTCAATGTGTTCCTCAAATGTTTCTGTTGCTATAAGGATATCATCCATGAAATTTGTTATACATGGATTATTCAGAGGGTCCAATAACTTTCTCATCATTCTAGAGAAGACACTAGGCGCATTCTTCAATCCAAATGGCAATCTATTAAACTCATAGTGTCCTTCTGAGGTACTAAAAGCTAGGTATGGTCTAACCTCAGGCTTTACTGGAATCTGATAGTATCCTTTACTCAGATCCACTTTTGAGAAATATTTAGCTTTATTTAGTCTGGCAAACAGCTGATTTGTATCCGGCAATGGATCCACCTGTCCTTCTGTAATAGCATTCAGTCTCCTGTAATCTATACAGAGTCTATGTTCTCCAGAGGGCTTCCTTAAGAGTACAACACCGGAACTATATGAGGATTCACTGTGCGAAACAATTCCTTCCTTCAACAGATAGTCTATCTCTTCCTTCAAAGCTTTCTCCTTAGCAAACGGAATCGAATATGGTTTCATACAGACGGGTGTGGGGTCTATCAGTTTCATATCATATTCCAATAGGTTTGTATGCCCTGGTCGGTCTGTTAACACCTCTGCATGATTATTTAGAACCTGTTGCACTCTCTCTTTCTGAGTTTTTGTTAAATGTGTACTGATTTTCACCTGTGCTGCTGTCTCACAGGGGTGTAATGGATATTCAAATGATGAAAGTGGTTCCTTTTTCATCTCCATGGCGATGGACAAGGTCAACAAGTGTGTCTCTTCCTGATGTTCTCTTTCCAAATATTTCTTCAGGAGATTCACATGATAGATTTTTTCTTTCCCCTTCTTATCTATCTTATAATTTGTTCTAGACACCTTCTCTAAAACTGTATATGGACCTTGCCATCCAATCTGTAACTTATTCTGACTCCCGGGGAGAAGAAGCAGTACCTTCTCTCCCACAGCCAAATCTCTGTCTTTCGCCTTCCTCTTATAATAGGCAGCATGTTTCTTCCTGGCTTGTTTCAAATTTTCATTGGCAAGTTTCCAGCCAGTTTTTAAACGAGTGGTCAGCTCATTCACATATTGGTATGAAGATGTAATGTTTTCCTCTGCCTTTTCATCAGTCCACGTTCTTAACAAAGCTACATATGGACCTTTAATTTTGTGGACCTATTTGTCCATGCACCGGTATGGTCTCTTCCACTCGAAGCGCTATAGTGATGATTTTTCTTCCCAGAATTATCATTCACAAAACGACCGCTACCAATTTTCCTCTTGGGGCTGTCTCCCCACTTAAAATTCTTGATGAGAGATTTCCTCTCTACATCTTCTTCCTCCAGTTTGTTTAAGTCCGATTGAGGGATTTTCGGCTTATCCTGGGGTAAGACATCTTTTTGCACTCTCCGCATAGTGGCCATTGTAAAACAGTTAAGTGAAGCTTGTCCGTGAAAAGGGGCTTCCCATTCCATTTGGTCCACTTTATCAAATCTATTTTTCTTTTTATTATCAGGCCTAATTTTGCCCCGTGGCGTGTCCAGGTCCTGATCAATGTTCCCACTTGTGGGTGTTCCCTCATGTGCTATGCTACACCTTTCTACAAAATTCTCAATGTCCCATCTTGCCTTGGGCCAATAATAATTGTGAGCCACCTTTTGAATGATGGTACCTATTTTCTCATGGTCCCCATCTGGTTTCACATGTAGGCTCCTTATTAAGTCTGCCCTATATCTTTTAGGAAGTACCAGCTGTCCCTGACCATTGAATCTAGCTCCAGTCTTCCTATACATCAACTTGTTTTTCATGTAAAAATCTCCCTTGCCTGGAGTTGTATGACAAGTTGACAATTTTATGAAACAAGGCTTGAGTGTTTTATCCCCAGCCTGTGCCTTCCTCATCTCTTCTGGAGTGGTATCTAACATAATATCCTCCTCCTGTCTTGAGGTCGACCTGACCTGAAGGGTGGCCATATACACAGGTTTCCTTCTGCAACGGTCAGTGTCATGATTGTCCATCTGACAATTTTTACACCACCTTTTTCCTTGGTTGAAAGATTTTCTTTCCTCATATTTCCTTTCATCGAATTGTGGGGTTTTATTTTTATTTTCATACCGTGGCCTATCAAACTGGTGCTTACCTTTGTTTTGATCCCTAGGATCAAATTTATTAAAGTTCTGTGGTGCCCTAAAGTTATCCACTTGTTTCCTTTTATTACCTGTTACCTCTGCTTGAGCTGCTTGATACCTTTCAGCAACATTTAGCAACTCACCCAGCCTCTCTGCACCTTGTTCCATGAGAAACTTTCTCAGGTCTGGAGCCATGGACTCTCTTAATTGCTCTATAAGGACCATTTCCTTAAGATCTTGGGTTTTCCCCAGAGAAGTCCATTTCTCCAAGTATGTCTCTATTCGTGCAGAGAACTGGTGATAGGTTTCACCTGACAGTAGTTTAGCATTCCTAAATTTTTTCCTATAAAATTCTGCATTCTTTTCATATCTTAACAAAAGAGCCTGCTTTAGCATGTCATAATTTTCCTGATCACTTCTGCTCATTTTTGCAAAAACTTCATAAGCTGCCCCACGAAGTCCCTGAGATAACTTTAAGCTCCACCTTTCTCTCTCTAACCCATATGTGGTAGCTAATAGTTCATACCTATTTAGATAGCTCTCTATATCATCGTCTTTCTCAACAAAATGATCTAAATGAAAATTCATAGCTGAGGTTGAGGCTCCTTGGCTAGCAGTGGCATCCGAGGCAAAGGGACTGGCACCATTTTCAGGAGCATGGCCTTGAAACTCAAACTCCCTTAGTCGTAACTCATGTTCCCTTTGTAATCTCTTCTCCTCCTTTTCTGCTTCCCTCTCTGCAGCTAATCTCTTGTCTTCCCTTTCTGCAGCTAATTTCTTGTCTTCCCTTTCTGCAGCTAATTTTCTTTCTTCTGCTTCCAATGCTTTAGCCTCTTTGTCAGCCTCAATCTGCAACCTCTTAGCCTCAGCCTCAATCTGCAACCTCTTAGCCTCAATCTCTTTTTCAGCTTCTAACTTTCTTTCGGCCTCTTTTTCTAATCTTCTTTCTTCTCGTTCAATATATTTGTCACATTCAGCAGTGACATAAGCAATCATAATTTGCCCGTCCATGCCTAACTCTTTCGCAGTCTGTACAGCAGCAGATCGAAATTTTGCCAGGTCGGCCATTGTCTAACAGACAAATGTCTAAAATAATCAACTAAACAATTGTATCTATGACTAATTAACTTAGGACAACACAGGCACTGTGAGCTCAACCTTATTTATTTTCACCCAAGGATACCTTTTAATTCTTATTATTCCCTGAAGTGAGTTACCCCCAATATTTGTAATAGGGAAAGATTCAAAATCCCGGACGAGCCCCCAATATATGTGGTAAAGTGGGATGTTATAAATATTTATAGGGGACTTAGTGTACTGACTGAGATCAGCTGTGAAGGTATCTATATCTAATAAGAGTAGTGTATTATAGATAACCTTACTTACTGCCACATATGTATACCTCAGTCAGAATTATTCTGGAGTAGTGTGATGACTACGTTATATGTCTAGGGTATGTGTATGATGAAGTGTAAGTCATAACAACAACAGACAGATAAACAATTTAATTTATTCCACCACACTTGACAACACTGTGACACTCACATACATATAACACTCTAAGAGGATATCTTACAGGAGTCACTGATAACTTTTCAAATAACAATATGTATTCAGTGCTGTCATGAATATATATGTGTCCTGATTCAAATACAAAGGGAACCAGGAATCACAATCAATTTTAATTACAAGTTATATGTACAGAATTTATTAATATGATTCTTGTAGTGACATATATTATAAATGGTATCCTATGTGTGTCAGTTGTGTAGTGGTAATATGAGGTAATACTGGTTTTGTTTTGTTCAAGCTCTGTTGGTATTTGTCATCATGACTTCAATAGTTTGTTTCTATGGGAACTAGTATTGGAGATGTTCTCAGTTCCTGGTATTAAAACAATTTAATTCCCCTCTTAATTTTAGTTTACATTGTCATTGTAAGATGGGGTACATAATGTTGAGCTCCATGGCCACACTCTCTTATCTTGCGTGATGACTGCAGTAAAGGACTCCTCTGCTCGATAACTGTACTGAGTTCTGGAGCCACCCCACTGGTTGTTATATTGACCAAGGAGTATGCTGACCACTTCTGGCTTCAGCAAAGCTCTGACCAGGTGCTGCTCAATAACTTTAAGACCACGGTCCCTGAAACAAGAAGGTTGTTCCTTCTACGTCAGAACTAATTTACACTCTAGTTCTACACTGAGCACAATACATCACAAACATTGAGTTCAGAGCGTTAGGCCAACTGTCAGCTTCATCTGAAATACTTTATACCAGTATTTCCCTCCCTAATGGTTACTACGCCTCTGCAATTCCAGCATTATTTCTTTCTAGTTAATAATCTAGGTGTCAGTGTACTGTTTGGCCATTCCATGCAGTTTTACTTTCCTCCGACACCTTCTGTTCAGGCTGGAGCCTATAGGCTTTACATCATGTTCGCTACTGAACCACACATATATACAGACATAAATTATCAATTTACATTCAATTTTCATTAAAAGATATTGAATATTTCAAGCTTACCACAATTCATGGAAATAATAATAAACAGTTTCGTTGACTGGCAATGAATATAGCACAACTCCGATCTGCCGATGTCCCAGGCTTTATTTTATAAAAAATATACACTGGTGCTCAACGCACTGCTTCTTAGTAGGTTTATTACAAGATGTGGCAATGAACAGACGCTCTGAATGGAGTATATTCGCAGCTCTACCCAATCACACCACGTCTACACATCTTTTCAAAAAAGTACCCCTTTCTCACGTTTCCCCTGACAACACACGATAGTATTTATAGTCCGACCAATCGTGTTTAGTCTTTCATTTGTTGCGCTCCAATCACATAGGAGTTAACATGGTAGGCTATTTCCGTACGTAATGTTTTTTTAAACACGTTATAAAAAAAATTTTATGAGCAGAAATGATTTCATGCTGTCAGGCACCCCCACTATTTTATTTTGGCCATAACTTGGTAATTCCTAGACTATTTGCGTAACGTTTTACATATTCTTTGTCAGCAAACCCTAAGGAACCCAAATATATATATTTAATAGAGCTAATATGCTGCGTTCAAAATATGCAATTTCTTCTACCTCCTGTTTCGAAGATGTGCTGTCTGGGTACTGTAATGTTTTCAAACGTAAACCGGTATAATGTCATAATTCCTAATAAGCGTTTTTCAGGATTTTAAAACCTAACTCTGGGAAGGGTAGTGAATTTTATCACTGTCGATTTGAAATAAAGTTAGTGCATGTGGCCTTACACGCGTGATGGCAGCAATTGTGTATCGCGCGACGCGTGTTTAGTGTTGCACGTGTTCGGCTTTCTGCCTCTCCCTTCTCTCTATCCTTTAGTCCATCTGTCTTTAGTTACGCCGTGTATAAAATGGAATGAATGAAATATTAAATTTAGGTCATTGATCAGCTTGCGTACCTCAAGGTTTTTCCAAGAAATACAGTACACGTTTCATTGAAGAAAGCGGGTAATAATACAGTAGGCTTTTACTATCAACGTGAAAGCGTTACAATTTGCAGACGAAGTAGAAAACAAGGGGGATTTCGAGTACAGGCATTGTGACAGCACTGTTCTTTACCATTCTTCTTTCCTTTTATTAAATTTATTTGTTAGGCTTTGCATTTACGTTTTAATTTATATATGGGGATTAGAATAATTCACGACATCTAGAACAAAAAATTGATTTTACAATTTTGCAGATAGAAAAATGTTCGTCGAGTAAACAACAAAAGCTGATTTAAAAGTGGCTTTACAAAAATGTTGACACAGATGTTCTTACCAGTTTACTCTTCTGTTTTATAAAGTTTCTTAACCACAGCCATAAATAAATTAGAAAAATACAACAATCAGAAAAAAAACACAATTAGCAACAGCCACACAAACACTGAAGTAATCCAATGGATGGGTTTGAAAAAAAATCGAAAAAAGGTGATTCGTCTTACGAGGACAAAAGACAAAGAAAATAGTCTACGTTACGGCCACAAGGCCTTCGTCAGGAAAGGAAAGAAAGTGAAGGCTAGATAGGACACATAAAAACTAAATAAAATAAAAACTGGATACTTCCCTGAAGGCAAGAACCGAAATTCTATCAAAATCGCTGTCTGTTGATGACCGCGTGGCTGAACAGAAAGTGACTTCCGCCGCCGGATGTACACAATGCATACTAAGAAACTAAAAAACGAAACCGGACAATAAACTACCCAACGTGATAAAAGTGGGGACTGGAAATAGAAGAGGACAGAATGAGTGGGAGATAAATAAATATGAAATAAAAAAATGTATATGGCATACAAATAGAAGAATAGGATAAGAGTGGAAAGAGTAAAATAGAGCAAGAGAGGAGAGGGACCTCAGACAAAGGTGTGAAAAGTGTTGAGACCGGCTGGTTTTAGACACCCCATGCGGTGGATAAGACGGTTCTCAAGCTGTTCTCGGCTGGCAGTGTCAGAGGAGCAGGATCGGATCGCTGTGACCTGGATGTCGATGGGACCATGGTGGTCAGGACCATTGAAGTGTATAGCAACTGGTGTGGACTTTTGCTGAGCGATGTCATTTAAGTGCTGGCTGAATCTGTCCCCAAGTCGTTTGCCTGTTTGGCCAATATAGGTTTTGCAGCAACGTTTACATATGATCGTATAAATGACATTGCGCGATTCACACGTGAAGCTACTAGTGATGGTGTACGTAGCCTTAGGAAAGGACACCTTTTGGGTTGAGATGACATACTTGCACGTGTTGCATCGTGTCCGACCACAGGGTAGTGTGCCAAAGTGAGTGGCATTCTCCTTTGGGAGACGGCTGTGAACAAGAAGATCCTTCAAGTTCTTGTCACGTCTATATGCCACCAAAGGTGCTTCACTGAATACTTTTTGGGTCAGAGGCTCTGCTTGGAGGATAGGGAGGTGGCGGAAAAGGATCTGTTTGACAGTAGTACTGTGAGGGTGATGGGTCAAGATTAATTTGACTCTATCCGAAGTGGATTTATGTGAGGTTTGAGGGCCTCCAGACGAGAGATGGGGAGCACACGTTGGAGAGCAGAGGTGAGAACATGTTCTGGATAAAGTCTGTTACGGAAGAAATCCAACATCTCATTTGCTCGTAAGTGGAAGTCATCGTCGTCTTGGCATAAACGGCGGAGGCGGAGAAGTTGTGAAAAAGGAAGGGAGTCACGACAGGCCCGAGGATGAGAAGAGGTATACAGGAGGTAGCTGTGGGCATCTGTCGGCTTGTAGTATACTGAGGTATTAAGGCCGGAGGGCGTGATAGAAATAGTAATGTCAAGGAAGTTAACAGATACTGTGGAGACGAGGGAGGTGAACTTGATGGTGGGGTGAAAGTGGTTCACAAAGTCGATGAAGCGGTGTAAATCAGTCTCAGACATATCTGTGAGACCTATGCCATCATCGATATATCTGCGGTAAAACCCAGGGAAAGGACCGGAGTATTGTTGCCATATCTGATGCTCCAAGTGGCCCATGAATAGACAGGCATAGCTGGGACCCATCTTCGTTCCCATGGCAACACCACTAATTTGGTCAAAATACTGACCATTGAATTCAAAGGAATTCAGTTGAAGGACCAGTTCAGCAAGACGGAGAAGAGTGACAGTGGATATAGAAGGGCAAGTGCGTTGGTCCAGAAAAAACCGAAGAGCTCGGAGACCATCAGAGTGGGGAATAGAGGTATACAGAGAGCAGACGTCCAGCAAGAAAAGACGGTATGAGCGGTCTGCTGGGAGTCGGATAGAGGAGAAAGTTGTAAGAGCGTGATTGGTGTCTTTGATGAAGGAGGGAAGATTCTCAACGATAGGCTGGAAAATGCTATCGAGGAAGTCAGAAATGTGTTCAGTAGGACAAGAACAGGCTGAGACAATAGGTCTTCCAGGGTTTTCGATCTTGTGAATTTTGGGAAGCATGTAGAATACAGGCTTGCCCAAAGAGCTGTCATGAATCCTAAGATGAGATGCTTCGGGTTCTTGCCTTCAGGGAAGTACCCAGTTTTTATTTTATTTAGTTTTTATGTGTCCTATCTAGCCTTCACTTTCTTTCCTTTCCTGACGAAGGCCTTGTGGCCGTAGCGTAGACTATTTTCTTTGTCTTTGTCCTCGTAAGACGAATCACCTTTTTTCGATTTTTTTTCAAACCCATCCATTGTATTCCACGTCTTACCGCAGTTCCCCTCAACTTCCTCGATTATATATATTTTTTTTGACTGCACCGTGTCTCTGTTATCTCGTATCTCTATCTACCTATCCTGCTTATCTCCCTGATCCTATCCTATCGCCTTTTCTCAGTATTTTATATCCTATTCACCTATTTATTTTCGTATTTCCCTATTCTTCCTTCATACCTCCTATTACCGCTATCTACCCTATTTATCTATTGTTTCAGCGTTTTATATTTTATTTATTTCACATCTTACGTTTTTTATTTTCTGGACGTTTTACTTTTCCCCACTATGCCCTCTCTGAAATATTTTATCAACTCTCTCGTGTGTCGGTTACCACCAGCTTTAGCTCCCTACCTCCTGATATATCCCGTGTCGCTATTGACTTTGCGTTCGTTACTTTCAAGAAAACTAGATTCACCTCTCATTTCCACTTTATTCACACCTGCCTCCACCACAAAATTCTTCCTAATGGATTTTCTTCCAATTTTCATCCATCTGCTGGTACACTCAATCCTAGGGAACAACGTCTCCTACAACGAATTGAGACCAGATGTGGCTTTCAACGTATGCGCGTAGTGGCCGCCAGTCACTCCCGCCTTTTATCAGACCTCAGTGCCCAACAGACCCAGCTTCTGCTTCGCTTACGTTGTCTCACCTCCAACAACTTCCCTTTCTATTCTATGATACGCACCACTATCCACACACTGAACCGGCAGCTGCATGAGTTCCTTTCCACGTCTAAACACCTTAAACTATCCCGTCTCATCCCTACCCCCAAAGCTACCCCTCCATCCTCCACTCCATCACGCACTCAGGTAGTCTGCATCCCCCCAGATCTACCCCTCTCTGAGGGAGAGCGCTCTGTTCTTAGTAAGGGCTTAAAATTTGTTCCTCTTCGTCCGACCCTAGACCAATACAATCTCCTCCAGGATGTTCATCGGTTTCACCGTCGCATGAGGCTGAAGCTCCATTTTAGAGAGAAAGACAGCACTCCGCAGTCTCAGGCTGAATCCGACATCTTCGCACGCTTTTCTGACTCTACTAAACCTCCCTTTACACCTAAACCTGGAGCCTCTCATGCCCTGGACCTGTATATCAAGAACACCATCCATGACATTCAGCAGCTCCGCCCTCGTAGATTGCATTATTCCAATCTCACTTCGGCAGAGTCTAGTGCTCTCTCCCTTCTTCGCCGTAGAGACGACATTGTCATCAAACCGGCTGACAAGGGAGGAGCCATTGTCGTCTGGCAGAAGGACTTGTACCTAAGTGAAGGTAAAAACCAGTTGACCAATGGCTCTTTTTACAGGTCCAGGACCAGCGATGCGACTGTCTCTAACAATCGCATTGTACACAACACCATTAAACAGCTTATCACTAGTAATGATCTTCCTCCCGAAGCATCTCATCTTAGGATTCATGACAGCTCTTTGGGCAAGCCTGTATTCTACATGCTTCCCAAAATTCACAAGATCGAAAACCCTGGAAGACCTATTGTCTCAGCCTGTTCTTGTCCTACTGAACACATTTCTGACTTCCTCGATAGCATTTTCCAGCCTATCGTTGAGAATCTTCCCTCCTTCATCAAAGACACCAATCACGCTCTTACAACTTTCTCCTCTATCCGACTCCCAGCAGACCGCTCATACCGTCTTTTCTTGCTGGACGTCTGCTCTCTGTATACCTCTATTCCCCACTCTGATGGTCTCCGAGCTCTTCGGTTTTTTCTGGACCAACGCACTTGCCCTTCTATATCCACTGTCACTCTTCTCCGTCTTGCTGAACTGGTCCTTCAACTGAATTCCTTTGAATTCAATGGTCAGTTTTTTTGACCAAATTAGTGGTGTTGCCATGGGAACGAAGATGGGTCCCAGCTATGCCTGTCTATTCATGGGCCACTTGGAGCATCAGATATGGCAACAATACTCCGGTCCTTTCCCTGGGTTTTACCGCAGATATATCGATGATGGCATAGGTCTCACAGATATGTCTGAGACTGATTTACACCGCTTCATCGACTTTGTGAACCACTTTCACCCCACCATCAAGTTCACCTCCCTCGTCTCCACAGTATCTGTTAACTTCCTTGACATTACTATTTCTATCACGCCCTCCGGCCTTAATACCTCAGTATACTACAAGCCGACAGATGCCCACAGCTACCTCCTGTATACCTCTTCTCATCCTCGGGCCTGTCGTGACTCCCTTCCTTTTTCACAACTTCTCCGCCTCCGCCGTTTATGCCAAGACGACGATGACTTCCACTTACGAGCAAATGAGATGTTGGATTTCTTCCGTAACAGACTTTATCCAGAACATGTTCTCACCTCTGCTCTCCAACGTGTGCTCCCCATCTCTCGTCTGGAGGCCCTCAAACCTCACCATAAATCCACTTCGGATAGAGTCAAATTAATCTTGACCCATCACCCTCACAGTACTACTGTCAAACAGATCCTTTTCCGCCACCTCCCTATCCTCCAAGCAGAGCCTCTGACCCAAAAAGTATTCAGTGAAGCACCTTTGGTGGCATATAGACGTGACAAGAACTTGAAGGATCTTCTTGTTCACAGCCGTCTCCCAAAGGAGAATGCCACTCACTTTGGCACACTACCCTGTGGTCGGACACGATGCAACACGTGCAAGTATGTCATCTCAACCCAAAAGGTGTCCTTTCCTAAGGCTACGTACACCATCACTAGTAGCTTCACGTGTGAATCGCGCAATGTCATTTATACGATCATATGTAAACGTTGCTGCAAAACCTATATTGGCCAAACAGGCAAACGACTTGGGGACAGATTCAGCCAGCACTTAAATGACATCGCTCAGCAAAAGTCCACACCAGTTGCTATACACTTCAATGGTCCTGACCACCATGGTCCCATCGACATCCAGGTCACAGCGATCCGATCCTGCTCCTCTGACACTGCCAGCCGAGAACAGCTTGAGAACCGTCTTATCCACCGCATGGGGTGTCTAAAACCAGCCGGTCTCAACACTTTTCACACCTTTGTCTGAGGTCCCTCTCCTCTCTTGCTCTATTTTACTCTTTCCACTCTTATCCTATTCTTCTATTTGTATGCCATATACATTTTTTTTATTTCATATTTATTTATCTCCCACTCATTCTGTCCTCTTCTATTTCCAGTCCCCACTTTTATCACGTTGGGTAGTTTATTGTCCGGTTTCGTTTTTTAGTTTCTTAGTATGCATTGTGTACATCCGGCGGCGGAAGTCACTTTCTGTTCAGCCACGCGGTCATCAACAGACAGCGATTTTGATAGAATTTC
Organism: Oreohelix idahoensis; assembly: GCA_024509875.1. Classification (NCBI taxonomy): domain Eukaryota; kingdom Metazoa; phylum Mollusca; class Gastropoda; order Stylommatophora; family Oreohelicidae; genus Oreohelix; species Oreohelix idahoensis. The sequence continues at coordinate 30,625 of JAMPIV010007757.1, forward strand.
GGTTCTTGCCTTCAGGGAAGTACCCAGTTTTTATTTTATTTAGTTTTTTATGTGTCCTATCTAGCCTTCACTTTCTTTCCTTTCCTGACGAAGGCCTTGTGGCCGTAACGTAGACTATTTTCTTTGTCTTTTGTCCTCGTAAGACGAATCACCTTTTTTCGATTTTTTTTCAAACCCATCCATTGTATTCCACGTCTTACCGCAGTTCCCCTCAACTTCCTTGAAGTAATCCAATAATCATTTCATAAAGTCTAATAATAGTTATTTAATATGAACAAAATATAAAATAACGCACTATATTGATAGGTCTTCAGATTTAAAAATTGAGAGACAGTAGCCTAACTACAAAGTGTGGAGATCCCGGTAACAAATTAAAAGGATGTAATATAATGGATTGAACAGAAATATTCAATATACTGCAAATCTGTATCAAAATGTATCTGCTTAATTAATAATTAATGTTAGTAAAACTGATGCTAGCTCTGTGCAAACAAACAAAAAATATAAGTAAGAAAACTTACCTTATCGACAGGATGAAATTGTTTGAACCCGGTACACGCTTATTTGAAACCACTGTTCACAAAAGAAAAGCTGAGAAAGTTTCTTGGTTTTGCTCATAGCCAGCGCAAAGTTGAAATAGACGGGAAACGTACATCGCGCCAGTCGATTTATGAAAGTCTGAATGTAAGGTAGGAAAGCCGGTTCAGAGGATCAAAGACTGATTTATAATGCCAAGTACCTTTAAACACTTTCTCCCTTGAACCTTTTCTCTTATTTATTACCAATCTGCGAATATCTAGTTATCACTAGCCCCCGCAAATACTGAGGCAATAAATTCCGCAACAAAGCAAAGTTGGTACTTTCTGAATCACCGGCAGGTATCTAGTTTCGTCCCTGCCATCGACACGGATCATTTCTCTTCCTTCAGGAGTGAACGAATGGACAATAGGTGTTTGGTTAACCCCCTTTCCTAGCAGTTCCAGATTACCATTTATGGTCAGCGATGGTTACCGGAGCTCAGAATGACATGCATAGACGAAACTATGCCTTGCTTAATGATCCTAGTAATACAACCATCCACATCGTCCCCGCTTCACTGATGCTGTCTCTCAAATCCACAATTCCTTTCTCCCCTGCACGTACTGAATTTAGCTTGTCAAATCCTGAAGCCCCCTTACTACTAAACGCCCACTGTTTACTACTGAACGCCCCCCTCTGGCCCATTTTTTTCTTATCGCCCCCTTGTACCCTTCCAAAGCCCCCAGGGGGGCGGTACCGCCCACTTTGGGAACCACTGATCTAGGCAGTCATCCACTGTCCTTTGAAGCAGCTCGAAGAATTCCTCCTTGACCTCTGCTCTCTCATCCTCATTTGGCCCATACATTATGACCAGGTTGACTATGGTTTCTCCTTTTAGTTTTTCAACCATAATGCGCTCCGAGACAAAGTTTCATCCCTTGATACTATCTTTTTGGTTTTTGGCCACAATGCAACCCACGCCCCCTTTAGCTCTTTCAGATGTGGGTACACCACTGTAGAGCAGCGTGTTGCCATCGAGATCCATGACTCCTTGTCCTTTTTTCTTTGTTTCCGTTATATCCAGGATTTCTAGCTTTGCTTTCCTCATCTCTTCCACCAGCTCATCTTCTTTCCCATTTATACTTCTTGTGTTCCAAGTTCCATAAGTCGTAGTCCGTAGTCCGTTCCAGTTCGTCGCTTTTAGAATCAGTCCGGTTTTCTCTCTTGTAGTTTTCGTAATCATGATTGGACTAAACTCCGCGTAGCAATGTGGATGCGTGGGCCGAGTGTTGCTTAAAATCTACACCAGTTAAGATTGCGGTGGTTGAAAAAAATGACGCATGAGAACAAATCTGAGCTTAACATTATCCAAAGGTCATCAACCATCACCCTTCAGTGGTTACCCTCCCATTGTGAAATCACTGGAAATGAGAGAGCGGATGATCTATCTAGACGTGGCAGTAAAATGAAACAATTCAGCCAAGCATTGCCCTATCGAGAAGCTAAACTTATCGTCCACAACAAGTACAAAAATCAGTGGAAGGAGGAAGGTGATACATACAGCAGAGATTGTTCAACCCACCAACTTAACAGACATAAACACAGCATCATATTTCGCCTGATAACGGGACACTGCAGATTACTGACCCATCTCTATCGCCTCTTGATATCTCATACAAATGAATGTCCATTGTGGAACTGGAATCCAGACCCCCGAACGCATTCTCCAAAACTGCCCAGCCCATGATGACCCATGACGTCTGACCTGGCCAGGAAGTGCTGAGCTCAAGCAGAAGCTAAGGGGCTGCCGCGATGACCTGGAAAAGACTATGGACTTCGACCTGGCAACAGGCCTGCAGATTTAGCATGACTACAAACTGAACGTAGAAGAAGACGAAGATTACGCCACTGCTAATTCAACTCGTCAAGAAGACAGTTCAGACCAGCCAGGATAAAGAATAGAATCAGGGTTCTAATTTAAATGACCGGACAACGTATTTGAGCATCTTCTGGACTTACACAGTAAGAAAACTCTACATTTACTAATACGGAACGCCCACAATTGTAGGAACCTGAATACGAAGTCATAGTGGGATTCTATTGTATTACCCCAGACCACGTGTAAGAAGCATCTTAACCAAGTTGCCGAAACTATTCCACTGAGCCAGGAGTCTGTATCTCCAAATTTGAGGTGAGATGTGCATTTTATCATTCTATATTTTGCAATGTTAACGTGAAAATAAATTGCTGGTGGGTGTTCATACGAGGCTGGCAACCTCAGGATATAGAATGATGGTTTCAAGAACTACCACTGCAAGAGACGGAGACTCCTTCATGCAGGTTTCCCAAATAGAACTAAAAGCAGAGGTAGTCCCAAGTTCCATATGGAGCAGGGAGTGGATGATGACATAAATAATGTACATAAGTATTATATTAACCTTTCCAACTGTGACGTGGAAACGTAAATAGATCCTCAGAAATCCGTCTACCTTGTTTCCTCATTAGTATTTACGTTTTGCAACGCATATTTTGAAGCCACGCCTAGTTTTCTGTTTACCTGCGCTGACAATTCGTTTACCTATGTTCGACAGGCTAGATAACAGTCAGCAAGAGCCATGATTCGCTTATCTCAATTATCACGCGAGCTGATTTGGCAATCATAATTGTTGAACAGACGTGCGCGTAGAGATAAAAGCGGCTTCTTTGATCAGGGGGAAACGCAAGCAGAGAGTTCCCGACGTAACTGTTTGATGTTCAACGTTTCCGGGGACTTAAGTAAAATAAAAAGGGCGATAACATTATCACCGTACCGTGGAAGTATTTTGAACTACGGCAGCGGACGAAAATCAAAGAAAGCCCGTTCGCACGGAAACTGTCTGTGTTGTTGGTCGGTTTCGGTGAGCAAAATTCGTCATCTTGGGAGGGAGTCGAACGAGTTGATTTTCCAGATATGGCCGAAGGCGCGACTTAACACACCAGTTAGTGAAATAACAGCATTTCTGTATAAATACTCCGTCCTCCCAAAGTCAGTTTATCAGTTCACTCAGGAAATTTTGGAAATCTAGCTCATGATTCTAAAGCCATTGTGAAAGTTTGTGATAGCATTCCGTGGAGATTGTTCTATTTCTGATTGCGGTAATATATATTAGCATTTAGGTGATTTAATGTGCTAAAGGTTATCATTATAATTCACTGGGATTTTTCTAAGTGCTACGACTAACATATTAAATAACATATAGCTAATTTTTCCAGCTGTAATGTAGATTTAATCACCCGCTATCATTCAGAAAGATATGTTTTAAATGGCTAAATAATACACTAGGCGATTGATACTTGACGGAATTCAATTCATTTCTATCCATTATGTGTAATTATCTAAGTGATTAGCGTAATATCATGTGGCGAAACAAATAGCTAGTAATGACAAGCGATATTTGTAAAGTAGTCATAATTAAATTATCACTGATATTGTGCGTTGAGTGTTTTACTGGGCGGGAGGGGAAAGGCGCATACCTTAAACCCAATCCGTCCCAGTTGAGCGAAGCGTGATAAGATAGACTAGGACACGTGTGCCTTTTAATTTAATTAAATGACGGAGAGGATAAGAGATCTTAACCTTACGCGTGATAGGATAGAATATTGATATTGTGGTTAAATGTTTTGTTTTCTTCCAAATCTAGTACTGATCACAAACCAGCTGCTAGCGGTCTAATAGTACCAGTACCATTCTTATTTAATATCGGGTCTTCGAGGTTGACCTGTTCGGTCCTCTTGCTTCATCTAGAGAGAGAGTTCAAACATATGAACTATAAGAATAAGTATAACTGGGCATATAAAATACCCAGATTTTTTGTATTTAATTGTATCAGCCCGCTGTGGCCAAATATATATATATATAAAACATTGTTCCCGACTACTGACACTTGTGTTTTCCAAGCGAATCTATCCAAGAGAATACATTAGTTCATAATCGGCACTCAACCCAGGAGAGAAAAGCCGATAGGATTTACCATCATTATTATATTTTTACTAACAGTTTACCGACCAGATGTTTCCTTTAACTATTGGAAGTACTGTCTACTGTGAACACTAGATCGCGGTTTATATTTTGCTACATGAACTATCTGATGTGACATTATCATATCCAATAAGCACCACCAAAGTAGGCGTTCCCCATTAGGAAAATTACCTATTCGTGGAGAAACTGGGGCTCACTTCGGAGAAGCTCAACACTGGATTATGCTAACTGCACATGGATGTAAAGTTCAAGAGGTTATTAGCCCAGTAGTAAGTAAAGTGTGATTGATGTGGCCACGCATGAATGAGTGAGAGGAAATATGGTCTAGTTACGGAAACTGTACCATCCTTTATTTTCTTTGCAATTTCTGTTATTTTACGGGCTAGCTTTAATAGGAACTGTGTTCTTTGCTATACTGTATATTTCTATCTTCTTCTTCTTCTTCCGTCCTTAGCCAACGACCGGCAAAGCAGTCAGTGGCCATTACGCCTAGTGGCGTCTTAAGGGCAACAGCGAATAGATTTTCTTTGCCGTTGTTCCCATCACGCCTAATGGCGTCTTTAGGGCAACGACAAATCAATCCGTTTGTCGTTGTTTCCGTAATCAAAGTGACTGGCAAACGGGTGATCAGCCCGTCTATTTCTATGCCCTAGTGTTACTCTTTGATTTTTTTTTGGGGTTATTAACTTTCTTGCGGGATCTTTTTCTCAACAAGAGGGTAGGACACTTATGTGGTCATTTTCATAATTCTGTAACCTATGATTTTATTGATTTCTACATGTTTGATGTTGTGAGAGTTTAAATGATAATAAACTAAACAACACTTAATTAATTGTGTTGGTCAGCCTAGCCCATACCCAATCTCCATTTACCATAGTTTTCACGTTTGTATGTCTTTTTGTCACATAACTGTGTGTGTGTGTGTGTGTGAGCGTGATTGGTTAAACAAATTACAGTCGTAAAGATAGGCTGGACTAGAGTATCTTCTCAATCCAGGGACATATTCTACCCTTAAACTATTCACTAGTGAAATCTATTTCTTTTACCTTATTTCTCACTTATTGACCACTTTGCCGCTTATATTCAGACGGGGCGAAATCTATCTTTAATACCTATCTAAAATTTACGACACCAACTAGTGAATATGTATAAGTAAACATGTTTTATATAAATGCAACGGGGTTTTCCGCTCATTTGGATTAATATTAATGCTCAGGGAGTGTAAATTTCTGAGGCAGATGGGATGGTGGAATGAAAAGGGGGAACACCTGATTTTCTTGTTAGAAGACCCAATCCTCAGGAGGGATATTTTTTTCTCTCTCATTCCCTGTTAATAGTCGACGATATCATTTGGTGGTACTAGTCTGTGGAACAAATGTGTAGTATCAGTGGTCTTCAGTCAAAGCTAGACACCAACATCAGACTGGCCTCCAAGACGCTGGACCATCTTCGTAATTACCCCGCGATACTACAAGGGACGTTGTTACAGCCACCAAACTTGACCAGTGACGAGAGACAACCAGTTTACAAAGAACCAACATTGGCTGGAGCAGAAGCCAACCGACACCTTACTGACAGCTAAGTACCCATGTAAAGCTGCCAGGTAAACTCTTTTGGCAAATTTCTTAAACTAACCAGATCATCACCTGTGATGAACCCTTTAGAGAAAAATTTTTCCATATCTATACCTTTATTTATTTTACACTGTTAACTATAATTGTTTATTAAATTTGTTATCCGTACATATATACAAATTATAGTTGATTTAATCATTTTTGAGTGAACTGCACCCGTATGTCTCAGTTATTTTAAATACACATAAACAGAGCTTTTGAGATAATATTTTACTGAATTAAATCAGTTGGGGAAGGGGGGCTCATCAAACGAGCAACATTCTCAGTTTGCGATGGACAACAGCCTGGAAAATAAAGCAAAGCGATATTTATTTATTTGTTTAAGTCCATTTTAGCACGGTTTCTAGTAATGATTTAGATGGTGAGTAAGTCTGTGATTTGAAGTATTCCATTAATCGTTTTCGTTCTTGTTCGTACTTTTTACATTTTAGCAAGTAGGGAGCTGGTTATTTTTTTTTCTCAAGACGTTGTGCAGTAGGATTCTTCTATCATAAAATATCCGGTTCCTAGTTGCAACGTAAGCAGTTTCTTATTGCAGGGCATTCTTGGCTCTCTGGATAATTGGCAAGTCCTTGTTGGATCTTTCAGTAGCTTATGGGCGTGCCTACCTTTTGGATATTGGTTCCAATCCTCTAACAACTCCTTGAGTATTACATTTTTTATTAACCTTTTGATCTCTGCTTTACCTAGCCCTCTGTTTATTTTTTAAACTGCTTCGTAATTTTTTTTTATTTTTTTTTTTTGCTTCCTTGTCTACGATCTCATTTTCTTCCATTTCCTAATGTGAGAGTATTCATGCTGTTAGTACCGTGCAACCTCTATTATTTAAATTAGTCATGAGCTGAAGTATTTCCTCTGATATGTCGTATCGGATGTACTAATGTACAATTCTTAGTGCTTGAACTGCTGAGGGTCCTTTAGAATTGTTAGCTTTTAACTTACATACACACATGCATACATTACAGTTGTACAAAAAGTTAGAAAGGACAATTACGCACTTTTTAAAATTATTATTACACAAATAGAATTACGATCAGCGTTATGAACTTGTATTAATCAGTAAAACGCTTTCACGTGGGGGTGGGGAGTGGGGTGTTCGGCATATACATTTATTTCTTTTTAAATCTGTATGTGATTATTAAGTTACTGCATGGGAGAAACGTAGGGTCGCTTTTATGGACCACGGTAAACATTTTGTTTTTAGGAGTGCATTTGTCTACAGAGCAAACATAGAAACCTCAGCAGACAGTTTACCTACTAAATTCGATCCCCAGATGAGGTGGGAATTTTTTGGCCACAAACGGCTCCTGGGTGGACCCAGCCCCAAATGGGTACCAGAGCAACTCTGGGAAGGTTAAGGCGGCCGGCGTGATGCCGACCACATCACCCCTAGTGTGCCGATGGTCTAGATAATATGGGCCTAACACCATATTCCCAATATGCCTAAATGGGCGTGTAACGGGTTCCTTTACCTTTTTTACCTACTAAAGTCAGGCAAAGAGATGCAACGTTGTCTGCAGAGGCGTCATTAGGGGGGTGCGGACCGCACCCGGATGACACCATCAGAGGGGGTGATCAGCTGAGGGGGTGACACCAAAATGACTGTCTATAAAATTGTGTGCAGTGTTTCAGCAGAAATGTATTATTTTTTATAAAAAGTATCCCTGTAGTTATAACCGCAAAAACATTTTTCGTAAGCCCAGCTTACATGTACTGTATCAATATACCTACAAGGCTAAAACTCTATGCTAGTTTAGTTTTTGAACCTTCTAATGTGCATTATGATTTAGTCGAGATGTTCACTAAGTGCCGAAATGCTTGTGTATTTGTTCCTGTTTATTTTTTTGTTGGGTATTATTTCATTTATGAGTATATTTCCATATACATTTACGAGTAACATTAGTACAAAAAACATTACTAAGGATTCTGTATGGTCCGGTACGGGAGGAGGTCCATGGGGGTGACACCATGAGTTACCAAACAAAGAAGTAAGAAGAAACATTAAAAGAGACAAGGGGAATTATATTGAAGAGTTGGCAAAGGAAGCAGAGGAAGCTGCAGCTAAAGAAAATATGAGGGACCTGCACAACAACACAAAGAAGCTAACAGGGAAATATAAGCAAGCAAATGGCCTCATAAAAGATAAGAATTGAAAATTGCATAGTAATATACAAGAACAAATGAAGAGATGGACAGAATATTTTGAGGAACTTCTCAATAGACCAGCTCCAACTAATCCCCCAGACATCCAGCCAGCAGAAATGGAGCTACAAATCAGCTGTGAACGACCAAGTAGAGAAGAAATAAAGAAAGCCATAAAGCTTCTGAAAGATGGAAAAGCAGCTGGTCCAGATGGCATTCCAGCAGACGCCATCAAAACAGATATTTATACCTCTACAGAGATATTATACAAACTACTTGGCAAATTCTGGGGGAGAGGAAATACCAGCAGAATGGAAGGTTATCTGGTCAAGTTGCCTAAGAAAGGAAATTTACAAGAGTGCACAAATTATAGAGGAATAATGTTACTTTCTGTGCCAGGAAAAGTATTAAACAGAATCATCCTTGAGAGATTAAAAGAGTCGGTACTTGTGCGTTAATTCACCGGGAAATTAATATTGTGGAAATTTATTACCCAAACCGAGCACCGTTCTTTTTTCCAGTTCGGCAAATTCAATCGCAGTGTCTAGGCCGTGGAGTTGTCACATTTTTGCCACCCCCCTTACGCGACGTCACAAATGCCTTACCCACCCCGTCCCCTTTTTTGTCCTTATTTTTTGTAAACCTGAAAAAATACAACTTACTGGAATGTTTTTTTTTAAAGTTTTGTCTCGTTTTGGTGAGGCGCGTCCCGTTCAACCTAGTCGGTTATACTAGGGCGCATGTCCAAATATAAAAGACCCTTAAGTCTAGGGAATTGCTAGTCATCATCATCATCATCATCATCAGCTTTCAAGTCCCTATCAGAGTCAGGTACCCTTTTACAGCTGGTTAGACTGATGCGTGACACTACCAAGCTTTGAACCCGAAACCCTGTAACTTATTGCGGTAGTGGGGTGTTAGAGACTTCACCATACTAGGTCCAGCATCGAGAGGTGGGGCCTACCTAGCTATAAATGGGTACTTAACTTTGAGTTAGGGAAGGAAAAGACAGTGAGGAAGGAAACTGGTCTCCCCACCTCTCGATGCTGGACCTAGTATGGTGAAGTCTCTAACACTCCACTACCGCAATAAGTTACCGGGTTTCGGATTCAAAGCTTGGTAGTGTCACGCATCAGTCTAACCAGCTGTAAAAGGGTACCTGAATTTGATCTTGAGTTAGAGAAGGCAACGGCAGCGAGGAAGGGAAAAGGTGTCACGCATCAGTCTAACCAGCTGTAAAAGGGTACCTGACTCTGATCTTGAGTTAGAAAAGGCAACGGCAGCGAGGAAGGGAACAGGCCACCCCACCTCATAAAGCTAGGACCCAGTACATCGAAGTCTATAACACTTCATTCCCCTATGGCAGAATGTGCTACGTGACTACCCTTACGGTTTAAATTAACGGCAAGCGAACGGCAGGCGTGTTTAAAAAAAAATTCTAAACAACGGGGGAGGGGGGATAGCTCACAATGTAAAATGACACTTTTTCAGTCAAGAAAGAGTACGGTGCTCGGTTTGGGTAATAAATTTCCACAATATTAATTTCCCGGTGAATAAACGCACAAGAACCAAAGAGTCCATAGACAACTGAGAGATGAACAAGCAGGTTTTCGACAAAACAGATCCTGTACAGAGCAGAAAGCCACATTAAGAATAATAGTTGAACAAAGTCTGGAATGGAATTCACCACTATACATCGGATTCGTGGACTATGAAAAGGTATCTGACAGTGTAGACAAAGAATCACTTTGGAAATTGATGAGGCATTATGGCGTTTCCATGAAGAGCATTAACTTAATAAAGAAGACCTATGAAGACATGACATGCAGAGTTCTTCATGAAGGACAACTTACAGAACCGTTTAGGATAAGAACGGGAGTGAGACAGGGATGCCTCCTGTCTCCATTTCCTTTCTTACTAGCAATAGATTGGGTTATGAAAACATCGACATCACACAACAGAAATGGAATCCAGTTGAATCTGACTAAACAGCTTGATGATCTGGATTTTGCAGATGACTTGGCTCTTCTGTCCCATAACCATAATCAGATGCAAGACAAAATGAAAATTCTCGATGAGAGGTCACAACAGGTGGGTCTGAAAATACACAGGCAAAAGACAAAGATTATGAGAATAAATGCAAGAAATGATAACAAGGTTGAACTTGAAGAAACAAAACTAAAAGATGTAGAATCGTACACATATCTTGGCAGCAATATAGACAAAGTTGGAGGGACATACAGTGATATGAAAATAAGAATACAAAAAGCAAGAGAACCTCTCATTGCATTGGGAAACATATGGAGAACAAGAGAAATTAAGTCCAACACGAAAATAAGAATCTTCAACTCAAATGTCAGTCCTATTGTGTGGCTCTGAGACATGGAGAGAAACAAAAGCAACAACCAAAAAGCGACAAACTTTTATAAACGGGTACTTGCATAGAATAGAACGACTGAAATGGTATGACAAAGTCACGAATTTGGAACTGATGACAAGAACCAGACAAGTGCCAGTGTAACAAGAGTTGAGAAGTAGACGCTGGCGATGGATAGGACACACATTGAGGAAACCTGTTAATAGCATTACAAGGCAGTCCTTGTTCTGGAATCCACAGGGAAAGAGAGGCAGAGGTAGACCAAAAAATACACGAAGAAGAGAACTGGATAAAGAGGTGAAAATGATGAAGAAAACATGGAAAGAACTTGAGCGGATGGCGTGGGACAGGAGGATTTGCATGTGTTTGTTGAAGGCCTTTGCTCCTCGAGGAGTTAAGATAATGATTGACTGATTGATTGATTGATTTATTGATTGATGGCCTGGATAATATCAGCTTTAGTACTTGAGTTCTTAAGTTTTTATGAGGCTCCCTAGAATTGAAGCATCATTCTTCAATTCAAATCTCTGCCAAGAGTAATCTTGAGCGAAAGTTAGGTAGATACCTTTAAAGACACTCAATAGATACTCTGAATTTTGGCCACTTTTGGGCCATCACTGCAGAGCAAGGGGAGGAAATTCCGTGACAGGCAGATATAATGAAACGTTTTCAAACTGCCAAAAGTCAGGAGGGCCCAGAGGCCGACAAATTCTGTGTTTTTTTCAATGATACTTAGGGACAGTAGTGAAGCACGCTTGGGTTTCCAGGAAAAGAAGATTAAGATTGGATAACACCAGCAACATTGAAAATCGAGAAAAGTAATGAAAAGACAAAAAAATAGAGGCAAATTTCCCTAGGTTAAAGGAAATATTCATTGAACAGTACAGTCAGCTGAACAAGGAAGTAAAACGTCAAACCTGAGCTGACAAAAGGAATTTCCTAGAAGGCCTTGCAAGACGCACAGAAGAAGCAGCACTGAAGAATGAACAAAGCACAGTATACAAAATAACAAAAACCATCAGTGGAAAAAGGGGTGCAAACAATATTACACGGAAGCACGGAAATATTATTAAGAGAAGCACGGAAACCTTATCACTACAGAACAGGAGCAAGAAGCAAGATTGGCTGAGCACTTCAGAGAAAAGCTCAATAAGACACCAATTGAGATGCAGCTGAACATTCCTAAATGAAAATGACCTGGATATCAATACAGACTTTCCCGGAAAGGAAGAAATCATCACAGCTATCAAAGGGTTGAAGAATGGAAAAGCTCCAACGTAAGCGCAGAGCTATTTAAAATTGATCCTGAATTATCAGTTGAACTCCAAGAACCACTCTTCGCACACATTTGGCATACAGAGATAATACTACATGAATGGAAGAAAGGAACATCAAATTATCGAAAAAAGGTGAACTTACAGACTGCAACTTCTGGAGAGGAATTACGCTCCTCCCAGTTCTCAGCAAAATATTGGGCAGGATAATTATCCACAGAATCTCAAAAGCAGTAGATCATAAACGGAGGAAGGAACAAGCAGGATTCAGAAAGAAGAGAAGATGTGCAGATCATATTTTCACCCTCAGGAACAAAATAGAGCAGTGCTCAGAATGGCAAAGACAACTGTATATAAACTTTGTTGATTCTGAAAAAGGCTTTTGACAACATACACAGGGAAAGCTTATGGAAAATACTAAGGGCTTACGGGAGCCTTAGGTGTATTGTTACCATCATAAAAAGTCTCTATGCTAACTTTATGTGCATTGCTGGGAGGAGCGACCTTACTTTCGAAGTGGAAATAGGTGTGCGACAGGGTTGCCGTAACAAAACATTCTATTTTTAACTGTCACAGCTGGGCCAGGCAACGGAGGATACCCCTAAAGGAATAAGATGGACAACGTTCACTACAGTGGAAGATATAGAATACGCAGAGGATACTGCACTACTCTCACATTCACATCAGCACATCCAAGAAAAAACAGAATAAATACAGTCATTAGTGGTACTGAATATCAATTTGAAGAAGACAGAAATTATGACACTCAATGTAATAAATCCTGAGCCCATAAAAAAGGAACCAAAAGGTGGAACAAACAGATACACTTACATATCTAGGGTTGTCTAGGAAGCATAGTAACACCGGACCGCGGAACAAGCAAAGACATCAGTAACAGAATGAACAAAGATAGAACATCCTTTGCAAATCTAAACAACATTTGAAAATCTCTGTACAGCACAAACACCAAATTAAGACTATACGAGAGCTGCGTACTTTCTGTACTTTTGTATCGGACGAAGTGCTAGAGAGTAATACATAAGGAAATGCCCAAATTATCCTCATTCCACATAATCTGCCTAAGGAAAATTTTTCAAATTTTTTGATCGAAAACCATCTCCAACCAGGAACTGCTTATATGGTGCAGTCAAAAAGGCATGCACAGCATCATTGCAGGCAGACGCTGGAACTGGGTTGGCCATGTCCTCAGAAGCGACTCTGACACCATAACCAGAACTTCTATGCTATGGACCTCAGAAGGACGACGAAAGAGAGGCAGACCAAAGATAACCTGGCGGAGAACAGTGGAGGCTGATATGCAAAGCATGAACCAGAGTTGGGGCACGACACAAAGGATGGCCATCGACCGAGCAAAATGGGGACAGTTTGTTGCTGCCCTACAAGACGACAATAGGCGTGATGGCCACTGACTGCTTTGTCAATCAGGGTTAAGGATTCAAGAAGAAGAAGAAGTGCAGAGATAGGTGACAAATCATCAACAGTAGAATGACAAGTTTTAAAAAGTCTCTCAACATTATGTGTCATGACAAAAGTGATGGTTGCCTAGAAGAGATTTTCAATGCTGGAGAGAGAGAGAGAGAGAGAGAGAGAGAGAGAGAGAGAGTGAGAGAGAGAGAGAGAGCTAGTTGGAAATGCCCTGTGCTTAAAAACCCTCCCCATTTTCGTCACCTAGAGATATATAAAATCATCCCATGTGATTTACAGGTAGAAGCCATCTACCAGTTGTCGACCTCTGCTCCATTTCAACAAAATAGAAGGTTAACACACAACATCAATACAAGTAGATGTTTTGAAACCATGGAAACAAACTGAACACGCGATTCATTGCGGCTATTATTTCCGAGGCTTCACTGACCAAAACAAGAATCAGAATCGTTGACTTACTTTTTACTTGTACTCATTTAACCCTGCTTAGTTCATTCTAGGCGATCCAATAGCCATGCGTTGACCTACAGCGTATCGGCGCAAATCGATACTATGTAACCTTCCCACTTATTCCTTACCCTATCTCAGGTAGATCCCACTCTACCGGTAGATAATTCGGGATAGTTTGATAGATCTCTAGATGACTGAGGGAGGAATGTAAAAAGGATTTTAAAGCTAAAGATATTTGGGACTAGCCCTAAAGTGTAGCATTTAAAAATGCAGGAAAATTCCACATACAAGATGAACTAAAAGTGCCATTTAACAAAAACGTGCTACGGCCCCAGCGTGGACTGAATATTTCATGCTAGAGGAACAAATATGTGCCGAGTGTCAAGAACCAAATACAAAAACACATTTTCTGCTAGAATGCAAGGAATAAGAACAGCACAGACAAAACATAAAGACCTATTGCAAAAATCTCAAGGTAGAAACGAATATAGAAAATCTGATCAGCATTAAAACCCACCGGAACTAAAAAAAGATAATAAAACAATATATCACACTGTCGAGCTGCTTCAAAGGACAGTGGATGACTGCCTAGATGAAGTTATTATGCTCGGAGATTTTAATGCCAGAGTTGGAAATGACCATGCTAGATGGGGTGGAGTTATCGGAAGATATGGAGAAGATACTCTCAATGACAATGGAAAGCGACTCCTTAGATTCTGCAGTGAGCAGAATCTGATCATTACAAACACAAAGTTCCCCCATAAGCGCATACATGCATACACTAGATGTGAACCAACCAAGAATGAGAAGTCAGTGATCGACTATGCCATTGTTCGGAGAAGCTCATTCAGATATGTCCGAGACGCAAGAGTCTGGAGGGGGCCAGAGATTGGAAGTGATCACTACCTGCTAACAATCAAACGAACAACTGAAAGAGTTGCTCAGCCTAGGAACTGCCCAACATCACGCAAGAAACCAAGTAAACGAGCAGGAGAAATGAGCATTAGGACCTACAAGCTGAGCGAGCCAGAAATTAAGACCAGATATCAGGGGCTTATTGCTACAGCAGTGAGCAACACAGAAGAACGACCTGATGACTTGGAAACCCTCTGGAATAAATTCAAGGATATCATAAAGACAGCTGCTGCAGAAGCATGCGGTGAAGTCCGACTTGGGAACCAGAGAAAGAGGACCCCTTGGTGGACAGAGGAAGTCAAAGAGAAAATAAGAGAGAAGAAAATGGCATGGAAACAATACTTAGGAGTTAAAAACACAACAGGACAAATGGAAAAATATAGAGAATATGTGACACTCAGAACAGAAGCAAAGAACAAAGTGCTAGCAGCAAAACAGAAGTCCTGGGAAGAATTTGGAGAAAAGCTAGAAAAAGATGCACAAGAAAACCAGAAATTGTTCTATAAGACCCTAAAGAACATGAGGAAAGAAAAACAATGCCCTCTCAAATTCATAAAGGACAAGCAAGGCAAATTGCTTACTGCCCCGAAGGAAGTAATGGAAAGATGGAAAGAATATTTCTCAGAACTCCTGGATGGTGAGCACGATGAAGCATCAGAAATGATAACCACTGACACAGAAGAGGAAACCAATGATGGTGAAGATGACATAAAGATGGAAGAACTGAGGGCAGCACTAGAGAAAATCAAGATGGGCAAAGCAGCAGGGCATGATGGTATAACACCAGAAATGGTTTAAGTACATGGGAGCATCAGGCGACCTATTACTCTTAAGGGTCCTACAGGCAGCGTGGTGCAACAAGACCATACCAAAGGATTGGAGATTGCCATCATAACACCAATTTTCAAAAAGGGGTGACAATCGACAGTGTGGAAACCATAGAGGCATATCCCTTCTCAGTGTCCCTGGTAAAATCTACTCTAGAATCCTAGAGCAGAGACTCCGACGCCTAGCTGAGCCACAATTGGATGAGGTCCAGTGCGGATTCCGAGCAAAGCGAAGTACTCAAGACCTAATCTTCACACTCAGACAGCTGAGTGAAAAGGCCCTTCAGTATAAGAGTGAATCCATCTTTGTTTCATAGATCTGGAAAAGGCGTTTGACAGGGTCCCCCTGGAGCAAACTTTGGGACTGTTTGGCAAGGAAGAATATTCCAGCACCTCTGATTCATGCTATACAGAGCTTCTACAAGTCTTGCAGAAATTATGTGAGGACAGCAAACCATAAGTCAGAAGAGTTCAGGACCACCACTGGTGTAAGACAAGGTGATATCCTATCACCTTACCTCTTCATACTCCTTATGGACGATGTCATCAAGGCATGTAAGGAGAGAACAAGAAATTATTCAGTGGGGTACTGGAAGATGAGACAGGTCTATATTTCGGAGCTGGCATTTGCTGAGATGTTGCCCTGATTGCTAAATCAGAGGCACATCTCCAATCCAACCTGCAAGTCTGGAAGGAAGAGCTGGAGAAGAGAGGGATGGTCATAAGCAGCTCTAAAACAAAATCCATGGTGATATCACGAGAAGAAAGAAAACATCAGATTAAGTTTGGGAGAAGCCGTTTGACGTTTTCTTCAGTGGGACGCCCTGACAATTGGAGCAGGTCGACCACTTTAAATATCTCGGAGCTATTATAGACCGAAAGGGAGGCATCAAAGAAGAGTTGGCCACTCGAAAAGCAGCGGCTGGATAGACTGCGGAATTTTGATCAGCGCATGAAGTAAGCTGATAATGGTCTGGCGCTCTCTCTTCCAAACCTCTACACCTCACGGTAGAAGGGGAACGACTAAGTAAGTAAGTAAGTAAGTATCACACTGTCACGGATTGCCTCCCCTGCTTTGCAGTAGTGGTCCAACAGTGGCCTAAACTCAAGATTATCTAAAGTGGGTCGTCAAAGGTGTCTACCTTCGCACATGATTAATCCTGGCAGAGATGTAGATAGAAGGGTAATGGAGCTTCTATCTCAAGGGAATATCCACAAGATAATTCAGATGTCAAGAAGAATGCTGCATAGGGCCGAGAAATTGTTAACTTATATCTGTCCATCGTCTTTTGTGAAGAATTAAGCAATGGTTTTGCCCGTACAAGCCCCCAGCTGGTGTAAATTCAGCGAAATTCCCTTTTACAAGAAGAAGCTCTATTGGTGTAAATATATCTCTAAATGTATACATATATATATTAGAAGAGTCTTGCTCATACGTTTGCTTTCATACATATAATAACTGAATCAACTATGTTTGTTTAGTTTTAACATAACGTGTAACAAATTTAATAATCAATAAGTTTTAACAAGTTAAAATAGTGATAAAATTATGGTGAATTTTAGATGTGAATCAAATTTCTCGGATTTAAATTTAAAATTCAATTTTATTGTCCGGTTACTGGTGCCTGTTAGTTAGCACTTAGCTTGTATGAGCGAGTCTTGCAGCTTTGGTTTTCGTCAATCCTTTTGTGATGATTACACTTCACAGTTTGGTAGCTTCGTTCTTCAAACGGTCTGATAGCTTAGTACCACGATCTTTTAGACAAAATAAAACAAATGCCTCTGCTTAGTACATTTGTGGGCTGCAAATTAATAGGCGCATTGTCTCGCTGTCCACACACCAATGTTATTCTCTCGGAATAATTATTCTTGAGGATACCCAGCGTAACTCAGGGAAGATGATTTGAAATCACCAATATTCTTCTGGGTATTAAATTGGGACAATATATGCTTGGACAGCGCGAAAATCAATGATTTGCCTGAATTACAAGTAACAAGGTACATAAATCTCACAAAGTGATTTGATACACTTGATGCACACGTGATGTAATCATCACTCATCATTGCTTCAGTCGGAGTCTTGGGTCCCCTCTGCTGTCGGTTTTTTTTACGACTAGCAAGAAGAAATCACCAGCGCTTGCTGTAGTGGTTTGTGAATATACTATTTTCACATGTTGAGGTTGACAGCCTCATATATAACCACTTAGCAAGAAAAACATGTCAAATTCACATTTGTAAAATAAATGTTACATTTACCCCAATCGGGTTATATAATCTCCTCGCACAGTTTAGAATGGACGAAAGCAATTTAGGTTATATGCTTTAGAATCACTTGGCCTGAGAAATTCCTCTTATGACGGGTGTTCTACGAATCAGTGAGTCTGGGAAATGTTAGTAATCCTCTTATGACGGGTGTTCTGCGAAACACTTGGTCTGAAAATATTCTCTTATGACGGGTGATCAAATTCCTTAGGTTTCCAGTCTTACTATTTAAAGTCCTGGTCCATTAAGTTTACAATCTTTGTATTTAAATATGCGGGTTTACTTGTAAGTTCCAAAGTTGCCCAAATACTCGATCTGTCACTTATAATTATGGAATTCTAAGTCCGATGACTCACTGGCTTCTAGGAGTTTGCTCATTTGACGATGCGATGCAGTCTCTGATCTGTGTCTCTGATTTTGCTAGATTATATCTCTCATTCTCGGTTCAAATGCCAGATTTACTTCCTGGCAAACTTGCCAATGAGAATCAAAGTATATTCCGGCATCTCAAATTAAACCAATGGTAAGCTCTTTAGCACTATCTGGGTTGGGGTGTTTAATTCATAATCTCCCCAGCGTGGTTACGTATTTTGCAGGATTGACACAAATAAACCTCTAACCAACACTAAATGCATGCCAGGGCAGACACAACCGATCTCCTGAACAACACAATAACCTGAACAGTAACTACAATGTAAAAACACTATCTAGGAATAATGCAGTACAGTACATACTGCAAACACAAACAAGAAAAGTATCATACAAAATAAAATAAGCGTCATGATATAACCAACAACTCCATGTATATGGTAAATGGTTGAAAGGGCATGCTACGAAGAAAAGTTAAAGAAAAAAAAGGAGCGTCCGAGTGGCGAAACAGTTAGACAGCTGGAGTTTAGATGGCAAAGTTACCGGGTTCGGAGGCTGAAACCAGGTAGCATCAAACTACAGTCAACCCAGCTGTAAATGTATACTGTACCTGTCTCTGGTTTTGAGTTAGTGAATGCAAAAAGCAGCGAAGAAGGGAATTGGTCACCCCACCTCATACGCCTGGACGTAGTATAGTAACGTTTCTAACACTTGACTCACCTACGAAAGAATTGGATATAAGACTACTGGTTTTTTTTATATCCTCGTGGTTAAAGGTTTTCCCCTGCGTTTCCAGTGAAAACTCAAGAACTACCTTACAAATATTCACTTAAATCGTGAAGTGCATGATATAGGAAGGTCGTCTTTTCCTTTGAGTGAAGTAAAATATCACTTAGTTTGAATTTTCTACAGCTTTGCTGATGGGATGAAATCAATCAATCAATACCCTTTAGTTCCCCAAGGAGCATAGGCTTTCAACAAACACATGCCAAGTCTTTCTGTCACGTGTCATCAGCCCAAGTTCTCCCCACGTCTTCCTCATCATTTTCACTTCTGTCTCAAGTTCTATTCTACATTTGTTTCTTGATCAACTTCTCTCTGCTTCTCTCTACTTCTCTCTACTTCTCTCTGCTTCTCTCTACTTCTCTCTACTTCTCTCTGCTTTTCTCTGCTTCTCTCCACTTCTCTCTGCTTCTCTCTGTTCTCTCTGCTTCTCTCTACTTCTCTCTGCTTTTCTCTACTTCTCTCTGCTTCTCTCTACTTCTCTCTGCTTCTCTCTACTTATCTCTACTTCTCTCTACTTCTCTCTACTTCTCTCTGCTTCTCTCTACTTCTCTCTGCTTCTCTTACAATGAGGGTTCCAGAACAAGGACTGCTTTGTCAAATCTGGAGGTTCTCCTACAAGAAATGAGGTTAGTCAGCAACACAGACTCCCCTTGACTTTTTCCTTGTTGCGTCACGCGTCTCTTCGCCAGAGGACCTTCTCTAGTCTTGACTGGTTTTGATTTTCCTTAGTTGATCTGTCCATTTTTGCTGACGTTTTTGCGGTTTAACAATTTTTTAATATGATAAGGAAACCGGTTCCATGCCCAACCCTCCTTTGTTGATTTTTACGACGTGCTTGGGTAGGGTACAACGTTACTATTCTTTGCTCCCTTTTCGGGCCCCGGTAACACACGGGTGAATGGGAATAAAGTCCGCAGATAATCCGGCAGAGATCCCAGTTACACATAGGTTGCAATTATTACAACATCAGAATAATCTGAAACCTCAAAACGATATGACTTTATGAAGGCAGATAAAAAACTCCGTGTTTCTAAAGTAGACGCCCACAGCTTCTGGGTTGGCTGCCGCTGCCAAATCGTATACTTACGAATTAGCACCAGCGCATATAGCACCCGGTACTCTATCGGCCGGGTACGCCTGAATAACACATCCAGGAAAAAACGGATAGACTTAATAAGTTTAGCCAGCAGGTGGGCTTGAACATCAATTTAAAGAAGTCAGAGGTCATGACGCTCAATGTGAGCAACCCTGAGCCCATATCAGTAAGGAATCAGCAACTGGTACAGACAGACACCTTCACATACCTAGGATGCATAGTAACACCAGACGGCGGGGCAGGCAAAGACATCAACATCAGAATGAATAAGGCAAGAACAGCCTTTTTTAGCCTAAACAACATCTGGAAGTCCTCTCAATACAGCACAAGCACAAAATTAAGATTATATCAGAGCTGTGTGCTTTCTGTGCTTCTCTATGGTGTGGAATGCTGGAGAGTTACAGAGAAGGAAATGTCGAAATTGTCCTCTTTTCACACAACATGCCTAAGAAAAATTCACCGAATCTTTTGGCCGAATACCATCACAAACCAAGATCTGCTTACTCGGAGCAAGCAAGAGGACATGCACACCATCATAGCTGGCAGACGCTGGAGCTGGGTTGGCCATGTCCTCAGAAGAGACCCCGATGCCATCACAAGAACAGCTATGCTTTGGACCCGTGAAGGAAAACGAAAGAGAGGCCGACCAAAAACAACCTGGTGGAGGACTGTGGAGGCTGAGATGCAAAGAATGAACCAGAGTTGGGGCACTGTACAAAGGATGGCCAACATGACATGAAGGGATCTTGGGCAGACCGTACAGGACAAGGGGAATTGGTGTGAATGTATTTAAGGCCTATAATCCTCAGGGAGCTCAAGTATAATGAATGAATGAGTGAGTGAAATAATGGATGAACGACAGAATAAATAAGTGAGCTAATTAGTGAATGAATCCGTGAATTAACGAATGAATGAATGCCTGAGTGAGTTCGTGAATGATTGAGTGAGAGAATGAGTAAATGAATGAATGAGTGCCTGAATAAATGAATGAGTAAGCTAGTGAATGAATGCGTCAGTTAGTGAATGAGTGAATGAATCAATGAATGAGCGAATGAATGAGGGAATGAATGAAAGAATTAATGAATGAGTGATTGAATGAATGAATGACGGATTGAATGAATGAGTGAGTAATTGAATGAATGAATGAATGAATGCTTGAATGAATGAATGCTTTATTGAATGAACGAATGAGTGATTTAATGAATGAATGCGTCATTGAATGAATGAATGATTTAATGAGTGCTTGAATGAATGAATGAATTAATGGGTGATTGAATGAATGAATGTGTGATTGAATGAATGAATGAGTGAATGAATTAATGCGTGACTGAATGAATGAATGATTGAATGAATGAATTAGCGAGTGAATGAATGAGTGAATAAATGAATGACATGTTTTGGTCTTGCTGCCGCCTTCTGCTACATAGTAGGCTAGTCCAGACACGATATAAGATTAGTACCACGCTTTACGCTACAAACTATACGTTTCCCTTATACTGTAATATAGGCAGCTGTTGTTTACCTGGACATGAATAAGTCATTGTCTGTACTAACAAATGTCCTCGCAGTATCTCTCTGGCAAACCTCTATACCCAGGGTAGAAGAGGAACGACTAAGTATGTTCCCGGATGTCCCTAAGGAGACAAAGAAAGAATAAGTCTACATCTCTATCAGGTATGTCGTTTGGGCCGACCAATACCAGGTTGTGCATGGGATCGACAACCTCGTCATATTAAACAAATGGTTACAGAGACCACTGCAGCAATAACACGTGATTGCTGTGATGCATGCTTCCTACAAAGAGACCAGCTGTACATAATGAAGGTATCAGGCGCATGCATAGCCTTAGATCAGTTGCCTTTTACGAATTGTTTGAGAGAGCTTCACTCACATTCTTTGTCTCATTAGATACCCCGCGGGAATTAAACGGGCGTGACCCAACACTATGACAGGATATAAAAAAAAAAACGAACTGGGATGTCACACAGCTTTAAACTAAAATTTAAAAAAAATATTTTAAACTGAATGGTATGCTATTTACATAAGGTGTAAAATTAAAATTATATTTCCTCGTTTTATTTTCCCCCAAAATTGTCTATAAGTTCATAACAGTGTATCCCTTTCAATACTTTCTTCTTCTACCTTCTTCCTTCTAATTTACTGTATGAGGAATTCGATTTTTATCAGTCTTGTTGTTTGTTTTATTTATTATTTTTTTTTCATTAATTTTTTTTATTATTATTTTTTAAATTCTTTATTTTTCTTTAATTTATATTAAAAACATACTCTAATTATGATGGTTAATGCAGATGTATGATGTTATATTACTTTTATAATGATAAATGCCTTAATAATGTAAATGTGAGGATGAAAGGATACAGTATACATGATGAGAGAGAGAGGAAGATCAGAATGTCAGACGGGCCTGTGTGCCCAATTCTTTACCCTTTGAAAATAAATTTCGTTCGTTCGTTCGTTCCTCGTTCATCCTCAGACGTCATCTTGAATATACTCATAATTGTAAAAAAACACACACACATAATGAGGAGATCTGTTGATAGCATTACAAAGCAATCGTCGTTTTAAAAATCTCCCGTGTAAGACAGGTAGGGAGAAACCGAGAAACGCACGGAGAAGAGATATGGAGATAAAAAGTAAAGGTATTAAAAGAATGCATGGAAATATTTATTGAACGGATATCACGATACAGGAAGGCTTGGCATGCATTTGTTGATGGTCTGTGGTCCTTTGGAAGTTAAAAGGCTAATAATGGTAATGAAATAAACTTGTTCCTGGTGCCTTAAAAATTGTTAATGTGATGAACATTTTGAGTATGGATGCTATATTATGGAAGGTCACACTTCTACAACACATAACAGTTTTGTGAAGTGGTTTTTGGATGCTATATTATGGAAGGTCACACTTCTACAACACATAACAGTTTTGTGAAGTGGTTTTTGGATGCTATATTATGGAAGGTCACACTTCTACAACACATAACAGTTTTGTGAAGTGGTTTTTGGATGCTATATTATGGAAGGTCACACTTCTACAACACATAACAGTTTTGTGAAGTGGTTTTTGCAGCTATATTATGGAAGGTCACACTTCTACAACACATAACAGTTTTGTGAAGTGGTTTTTGGATGCCGTATTATGGAAGGTCACACTTCTACAACACATAACAGTTTTGTGAAGTGGTTTATGGATGCTATATTATGGAAGGTCACACTTCTACAACACATAACAGTTTTGTGAAGTGGTTTTTGGATGCTATATTATGGAAGGTCACACTTCTACAATACATAACAGTTTTGTGAAGTGGTTTTTGCAGCTATATTATGGAAGGTCACACTTCTACAACACGTAACAGTTTTGTGAAGTGGTTTTGAAGAAACTGGATTAAACAGGGTGGGAAGGAAACGTTTTGATGTCTTTATTTACAAAGTGCAAGAAGTGCCGAAGTGCGTTCTCAAAGCAACTACCATGTATGTCTTCACGATGTATGTCTTCACCATGTATGTCTTCACCGTGTATGTCTTCACCGTGTATGTCTTCACCATGTATGTCGTCACCATGTATGTCTTCACCGTGTATGTCTTCACCATGTATGTCTTCACCATGTATGTCTTCACCGTGTATGTATTCACCATGTATGTCTTCACCATGTATGTCTTCACCACGTTTGTCTTCACCGTGTATGTCTTCACCATGTATGTCTTCACCATGTATGTCTTCACCGTGTATGTATTCACCGTGTATGTCTTCACCATGTCTGTCTTCACCATGTATGTCTTCACCATGTATGTCTTCACCATGTCTGTCTTCACCATGTATGTCTTCACCATGTCTGTCTTCACCATGTTTGTCTTTACCATGTATGTCTTCACCGTGTATGTATTCACCGTGTATGTCTTCACCATGTCTGTCTTCACCATGTGTCTTCACCGTGTATGTCTTCACCATGTATGTCTTCACCATGTATGTCTTCACCATGTATGTCGTCACCGTGTATGTATTCACCATGTATGTCTTCACCATGTATGTCTTCACCATGTATGTCTTCACCACGTTTGTCTTCACCGTGTATGTCTTCACCATGTATGTCTTCACCATGTATGTCTTCACCGTGTATGTATTCACCGTGTATGTCTTCACCATGTCTGTCTTCACCATGTATGTCTTCACCATGTATGTCTTCACCATGTCTGTCTTCACCATGTATGTCTTCACCATGTCTGTCTTCACCATGTTTGTCTTTACCATGTATGTCTTCAACATGTATGTCTTCACCGTGTATGTATTCACCGTGTATGTCTTCGCCGTGTATGTCTTCACCGTGTATGTCTTCACCGTGTATGTCTTCACCATGTATGTCTTCACCATGTATGTCTTCACCATGTCTCCAAACTTAACTATTTGTTGCTTCCACATCGTCATTCTAGTTGTCGAAGTCTGACAAGGAAATCTTAAGCGAGTCATATTATATCTGGTAGTTTGTGTGTGAGTGTTTTTTTTTTCCTTTTGAACGAACAAGGCTGTGGAGTCGGAGTCGTCGAGTCGGTAGTTTTGTAATGGAGTTGGTTAAAGAATGTCCTAACATCGACTCCGAACTTTAGGCCATATGACTAGTGGGAATTGGAGTCGGGGGTCAGAGTCGTCGAGTCGGTAGTTTTTCCATGGAGTTGGTTAAAAAATGTCCTGACATCGACTCCGAACTTTAGGCCATATGACTAGTCAAAACTCTAATCGGAATCGGAGTCGGGAGTCAGAGTCGAACTTCTAAACTGTCAGGAGTCGGAGTCGGACAATTTTTGTCCAACTCTACAACCGTGCTTTTGAAAAACCGGTTAGTGACAAATAGAAATAACCGTTTACACGGCAAACTTTTGTTTGCCTTTGGTAACAGTCTCTATGCCCTTTCCTCCCCAATAGGTTTTTGGATCGTTTGTGTCATCATCGAGGAGGGCTTCCTATTTCGGTAATGACAAAGCTTTTTCTGTACATTTGGAATGTCATGTCTAAAGCCAGTAATGAATGGCTTGAGGGAAGTGAGAAAATGTATAATCATCATTGTAGTACCATGTTTGGATTGCAAGTATTTGCTAACTACATTGATTTCTTGTAGCAGATAATTCTATAGTACAGCTAAGACAGCGCTTTCTAATCTCTCACATTTCCTAGCTACAGTTTTTGCCTCCGCTCCTGCTAGATCTTTCTCATCCTCCACTTGGAGCTGAAGGTATTGATTGAACGAAAATATAAATGTAGTCCCATAGTGGATATTGACGTAGTGGAGTGAAGTGTTAGAGGCTTCTCTATACTAGGTCTAACATCGAGAGGGGGGGGGGGTGTTGTGTCCAGTTCCGTTCCTTGCTGCCTTTTCATTCCCTAACTCAAGAGCAAAGTCAGGTACCCATTTACAGCAGGGTAGACTGAAGCGTGTCGATACCGTGAATCGAACCCGGCCCCTTTGTCGCAAGAGACCAGCGCTCTAACCACCCTGCCAATCGGACGCTCATTAGCGAAAGTAGGTGGCATACATCTTATTATGATAAAGTCAAAGAAATTGCCACAGTAACGACCAGAATGTCTTCATCGGGTATGAACGAACATGAATAGTAGAAACAAGAAAGTTGAAACTAAGTTAAATGTTTACATTTTTTTAAAATTAAGCAAGTCGTAAACGGAAAATGCTGCAGCCATTATATTCGTAGTAAATCCGAGTGAGAATTTCCACGGCAACACGGTGAAACTAGAAATTAGTTATTTGAAAATATGGAGCAGCTATTGGTAAAAGAGGCGAATGGTGAAAAGAAAAAAAAAAAACAGTACAGTAATAACAATCACAAGATAAATAATAATGTCATAGTTATGTTTAACATGTCTGAGCAGGACTTTGATCTGATCTTCACGTGTCCAATCAACTATTATTTAAAATATCCAAGCGCTTTTTACCTCTTCAGAAAAACAGTTGTCATGACAACTAAGAAATTCGTCGCAAATTTAATGGCAGGGATAATTTTTATCATCTGTCTCGCAGAGTACTTCTCTATCTGAAAAAAAAAAACATTCTTGACAACAACAAAATTGACAGTATAATGATTTCTTTCGAGCTTCGTATCCCTCTTCTTCTTTGATCCTAACCCCTAACTGTCAAAGCAGTCAGTGGCCGTCACACCTGGTGGCGTCTTGTAGGGCAGTAACAAACTGCTTCCACTTTACTCTGTCGGCGGCCATCCTTCGTACAGTGCCCCAGCTCTGGTTAATTCTTTGCATCTCAGCCTCCACAGTTCTCCACCATGTTGTTTTTGGTCGGCCTTTCTTTCGCTTTCCTTCAGTGGTTCATAGCATAACTGTTCTTGTGATGGTATCGGGGTCTTTTCTGAGGGCGTGGCCAACCCAACTCCAGTGTCGGCCAACTATAATGGTGTGCGTGTGTGACAAGTGAAATCTTCGATCGTTACATTTTTCTGTGACTTCCTTAACTTTCTCCTGTGCCCTTCTGTGACCGTGTGGCCAGAATGATGCAATTTTAGACTGGGTAATTAATTTATCACCCGTGTGTTACCGGGGCCCGAAAGGGGAGCAAAGAATAGTAACACTGCACCCTACCACGCATGTCGTAAAAAGCGACTAAGGAGGGTATGGGCATGGGGCTGTTTACCCCATCCCGTAAAAACTTCGCACAGTGGGCTGATCACCTGCTTGCCAATCAATCTGATTACGGAAACAACGATAGATTGTTTGGTCTGTTTTTGTTCCACAAAGACGCCACTAGGCGTGGTGGAAACAGCGATAGATCGATCAATTTGTTGTTGCCCTAAGACGCCACTAGGCGTACTGGCCACATACTGCTTTGCCGGTTGATGGCTAAGGATGGAAGAAGAAGAAGAATTAATTTATGATCTAGTCTACGGTGTATATTTGCGCTCATGTTGGCATTCTCACACGGGAATGGGCGATTTAAACGAAACACGGTTGCCATCCGTGAAGAAGACAAACGTGTAAGACATCTCGGCGCTGTCTGACACCAGAGGAAAACACCTTTTTGAGCACAAAACCGTGCGACTCGGCAACAGATATCGTGGGAGTGTTACCACTAGTGGGCGGACCTTGAGTTGTGTCGATTAAGAAGATAATCTTCACTAAGATGTGATCTCATGTCATCCAAACTGAGCATAGACTCAGGGATTTGCTCCCTAGAGGGATGGGCGGAGCTTCGCCTGAATTTTGACGTGGCAATCATAAGGTACCGGGGATTATAGGTAAGATTTAAACTAAAAGAGTTGAAGGCTTCAGTCAGAGCTGAGAAGTAGCCAGATTGTCTTCTTGTGCAAAACGCGCCCTCGTACGATAACCAAGCGAGGTTTGGACTGTTGCATAGTTGCGTCTGTGCTAAGAGAGCTAACGACATTGAGGTATGAGAACATTTTATAATACTTAATGTAAAGTAATATTAGACGTTTCAGGTTTAGAAGTTAATGCTTTTTTAGCGTTTGTCTATCTATAGTTTGATACAAGCTGATTTGCGATGTATGTGTTGCCTAGTGTAATTTCACTTATATCTATCTCATGCTATTTTCAACTGTGAGACTGTGTGTTAAATGTGTAAAGTACTAGGTGAATTTATAAGAGGAATTCTAGGGTCGCATTGCGCTGTATACAAGTGTGTACTTATTACCATTATTATTATTATTTGTGTAGTGTTAAGTAATGGTTATATTGCATTCTTGTGAGCCGTAAGTGTGGTTAATTTTACATCAGTGATTATTGTGAGAGAAAGATTTGCGTACCCTCTAGCACCGTGAGCAGCATATGCCTATTACATTTAGTATAGAGCTGTAAGAATAGAATATATATATATATATATATATATATATATATATATATATATATATATATATATATATATATATATATATATATATATATATATATATATATATATCTGCTTGTTCTTTAGAGCAGCTAGACCTCTAAGATACTGATCAAATGTGGTCATTTAGACCAGTGAATTGTGCATAATATTTCATCATAGATAGGAGTGCTTCATTTAGGTTTTCTCTCGCGTGATGACGTAGTTAGTATTTAGTATGAGTATGAAGGCATTATTGTTGACTTAAATATGTTTATTGTATGATTACACATATACACAGACCTGCATGAACACACACACACACACACACACATGGTCATTTAAGCGCATCTACTAGCATATTTTCACACATGTGTAACACTACACACAACATACACACACACACATGGACATATAAGTGCATGTACTTGCATATTTTCACACATATGTATGTATTATTACGTAGATGATGTTTGTCCATTAGTACGATGCTAGTTTATTTTGTTTCATATTATTTCAGAGAGTCCAGCAGTCTGTGCTGGGTTATATGGTGTTACGTAGAGAATACCTAAATATCTAGGTTATACGGTGTTGCTTAAGAATTGCTTTCAAAGTAAACTTGTGGACAACATTGTTTTCTGTATGATTCATATGCTACCTGATAGGGTTTCATTAATAAAAGTGGGACCCCTGTCATCAAGAGAGTTTTTTCAGTGACTGCAGAACGTGTGTGAAAGTAGGCCAGAGAGAGTGACGACAACATTACACACGAATTCTTATTCTTCTTCACACATCGTCTTCGCACTGTCACACTTCCTTTTCTATTATCTCAACCGCTCCTTATCACATTTTTTTGCTTTCATCGACCAAAGGTTGTCTTCTGATACTTGGTCATTCCTTAATAGTACCTGACTGTCATGGAGTGACTAATAATTTTATTTTCCCAACACGTCCCACTTTTCTTACTCTTGTAATGTTTCTGGTTTCCTTGATGTTTTGCACTTTCTGTTTCTTTTCTTTCGGATATTTCCTACGTGGCCCATTATTCCCCTCTCAGACACCACCCCGCGGTTTGATTTCGTTCTGGCGTTCATTATAATTCAACACTTGGTCAGTAGTGGTCAGCTTACGATAATATTACCTAAGCTGCACCTGGTGTTTGTCTGACTAGGGGAACGCTTGTAGCTCGTAACAGCGTTGATCACGAGCGAGAAATAGTTTCTTTGAAGAAGCGAACCGTTAGCGGGAGCAAAGGTGAGGCAACCCTTTGAGGGCTGAGTGCCCACTTTTATCTCCGATTCACGGGAAACAAAACTCACGTTCGTTCTGAGATTTTTGTTGTGGCCCCTGATCGCCGCAGGTAGCTCTAGAATAATATTATGTCTTATCTACGAAACTTTCTCGCTGTTATTGTCTTCTGATGTAGACTCTAGAATAACCTTTGTCTTACTCATGATTACGTTATACGCCGAACATCTGTGGAAACATGCGATTCCAGGTGGCCGGGGTTAGCGTCTCTTGTAGACTATAAATCTATATAGGTTTACTCAGTCAAGCACACTCGTAAATTTCTCCTGCCCGTAGATGACCAATCGAGACAATGGCAGATGTGGGCACAACACTAGATTGAGTTGCGTATTCTCGTCATTTCGGAGTAAGTTGGTATCTTTTATTATATATATATATATATATATATATATATATATATATATATATATATATATATATATATATATATATATATATATATATATATATATATATATATATATATATATATTCATGTTAGCTTTTATATATAACTGATAGTAGTGTGACTTGAATTATTTTAGGTGATTTCTCCCTGGTAATTAATTCAGTGATAATGTAGCGCCGTGTACCGCCTTAGTTAATTGGTGATTAAGCAGTTAGGTGTCTCCTGGTGTTACAGTTTACAATGGCTTAATGGTAAACTTACGCTAACAGATACGTACTAGGCGAAGAACCTCATAGCCCGTTCAGTGTTTAAAATGGGTTAAGGAGTAAGTTAAAAGTGTCAGTACTTTAAGGAAATGTCAGTGATGTAAGTTATTCACTTAAAACTGAATAGTGATGTGCATGCGCTATAACACTTGAATTATAAGAGGTGATCACTTATTACTTTCTGACAGAAACTTCTAGTGGTTGTGTGAAATTATTATATGCCTACTTGTGTAGTTAGACACCAATTTAGAACTTTCACGGCAATCCAGAAAGCAGCCACCAGCTGGAGATATAATTATATCTTACTTTTAAGTCACAGCGTATTATTATAGCTATAACATTGCATTTTTCATGTATTCAATTTTGGGAGGTTATTACTTGTTCCTTTTTGTGTATCGACCCCCAAGGGGCGCATACCATTTATTATGTAATGTCTAATGCGTATTTTATGTAAATTCACTTAATGTTGTAAGATGAATCGCATATCCACTCAGCTGGAACTACAGGGTTAGGTTTCCCGTATGTTGAGTTGGAAGAGGACGGAGTAGATTTTGCTGTCAGAGCATTTGCTGACAGGTACATGTATGTACAAGATATATTAGCCTATGCAGGCGCATGCTGATAATGGAAAGAGTGGAAGTAACAGGAGGGTGACTGATATGGATAAAGACAGCTCGAGACTATCCTAGCAATGATAACAATAATTAAAAATCCCATAGTGGAACATAACTGTTTATTATAACGTTATTGTAATTTTATTGTTTGCTTGCTGTAAAGTTTTTTTGGGGGGTCTCAGTTTCAGGGTACTCCATTTTATCAGTAGTGGTTTTTTACTCGCCTCTTGATCACCAGTCAGAGCATAGTGGCTTCCAGCATATCGATCAGCACAGCGTCTTCAGCAGAATTGAAAGCACCAGACTGTGTGCTTAAACTGAGCGCCCAGTCACAAATAAAGTTCAAACCAGCCCAACCGGATTTAAACATCAAGTACGCAGGCCTAATTTCACGCGCTGGATAATAGCGCAGTGGACCGTTTTGTCCTAAATTGACCTCGTCTTATGTGTGTTTCTGGTCATTCAAAACCGCCGCACGAATTAGCGGTCACCCGAAAAAAGACAGAGTAATCTATAGCCTATCTTGTTGCTAGTGAGTGACCAACGGTGCATGGATAGCGCCTACAGTGGATTTATAGGTAATTCATCACCTATAGGAGGATATACATATAAAGACACTAACTGGAGTTATTGAATTTGGCGGAAGGATTAGAAACTCTATTTATTTCTCGGTGTTCTACAGGAGGGTTTTGGTGTTGGTGTGGTGTTTGTTCGTTGGTGTTTAATTGGATATTTGTTAACTTGATGTGAATATTGATGCCTTTCTCATGTTGTTGTGCTGATATACTTATTTCATATATTTTCTTCCTTCAAGAACCTTTAATAAATTTTACTTATTTATTAACGCGCTGTTCACGACCCTTCATCCATACTTAATTTCGCATCTCTTACTATTGTCTCTATTTGACCAGAGAAAGGAGAGAAAGCGGGTGGTTCTTAAGACTATATAAGTGTGTTGAGGCTTGGAAAGAGAGATAGCTTTAATGAATCCTCTTCCAGGTTTGTCTCAAGTTCACCCTATTTTACACATTATCTGTGTGTTGTCTATAATTCAGTCAGTTCACTCATTGTCGATGTCACTACAATTGTCTGACTCGAAAAATACTCTAAAACCTTAACTCAATCACGACACTGACCGAATGCCATGTTTTCGAAGCAAAATTGACTTCTATTTGTGCAGGGTGAAGTTGTTTGCGTACTAGATTATATAACAGCTTCCGGCAGATAGAAAAGGTGTCTATAAATATCGAGACGGATTGATTAAGCACACACTGTCAGACAACATAGAGCGAAACTCCAGACGTTCGTCGGAGGAAGATATATAACAATCTTTGATATGAGGATATGGGTTGCATCTGATTGCCACAAACCAGCTTGCTCAGGGGTTCCAATACGGATGACAGGCAGTATTTGGAGATGGGGCGTCAGTTCGCAAACATGACGAGCCCAAATACGTGGCCGATTTCACTGGTACGTCAGAAGACTACAATATTGTTAAGACACGAATAGTGATGTAATACGTCCGGTAGATTGACTTTGTTGTGATAATCAACTACGAGAAAGTAACATCTTGGAAAAAATTATCAGTGATAGATCTGTGTAATGGTAGTAAGTTTGTAAATATGATAAGTAACAACAGAAGTGGTAAGAACGTATATGTTCATAGAGTTTGAAAATACAATATAAAGGGCAATATCTTATGTTGTTATGAAGTAAGGTTTTACATGAGGGTAGTGGGGGAACCCCTACCAAAATCAGACACTTATTAGCAATTAATTTGGTATTTTAGATGCTAAGGTAGACTACTTCTGATTAGATCTCTCCTCAACTAAGCAACATGGGTGTGTAGGCTAAAATTTCGTTTATAACATATTTGTTGAAGGAAGGAATTATTTCTCACAGTGAATCTCCTTACAGCTCTAGTGTGGATTTGCTGAGAAAACCCTCTGGAGAACATCGTCTGTGTATAGATTACAGAAAACTGAATGATGTCACAGAAAGTCAGGTGGATCCATTGCCTGATACAAATCAGCTGTTTGCCAGGCTGAACAAGGCAAAATATTTTTCTAAGGTGGATCTTAGCAAAGGCTATTATCAAATTCCAGTAAAGCCTGAGTGCGCCAAATTTGTTGCCGAATGAAATGAAGGAGGCGCAACAAAAGGACCCTACTCTGGAGCTCTGCTTTAGAAAACTGCCCATGGCTAAGGACCCCAGACACAACGGAGACATCTTTTCTAAGGATGGCGTATTGTATCGTAGAACGGGCAACCCGGACACGGGGAATAACCAGCTCCTAGTACCGACGCAGTACAGAAGTCAGATCTTAGAAATGGGGCACTCTCTTCCCTTTAGCGGACATATGGGACAAAACGCCACTATTCAGCGAATAAAAAACCACTATTGGTGGCCAGGAATGAACTCTGACATTATCAGGTACGTTAAATCCTGCGCCCAGTGCCAACGGGTAGCACCCAAGCACTTAACACCCCCAGTACCTATGGGGCAAATGCCAATAGTGGGTACTCCATTTGAACGGGTTGCTGTCGACATCATTGGACCCCTGGAAAGGACCAAAAGAAGGAACAGGTTCATCCTGACCTTAGTCGACACTTGCACAATGTGGGCCGAAGCTGTACCACTAACATGCACAGATTCCAAGCATGTCGCAGAAGCCCTCGTGCAAATATTCCCACTTATCGCCGGACGTGAAGCCTAAGAGTTCTTGTGTTTTATTATATAAAAAGAGTCTATGGGATGGCACTGGCACAGTTCGATACAGGGGTGATAATGGAATGGTCTCTTTAATTTCGCCGCTTCGGTGATAGAAAGGTAGAGAGTAAATAGTTGCTTCACAGAGTGCTGGGGAGAGTAAGGACAGACTTATTTACGACAAATCGTTCCTCTCAATCTTCTCTTCACTCTCCTGGTCAAACAATTATTTGCCAGTTTCCAGACACACACCTGCACTCACACCGATTTGGTGCTTCAAACACACAGACGCACGTGAATACAAACTATATTAAACAGATAGGGGAAATTTGGGCTTTGGGTATTCCAACACAGTACTAAATAAGTTTATAAGGTTTATTCTCATTTAAAACAATCACAAAAACTATCATGTGTTACAGAAAAATTATCATAAGTACAGAAAATACAAATAACAAGGTGGGGAGGGGTGAAGAAGATTGTTATCGACTAAGCGCTTCCCGCTTGTATTAGACAAAGATAAACCCAGTCCAAAGATAGATAGTTATCAGGAACATAGGTAATGTAACCTAACAGTGAATTTAATTACTCTGAAAGAGGTGTTACAATATTAGGTATGGGTATAACGGAAACAAAGAAAAAAGGACAAGGAGTCATGGATCTCGATGGCAACACGTTGCTCTACAGTGGTGTACCTATATCTGAAAGAGCTAAAGGGGGCGTGGGTTGCATTGTGGCCCAAAATCAAAAAGATAGTATCAAGGGATGGAACTTTGTCTCGGAGCGCATTGTGGTTGTAAAACTAGAGGAGGGAGAGGCCGTGGTCGGCCTGGTCATGGTGTGTGGGCCGGGTGGGGATGGGAGAGCGGAGGTCGGGGGGAGTTCTTCGGGCTGCTTCGGGGGACAGTGGATGACTGCCTGGATGAGGTTATTATGCTCGGAGATTTTAATGCCAGAGTTGGAGGTGGCCGTGCTGGATGGGGTGGAGTTGTCGGGGGATGTGGAGAGGATGCTCTCGGTGACAATGGAGGGCGACTCCTTGGATTCTGCGGTGAGCAGAGTCTGATCATTACAAACACAGAGTTCCCCCATAGGCGCATACATGCATACACTAGATGTGAACCAACCAAGAATGAGAAGTCAGTGATCGACTATGCCATTGTTCGGAGAAGCTCATTCAGATATGTCCGAGATGCAAGAGTCTGGAGGGGGCCAGAGATTGGAAGTGATCACTACCTGCTAACAATCAAAAGAACAACTGAAAGAGTTGCTCAGCCTAGGAACTGCCCAACATCACGCAAGAGGCCAAGTAAGCGAGCGGGAGAGGTGGGCATTGGGACCTGCAGGCTGGGGGGGCCAGAGGTTGAGACCAGATGTCGGGGGCTTGTTGCTGCAGCGGTGAGCAACACAGAAGAACGACCTGATGACTTGGAAACCCTCTGGAATAAATTCAAGGATATCATAAAGACAGCTGCTGCGGGGGCATGCGGTGGGGTCCGACTTGGGAACCAGAGAGGGGGGCGCCTTGGTGGACAGAGGAAGTCGGAGAGAGAATGGGAGAGAAGAGGATGGCATGGAAGCAGTGCTTGGGAGCTGAAGGCGCAACAGGACAGATGGAAAGATGTAGAGAGTGTGTGACACTCGGAGCAGGGGCGGGGAACAGAGTGCTGGCAGCGGGGCAGAGGTCCTGGGAAGAGTTTGGAGGGAGGCTAGAGGGGGATGCACAGGAGGACCAGAGATTGTTCTGTGGGACCCTAGGGAACATGAGGAGAGAGAGACAATGCCCTCTCGGGTTTATAAAGGACAAGCGGGGCGGGTTGCTTACTGCCCCGGGGGAAGTGATAGAAAGATGGAGGGAGTGTTTCTCGGAGCTCCTGGATGGTGAGCGTGATGACGCGTCAGAAATGATAACCACTGACACAGAAGAGGAAACCAATGATGGTGAAGATGACATAAGGATGGAAGAACTGAGGGCAGCACTAGAGAGGATCAAGATGGGCAGGGCAGCGGGGCATGATGGTATGGCACCAGAGGTGGTTGGGTGCATGGGAGCATCGGGCGACCTATTGCTCTTGAAGGTCCTACAGGCAGCGTGGTGCGGCAGGACCGTGCCAAGGGATTGGGAGATTGCCATCATGACACCAATTTTCAAAAGGGGTGGCGGTCGGCGGTGTGGAAACCGTGGAGGCATATCCCTTCTCAGTGTCCCTGGTAAAATCTACTCTAGAATCCTGGAGCAGAGACTCCGACGCCTGGCTGGGCCACAATTGGATGAGGTCCGGTGCGGATTCCGAGCAAGCCGGGGTACTCAAGACCTAGTCTTCACACTCAGACAGCTGGGTGAAAAGGCCCTTGAGTATAGGAGTGAGATCCATCTTTGTTTCATGGATCTGGAGAGGGCGTTTGACAGGGTCCCCTGGAGCGGACTTTGGGACTGTTTGGCGGGGAGGAATGTTCCAGCGCCTCTGGTTCATGCTGTGCAGAGCTTCTACGGGTCTTGCAGAGATTGTGTGAGGACGGCGGGCCATGGGTCAGGGGAGTTCGGGACCGCCGCTGGTGTGGGACAGGGTGGTGTCCTATCACCTTGCCTCTTCGTACTCCTTGTGGACGATGTCGTCGGGGCGTGTGGGGAGAGGGCAGGAGGGTATTCGGTGGGGTGCTGGAGGATGGGACGGGTCTATATTTCGGAGCTGGCGTTTGCTGATGATGTTGCCCTGATTGCTGGGTCGGAGGCGCGTCTCCGGTCCGGCCTGCGGGTCTGGAGCGGGGGAGGGGGGGGAGCTGGGGAGGAGAGGGGTGGTCATAGGCAGCTCTAGAACAGAGTCCATGGTGATGTCGCGAGAGGAGAGAAGACATCAGATTAAGTTGGGAGAACAGGTCCTGGAGCAGGTCGACCACTTTAAATATCTCGGAGCTATTATAGACCGAAAGGGAGGCATCAAAGAAGAGTTGGCCACTCGAAAAGCAGCGGCTGGGAGACTTTTTCAGGCCATAAATCGTGGATTCCTCAGCAAGAAAGAGGTTGGTAGGAGAGTGAGGGTGGCTGTATGCCGCTCCACCTGTGTCCCAGTCTTGACATATGGATGCGAGTCGTGGGCGGTGACTGCAGCCCACGAGAGCCAGATCCGGGCCTCAGAAATGAGGTATCTGAGGAAAGTGGTTGGGGTAACGGGAGGAGACATGGTCCGCAGCCAGACGATCCGTCAAGGCCTAAAATCCCATCCGCTGCAGACCCAGATAGAACAGTCCCAACTAGGATGGTTTGGCCATGTCTGCAGAGTGGGAGAAGATCGGCTACCACGACAGGCATGGGAAACAAAGAGCCAGGGATCCAGACCTCCAGGACGACCCAGGGTCCGCTGGGAGGACAACATTGGACAATCTTTGAAGGACTGGGGACTGGAGTGGAGCCGGGCCAGGAGGGGGACAGCTGATAGAATGGTCTGGCGCTCTCTCTTCCAAACCTCTACACCTCACGGTAGAAGGGGAACGACTAAGTAAGTAAGGTAGACAAAAATCCTGTTATTCCCAATTTTTCTTCCCTTTACTAAGCAAATGAAAGGGGGGGGGGGGGTAAACAGAGTTAACAAAATACCCCACTTAAAGGAACAATGCAGGGTATACAAAAAAATGTATTACCCGGTAGGCAAGTTAACAAATGGTTTTTAAAAAATTAATCTCCTGTCATTCATGCACGCGCGTGAGGATCCACACTCATATACTCACACACACTTACCGATTGCAGCATCAGACAATCCATAGAATTATATAAACAGCAATTACACTCTTGACATATGAAAGTGTCTGGTACTTTGATGTCCCGCCCCAGATGTAGCGAGTTTTGCTGATAGCAAATATTCCCACTTATCGCCGGACTTGAAGCCTAAGAGTTCTTGTGTTTTATTATATAAAAAGGAGTCTACGGGATGGCACTGACACAATTCAACATAGGGGTGAGGATGGAGTGGTCTCTTTAATTTCGCTGCTGGAGGTAAAATTCCTTCAAGGCGTGATGATAGCAACTGACCGGTAGGTTTTAAATCTAGTGGGGAAAAACTAGGCCAGTCACAGTTCAGGTAAATATGTACTCTCTCACAGTAGGGCAGTAAATAAAATATCGCTACTGGCACTGTTCATCTTCCAGTTTATCTTACAGATTGTAATTTAATTTGATGGTTGCTTTTAAATATTCTTGGGTAGGCTTTCTTTCATGTAATTATGATAGCTAAGCCGCATCGGACCGCCACAAGATTAAATTTAAAATGTTTCATCAATATGTCTGGAAGTTTTAAGATGATTTCTTTATTGCTGGGATCGCAGGTTACGATCACTCTGTATGAAATAAAAAAACATGTAATATACCGAAAAATCAAATAACCTTCTAAAGCGCGATGAATTTCCCGTTAAGACTATAATATACTCTCGCGTATTTAATTATATATCTAAGAAGACACTTCGCGAGTTTAAATGGTTAAAACACACATCTATATATATATATGACTTAACTCAATTAGTTATAAATTCCTTCGCGACTTTTAAAAGTTAATTTAAGCATTTAAGCCTCTATTATCT
Source organism: Oreohelix idahoensis (assembly GCA_024509875.1). NCBI lineage: Eukaryota > Metazoa > Mollusca > Gastropoda > Stylommatophora > Oreohelicidae > Oreohelix > Oreohelix idahoensis. The sequence goes on from JAMPIV010007757.1 coordinate 68,453, forward strand.
TTTGAAATAATATAATAGATATATCATTACATTTACAACTGGAACTATTGAGATGGTTTAATTTAATAGCTTTAAATTAACACAAAATCCAGGGAAATAGAATGAATAAACTAGACCACTGATCACTTTACACAATTATATTTTACCGTTTTGCACAGAATATAATTCACTGCAAATATATATGAAAATCCAGGGGGAAATCTAACACGATTTCAAATATAGCTAGTGCTTCTGTCAAGGTCTGGCCAACGAGTGATAAAATGCATTTCTTCTTGGTCTGTATATATCTAAAATGGAATGTAAGATGAGTGGGACATGTTAGAATTTGACACCTTTTTAGATCTCATGAGACTTTCGGGGATCTGACCGCCAGACTAAAGAGAGATGCCGCCCCTGGTTTTCCGTATCTCCACTCGTTGCGTGCGCGTCGGCTTTCCCGTTCACCCCCACTGCGATCGGTTCTGTGGTTAACACCGAGATGCGAAATACCGGCAGGAAACTTGCGTCGCTCGTTTCAGGGACCACTACTGCCTTTTTGATAGCGTGCCGCTAGTCTTTCCTGAGATCCCCCCCCCGTGTCTTTGATCATGGTCGCTACTATCGTTTGATGCTGGCAACGCCCCCCCCCCCACTGGCCAAGTTAATGAAAGTAACTGCATATGATTGCTCAAGAGATATTCGTGGGCGTGATTTAACCTCTCCTTAAATCAATGCGATGACCAGAATGAACAGTAGATAAACTGTCCACATATTAATCAGCAAACGTGTTGACCATCTGCGTGGAAAGGTTGCATAGCTAATGAGTCCAGGTGGAAAAAAAAATCCCATTTGACGAAAAGTTAGCACAATATTCGGGGGCACTGATGCTATCCGAAGGGGTCGTTACGAAGGGTCGTACCATAGCATCCAACACTTCAGGGGTACCGATGTTATGAGAGGGTTCTTACCATCATCTAACAAATTCAGGGACGGCTGAGTTGTCTGTCACACCTACGTCCAGATACAGTGTAGTTAGTTAGTTATAATTAGGTAGAATTATTGTTTGTATACAACTTTGAACTTATTCGTGTATTATAATTTCCTTCATATTTTTTGGTGTAGAGATTTGCTGTGAATAACAATTGTTTTGTTACAACATCAAGATAATTAACCAGAGAAATTTTTTTCAGAGCCCCAAGAAGCCCCACTAACATAAGTTTTTTTTTATTTTCAGGGCTAAGAATGGAACAACAGATAGAAACGATAGTAGGCGTATTACGTCTCGTATCTGAGACATTGGGTAGGTTAGACAAAAACAGTAAACTTGCCAATGTCAAGGGGAATGTTGATACGTTTTCAGGTAAATCTACTGAATGTAAGACCTGGCTCTTACAAATAGAGAGATATTCGTTATCAGTTCAGGCCTCAGACAATGAAAAGAGATTGTTAGCTTTTCTTACCAGCACACATTTAGTAGCTGATTTCATTAGAAGAAGGTTAGACACAGTGCCAGAGGAATCATGGCAAGATTTCAAACAGGAATTGGTGAAGAGATATGGAGAATTACAAGATGTACACCTAGGATGGCAAAAACTTAGGAAGATAAAGCAAAGCAAAGAGGAAACGATACAAATGTATACTGATAGAATGTTTAACATAATTGAAGATGTATTTCCAGCTGAAACGATAGATAGACAAGAAATAGATGACCAATTGATCGGTATTTTCGTAGACGGATTATGTAGTGATGCCATCAAACTCCACTTAATAAGGAAAGATCATAAGACGTTAAAAGACATTATGGCTTCTGCCATTGCAGAAGAAAACATAAGGATAAGGTTTGAGTTGAGAGTAGAACAGGCAAGGGTTGATGAAGAGGAGGAACCTATGGAAATAGATAATGTAGGTAGAGTAAAAGGTGATAGGAGACAACAAACAGGTCGCCGATGGGTGAAAGATATGGAATGCTATAACTGTCATCAGCGGGGACACAGAGCTAGCGTGTGTACATGGAGACCACCACGCAGGTATCAAAGCAGTAGGGCTACACATATGGGTAGTTATCATGGTCCGCGACAGGCTATGTGTAGGGACAGGGATGACACCTGGTGTCAACCTCAATACACCCACACACAAGGAGCACACTCATGCACGCACCGCACGAGGGCTTTTGATACACCTCGTTACGGTAGATACAGTTGTCGGGGAAAAGGCAGACCTACTCACATGAGAGAGAGTGACAGGAATAGGATGATAAATAGGTCACAGGAGAATACGCAGGTACATATAGAAGGAGGACCAAGGATAAGGAAACAGAATAGAGATATATCAACAGTGAACGAAACGTACCATACAGATCCGAGTTCGTGTTTGATAACAATAGGTGATAGAAAAATCAGAAGTCTCTTGGACTCAGGCGCTAGTGTTAGCTTATTAAGATTTGGGTTGTATAAACAGCTACGTCAGCCACCCAAATTGGAAAAAACACGCATGCAACTCACGTCAGTGTCAGGTGAAAGGTTAAAGGTGATGGGAATGTCAACGTTACGGTTTAGCATTGGAACGAAGTCATTGATGCAAACTTTTTTTATAGTGAAAGGTATGTCACGGAATTGCATATTAGGCAGAGATTTTATGAAGAAATACAGCGTAAGATTGTACTTTGACATACAGAAGCTAAGGATTCAGGATGAGTACATTGACATGCAAGATGATATGCATATCGCATCTGTGATAAGATTACAGAAGCCGATTACTTTACGTCCGAATACGGTGAACATAGTCACAGGAAAAATTAAGAGGTCACCATATTATAAAATTGGACAGACGGTCAGAACAGTGGAATTCCATGATGCAGACATAGCTGATGAACCGTGCATAAACATGACGGAGGGCATAGTAGTGATAGGAAACAAGTCTCAATTTCCAGTTATGCTACTCAACACAGCAGCAAAGCATGTCACGATACCAAGAGGATTCATTGTGGGGAGAGTACAACACATGTCACACACTGAAGGCAGCAGACAAGGACAGGATAACTACAACGAAAGGAAAGATAGACATAGTGGTATCCGAGATAGGAAAACATACACTAGGATGGGTAGCCAACAGTTAAGACGGGATTATATGAATACCAGTAATTGTCTAGCGTGTAGAGAACAGAAACGCATGTGGAGGGAAAGAAGATGGAGCCACAGAAACAACAATCGCATAGAATATAGGGAAAGAGACAAAAGATGGAGAAACAATTGTCACAGACCGTACTACACATCCGATCGAGTACACAGGATAGAAATGGTTCAAGGAAGGGGGCGACAACCTTACTTCGGAGATAGACATACCAATAGGAAGCTATATGAGACTGGAAGCAGTCAACAAAGAGATAGAATGCAGGGACGAATTACACAACAGGACAGCATGAAGGACAGGATGAAGGAGATTAAGACACAGATGTGGTAAAGTGGGATGTTATAAATATTTATAGGGGACTTAGTGTACTGACTGAGATCAGCTGTGAAGGTATCTGTATCTAATAAGTGTGGTGTATTACAAATAACCTTACTTGCTACCACATTTATACCTCAGTCAGAATTATTCTGGAATATTGTGATGACTACGTTGAATGTCTAGTGTATTGAAAATGATGAAGTGTAAGTCACAACAACAACAGACAAATAAACAATTTAATTTATTCCACAACACTTTACAACACTGTGACACTCACACACATATAACACCCTATAAGACTATCTTAAATGAGTCAAGTGTTTAAGTTTAAAAATATATGTATTAATTCTTGTCAATAATGGATATCCTGATTCAACTACACAGTGAACCAGGAATCACAATCAAATGTAATTACAAGTATTATGTACACAGGTTATATATATGAACTTTGTATTGACATAGTTTATTATTATTATTCTATGTGTGTAATTTGTGCAGTAGTAATATGAGGTAATACTGGTTTTGTTCAAGCTTGGTTGTTGTTTTTCATCATGACTTCAAGTGTTTGATTATCGGGGAAATAGTATTGGGAAAAGTTCACAGTTCCTGTCGTTTGAACCAATTAATGGTCCCTCTGTGTTTAACAAAATGTCAATTTTTGAGGGGGCACATAATGTTGAGCTCCTCTGGCCACAGAAGCTTATCTTTCGTGATGGCGGCAGGAAAAGACTCCTCTGCTCGATTGCTTCACTGTGTTCTGGAGACACCTCACTGGTCGCTATCTGGACCAAGGAGTATGCTGTCAGCCTCTGGATTCAGCAAAACTCAGACCAGGTGCTGCTTCAATAACTAGGACCACAGTCCCTGAAACAAGAAGGTTGTACCTCCTACTTCATAACTAATTTATAATCTATTTCCAGACTGAACACAATACATAACAAACACTGAGTTCAGAGCGATAGGCCAACTGCTAGCTTCATCTGAAACAATTTACACCAGTATTCTCCTCCTAAATGGTTACTACGCCTCTGCAATTCCAGCATTAGTTCCTTCTAGTCAATAAGATAGGTGTCAGTGTACTGTTTGGCAATTCCATGCAGTTTTACTTTTCTCCGACACCTCCTGTTCAGGTTGAAGCAAGATTTAGGCCTTGCCTCATGTTTGCTACTGAACCACACACATATATAGACATAAATTATCAATTTACATTCAATTTTCATGAAAAAGATATTGAATATATCAAGCTTACCACAATTCATGGAAATAATACACAGATACGTTGACTGGCGATGAATAATGGCACAAATTCCGATCTGCCTCTGTCCCAGAATTTTATTTATAAAAATATGATCTGGATCTCAACGCACTGTTTCTTAGTAAGTTTATTTTAAAATGTGGCACTGAACTGACGCTCTTAATTGCCTATATTGGCGGGTCTAACCAATCGGGCCATGTTTACACAAGCGTTTGAAAAAAGTACCCTTCCTTCCGTCTCCCCTAACAACAAAAAATAGTATTTGCAGACCGACTAATCATGTTTAGCCTTACATATACTTTCCGCCAATCAAATAGGAGGTAACATGTTGGCCTATTTCCCGTACAATGGTGGTTTCAAAATCTGCCACTGCGCAATTCTGATTTTGGTGTTGTCTGACAGCACCACTATTTTCTTTTGGCTATAATTTGTTAATTCCTAGACTATTTGCGTAACGTTTAACATATTCTTTGTCAGCAAGTCCTAAGGAACCCAATTATATAATTTTAAGGGAGCTAGGTGGCTGCGTTCAAAATGTGCATTTTCTTCTACCTCCTGTTCACTTCGATACGATGTGGTGTCTGGGTACTGTCAGGCTTTCAAACGTAAACCAGTATAATGTCATGTTTCCCAATAAGCGTTTTTCAGGTTTTTAAACCTAACTCTCGTATGGGTAGTGTTTTTTATCACTGTCGATTTGAAAAAAAGTTAGTGCTTCTGGCCTTTCGCGCGGGGAGGGTATTAATTTTGTATCGCGAGACGCGTGTTAGGGTTGCATGCGTTTCTGCTTTCAGCCCTCCCTTCTCTCTATCCTAAGTTCATCTGTCTTTTCATCACGCCGTGTATAAAATGAAATTAATGGAAGTATTAATTTAGGTCATTACGCGGTGTGCCTAGCTCAAGGTTTTCTTAGAAATGCAGTACACGTTTTATTGTGTTGTGGAAACGCGTGTATGCTGCTATAGGCTTTACTATCAACGTGGAAACGTTACAATTTGCAGACGAAGTAGAAAACAAGGGGGATTTCGAGTACAGTTATTGTGACAGCACTGTTCTTTACCATTCTTCTTTCCTTTTATTGAATTTATTTGTTAGGCTTTACATTTACCTTTTAATTTATATATGTGGATTTAGAATGTTTCACGACAACAGATACGGACAGAAAAAGAAAACAAAAGAATATTTCAAGACTTTATCATGAAACATCATGACGTATTTGCGCTAAATGACATGGAAATACTAATCCGGGAAAAGCACAGAGCACACACCTTAGCACAAAGGAACATCAAGAAAGATTTTGAAAGGAGGCAAAGGAATGCGAATAGAAATGCAGTTGCACAAGAATTCAAGCCGGGAGACAGTGTTTTATAGGAAACACGTTAGGAGTGGAAAACTAAACCAGAACTGGATTCCGAATTGGCAGGTGTTGCGACGCCTTTCAGAAACAACATATCAAATATGGAAACAAGATCAAAATAAAACCATCAAGGCGCATGCACAACATCTAAGGTTACAAACACAGAAACCTATAGACATACCACCGCAGGAACAGAACAAGAGGAAGACCCATTATGTAGTGGTACCAGAGGACACAGATGAGGCTACATCAGAAGAAAGTTCTCCAGAAGTCATACACACCAAGAGCAGGTGGAAGTCGTATAGTCACTAGGGCGGAGATACATACACAACCTAAAAACCTAAACCAAAGATCTGGAATTTTTAACGATTCACAAAACAAACAGGAGAGAGGAAGAGAGAAAGATGGGGAAGACAAACAGGATACAGAGAGGAATAGACAGAGAAAGCAGACAGATGTGGAAATAGAGGAAGAAGAGCAAGATGTACAGCGTGATCAGGCGGGAACGTCGGGGAGAGGAAAGGTTGACAGAACATTACCGGAAGAATTAAGGAGGTTGAGAAACGTAAGAGATAACTCGGAGAGTGAAGAGGACATTCCGCTCATGGAATATGTACAGAGATTGCAAGAGAGAGAAAATAGATTAGCAGAGCAAGAGAAACAATTACGTCAGATGCAGGAAGCGGAGAGACAACAAGAAAATCAGCACGAAGAAGAGGAGATGGAGGAAAATGGACAAACAGACGTGCAGGAGGACAGGGCAAAAGACATTAGACGTGGAAAGAAGAGATATTATACGTCATCCGACGATTCGTCAGAATATAATATGCCACTCGCGAAGATAAGAAATACAGCACAAATGCAGGTACGCCCGAAGTGGAGAGGCAGACACAGGGAAATACAAGAGGACGATAGACCGACACGAGGAAAGGGTCGGAAAACGATTAATTATGTAGAAAATAGGAGCAGACAGAGAAGGACCCCAGAAGAGGTATCGATGTCAAGTGACTCAGACAGTACGTCGTCTGAGGAGAGTGACAAGTGTCACAGACATAGCAAACGGAGATCCCATAGAAGAGAGATAGAGGAAGGGAGTACACAAAAGACGAAGAGATGTGAGTTGTCTACAGACAATTCATCAGATTATAGAAGGCGCCTCGAAACGTTGAGACAGGTAGAACAGGTAGATGTGAGATCTAGTAAGAAGAATAAGGCAGGAAATAGTAATAGAAGAGAGAAGGAAGATATAGAGGCGTTTTGCGAATATGTGGATAGAAAATATGAAGAGTTGAAAAACGAAGAGAGAAGAAATACGGATCGAGGGGAATACCGATCCAAGAGCCGAGATAGGCTGAGAAATAGAAGCAGAGGAAGAGATTAGAAGAAATACGGATCGAAGGGAGTACCGATCCAAGAGCCGGGAGGCTAGAAAGGAGGAGGGAAGAAGTAGTAGCAGAAGAGAAATAAGAAAATCAAGAATTCCAGTGAAAAACGGGAAAGAAAGGTGTAGAAGCAGAAACGCATCAATTAGTAGCAGTGTCAGAGCATCTAGAATACCACGGAGTGCAATAATGATGCAGCGAGAGGGTTATATAAGTAGGGGTCGAGGTAGCGACAAATTAAAGAGTAAAGAACCTGAGAGGAACCCAGGGAGTACGAGAAGGGAAGAAATGGAAGATAGAGAGAAACCGAGGCAAACGGTTGATGAAGTAAGAAGTAAGGAGGTTGAGAGAAACTCGGGAGATACACGAGATACAGAGGTAGAATGGAAGCAAAGTGTTGACGAGGTTAGACGAGTAGAGGAGACTCAAGATATAGATAAACAGATAGTGTTAGAAGCGCTTAAGGCCAAGGAGGCCATGATGATGAAAATGTTCGAGATGATGAGTAAGTGAGATAAGGAGGGATAGAGGTGGCTATGTGAGGAGAGCCATAGCATAACATATACGGGATAAGGTGGCGGCGGTTGCTGGTCTTAATGAGACAAGTATGATTGGTCTATACCGCATATATGAGGTAAACTGAGTACACCTGACCAATAGGGTACTGCAGTATAGGAGGAGATGAGTAAGAGAGAGGTAAGAGGTAGATTTGAAGCCATGGTAGTATGGGCGAAATTATGGGAAAAGCCGTGGTGACGACGGTAGGAATAATGAAGATAGAGATATGGAGAAATAAGTGATGGGGAGAAATATTTGGAGATGAATAGAGAGTATAATTGAGAAATTGGAGAGCACAGTCCAATGAGGGAACAAGAGGTAGAGGAGATAAATGGGAGAAGGAGAGAAGTAGAAAATTGCAGCGGGAGTCTAGTTGTGGGGAAACTAGATGCAATCAGTTTACACTGAACATATTAAGAAGCTGAGTAGATCTGAACGATAGACTACTGCAGTTAGTTAGTTGCTTATCCTTTACATGACATGGCAATCAACCCCAGCTTTTATTGGCTGTTTGTGATTTTTCTAGGCAATTTTTTTCATTCAGTAGTTTGCCATTGCTTTCTGAACGGTACGGCGCTTATACCATTGTTAAAAATCCACACAAAGCGATCTGCTACCAAACCGCCTGCAGCAGGTTTCGAACCTGGTATATCTGGATTATGAAACTGCGTTCATATCCATTAGGCCACAGACGCCGACAGACTACTGCAGTAGAGAGAGAATAATTAAGACTCGAGTGTAGAGAGGTCAGAGCAGAGGCCATGGGAGATTGGCGATAATAGTAGAGAAAGAAAAGACATGGGGAATGTCAGAAGAGATGACGGGAAGGAAAATGGTGAAGATAAACTATGAGGAAAATGGCGAATATGGGAGAATTGAGAAGCTTGGAGTATAGGAGTGATTAAGAAGCCAGGGTGACGGTGGCAAAAGGTTGGAGATCGGAGAAGTCATAGGGGGATGACAGACAAGAGTATTTAAGGATACTGTTCCAGATGGAACGAATATAGTGGATAAGGGAGGAAGAGATGGCAGAGACAATGAAGTTTTGCGAAACCATAGAGATATAACAGAGAGATACATGGAGGGTACACATAAGTATGTTGGGAGAAGCCATGTGTAAATGGCAGAAATATAGAGAAAGGTTCTAGAAGAAACCAAAATGTAACGAACATATAACGGAAGAATTATAAGTGAGACGACAAGAGGTGAATGTGAGTTCTGGACTGAACTAATATAGTAAGAGAAGGTTTACGAAAAAGAGCAGAATGTTATTAGGAACAAAAGAGTAGGGAAGAAAGAGATTGAAATACACGAATACGGAAAGCAGGACAGATGAGTGCACAGGCACGTGAAGATAAAGAAATAGAAAGAAGATTAAAGAGTTAGGAATAGATAGACGATACGGAAACGCAAGTAGTTCGTAGTAGGGGACCACATAAGGTATTTTTAGGTCCAAAAGATAGGTGGACGTTTAGCCAGGGGGGATAGCAATAATAAAGAATCAGTGACACCATGATGTTTAAATGGGTCACAAACGATTGTATATATTATTTTTTTTTTCTTAACCAGCGGCACTTAGGCTTTCAGCCCTTCGGCCCAATGACATGTCATTGCGAGGCTGGGGAACCTGAGGACTTTCCTTCCAACCCGGTCAGGAGCTTCGCTCCTTCCCATCCACAGAGGGTTTATCACAGGAGCCGTTCAGGCTGTTCAGTCAAATTTCCGGCAGTAAACATTTCTTCAAACGCCGACGCCCGGGTTTGAACCATGAACACCTGGTCGCCAGTACAACGCCGAAGCCATTACACCAGCGCGGCTCCCATTGTATATATTATAAATTGAGTGTAACAGGCAGTTACAGTATATTATGTGAAAAGGTGTTGACTACAGAAAAAGTAAATAAGAAAGTGAGTACGGGTAGGATGATGCTCGGTAGGTCATGATGGAATGACTTACAATGGTAGACAAATAGATTTGGATATGACAGCTAATGAAAAAAATGTTGAGCTCAGAAACAAAGTAGGGAATGTTGAGGTTCAGAGTAAAAATGGAGTGTGAAAGATATAATAAATTGTGGATGAAAGAAGTGTACAAGGTATAAATAGGTCACAGTTAGAAGTGATTACAGATTATGTGTTGTGGTCAGCATCACATGACAACAATCTGATGAGGTAGTAGGAAGATGATCAGGAACACATAATGGATTACTCCATGTGAGTAGAATGATGATATATATTTGATTTAAATGTTTATGTATTGTAGTACTGGTCAAGGAAGTAGACATATTAAGTTTTAGGGTAGAGGTAAGTGTAGTAATTAAGGGGAGAGAAAAATTTGTCCTCAGGGACAAATCTTTTTTTAGGATAGGGGAGGTAATGTGATAGGAAAGGGAGAGAACTGGGATAGGAATATGTAAGAATAATTTATGAGTAGTGGGACTTAGTTTTAGGTCAACATTGTGTCACGAGAAACCCGTGGGGGAAGGAAAGAGTTGAGATCACTCTTGACTGGTCGTGAGATGAGAACAGGTTGGCGTTAGGCTAACTGTAACGACCATCTACGATATTAGTGAACAGCTCAGGTGCCATGTTGCTTATGGTACTGCTGCAGTGTGCAGAGAAGAAAAGAAGACAGATGAAAGAATTCCACAACAGATAGTTTTTCATGTCGAGCTGTGTCCAGTAGACAGTCAGCAGATATCGCCAGTAGATAGTCAGCAGATATCGTCAGTAGATAGTCAGCAGATATCGCCAGTAGTTTTATTCTGGTATGTAAACACTCGTGTAATTAGCTGAGAGCAGATAGACAAGGACAAGTGTTAAAGCAGTGGTCCATCGTTGGACATATAGGGCAGGTAGTACAAAGAATAGTTTATAGATACGAAGAAATTACCAGCACTGGTGGTGACCCAGACAATACTTCGAAGCAAATTTAACAGATGGAGAACAGCCCATTAATCAGTAGTGATGTGTAGTAGTGATGGGTAGATAGAATAACAAAGTAGACAGCAGAGATCCTGAACTAATCAACAGATAATAACATTAGCTCCTGACCAGTGCAGTACGTGATGTAGGAGTGTCATCAATGAAGTCTCATATGTATATTTATTGATAATCAGGCTCAGAGGTAGCCAATTTGTGAATATGTTCCTTGACAACTAATAAAGAACTTTGGTTGTCAGCTCTGAGTCGTCAAGTCCTTCCAAGTATTATAGTTGTCAGATAATTTGATCTCATTCAGTGGTCATAGAAACAAGGTAGGCCACAAAGGTACGGCGCCTACAATTACTGCCAGCGAACATAAGACAGGGACATTACGATCATCATTAAGTCGAGAACATACACAAGGGTCAACGTAACAACAATCACACAAGCAAAAGAACCTGGGTTAGAAGTTGGGTTGAGAATCAATGAAACTATCACAATATCCTCATCATTATACTCTCAGTTTGGCCATTGTTTTACCATTACGGCGGAGCAGGGGAGACATTACCGTCACAGAGTGTCCCCTCGGTCACTCCTAGTAAGCAGTTCTTGATTGGTGATGGTATTCGGCCAAAATATTCGGAGAATTTTCCTTAAGCAGATTGTGTGGAACGATGACAATTTCGACATTTCCTTCTCTGTTACTCTCCAGCATTCCGCACCATAGAGAAGCACAGAAAGTACACATCTCTCATATAATCTTAATTTTGTGTTTGCGCTGTGCTGGTAGGACTTCCAGGTGTTGTTTAGACTAGCAAAGGCTGTTCTCGCTTTATTCATTCTGTTGTTGATGTCTTTGCTTGTTCCGCCGTCTAGTGTTACTATGCATCCTAGATACGTAAATGTGTCTGTCTGTTCTAGCTTCAATCTATGTCATCGATTCCTACAGAGCTCCTTCTGCTGACATTGCTACTCTGGTTGGATTGGTTTTCCGATCATCCAAACATCTGCCGTTTTTCTAACCACGTGACTAAATTCTTACCTTTCTTGTTTGATGCTTTAGACTGCTACCATGACGCACTTCCTGTTTTTTTTTTTTTTATTCTATGTGAACCATTCAAATATTTCAAGTTGAGGGTTTCGTCGACAGTTCCCACAGCTTCGCTCACTTTCCACTTTCTACTAATTAATTGTGTAGGCAAGACGGGCCGGAGGATCACCTCATTATAAAACAATTTTGCAGTCTAATTGCTTATAAATGGCCTTTCTTGCCTTTTATTCTTGATCAATTTGAGATGGAATAATATGAGATTTGTTTCAAATGTTTTTTCACTACAGTACTGAGCCTATAGCTCTGATGGCATTCCTGTTTCCATATAAACTTACGAATCTTTCTTGCCCTATATTGTTTCTGTAGAACTTTTACGTTTATTAATAGGAAACTGTATACATGGCAATATAACAGGAGATAATCTGATCATCAGATGCCCTAGCCAACGAGCGTTTCAGCATTTTTATTTTCTTGACGCTCTAGGAGGGAGGGTCCATTAGGCTCATGATTCTGAAGTGACATCCTTTTATTGTTTTTTCTACACTGCCTGCACTGGAATCTGAACCTTTTCCATCGTGTTCGATATTACTAAACTGGCTCTTCACTCCCGATGAACCTGAGGTGATTATGAAAGCGAAAATTTTGCTATATATAAACTTACTGTCCTAAATTTCGTTGCCTTTTAGGTCATTCCCCAGCCATCACGATAATTTTTCCAGCAGTTCCCTCAACTCTTCTATGTGCCCGTATCCTTGTCAGGCTCTTCAGGTCTAACTGTTCCAGGAGATCATGTACTAAGGCAATCAAAAGACATTTTGTACCTACTTCTACAGTCATGGCTTTTGCTGTGAACTCCTCCTGTCTTTAGTCCGTGGCCAGACCATTTTAATTATAATTATAGTTGGCTGTCATATACTCGTATAACGAGCGGTAAAAGAAATACTGAGAGTCGTTGGCAGAGTGGTTTGAGCGCTTGTTTATCGAGACCAAGTTACCAGTTTCCGAAGCCTGGTAGCGTCAAGCTCTAGTCTACCTAGCTGTAAATGTGTGCTTAGTTCTGATCTTGAGTTAGTGAAAGCAAAGGTTGCGAGCAAGGAAACAGGTCCCCCCACCTCATAACGCGGAGATTTAGTATAGTGAAGTCTCTAACAATTCACTACCCTCAGGCGGCATCTGCAATGGACAACCTTTATCTTTACCAAAGTAATTTAGGAATGAACATGGACTTGAGGCACACTTCAAAGTTTTGACAAGCCTGCTCCGGCGTATGAAGGCCTATCTCTTTATTTTGCTAACTGTCATTTTGTGAAGAATCATGCACAGCCAACCCGCTTTCATGTTCTTCACTGACAGTAGAAACGTTTACCGGTTTGAAATATTTTTATTTTAACTTCCTACAATAAAGATATTTTTTTTCTTTTCTGACTTTTAGTTTTTTAGGTCCTATGTTTAAAGTTGCCCCGTATAGTTCCCGGGGGTCTCTGAAGAGACGTAGGAATAATGTGACTACTGCACCCTCGGGCATGATGTACAAGGCGGCGAATGTGCGGTTTTGTTGTTGTTGGTTGGAGCCTCAGCTGTTGCCCGTTAACTGCATTTGAAAACCTCTCTTCAAGGCAGTAAATGTCAAAGCACGCGCTACATCTGGCATGAACGATCTACAATTCTGGAGCATTGTTTATGTACGATAGAATATATAAACCATGGGTTCTCAACATTGTTTTGCTCACTGTCCCCTTCTGAGCATCATTTACCAATGGGTCCCCTACCCCCACCCCTAGTAGCTGTTAGCTGGGGAAAAAGTACTTTACCATCTGCACTGTTTATTACTCTAAAATGTATCATATCAAGACAAAGTATTCGTAATAGCTAACAAAAAACTATTAATTCTATGCAGACATAATTGTGTAATAATAAATAAAATTCTTAAGGACATAAAATGTCTGCAGCATAAGGCCTGCAAACAGAAACAATTCTAATAACTGGTACTTACTTCTAAGTAGCAAAGAAAATTCTTAAAGACATAAAATGTATAGTGGCAGCATAAGGCCTGCAAACAGGAAATATTTTAACAATCGGTACTTTATTTAAGTTAAGTTTAGGTGGCCCCCTCAGAAACTTATTGTGGCACCCTAGAAATATGGCACTTACTGTGGTTCCCTAGAAATATGGCACGGCCTGCGTTGAGAACCACTGATATAAATGTCACATAATTTTTGGGTTGATCTCTTCTGCTCTCCGGCAGTAGTCAGTTACATTTGGTGTGAGTACTGATTACGTGAAATTTTCAGTGGTCGGCATTTTTTCTTTCTCTGCTATCAAGCAGATATTAGCTATTTTCTAATCATCTTACACTCTCTACAGTAATAAGTCTTCATGTTTGTTTGCCCGCTTGACCTTGTTAAGAGTAGGCGGATGATGCAACATTAATCGACAATCCTGAGATAAATATTCTCGTATACCAGACCGCGTGTTTCACACGAAAAATCGCTAATTTGTTTAATCGCTGATAAGGCGAGTGTGACTTTCTCGTCCAGATGTTAATACGACGAATTGCGTTTACCTGGCAAGCATTCGGCAGACTCGACATGACCTAATCGCTTCCCGTACGACTTATTACGAACATATTACTTGAGATAAAAGTAAGAAGTTATTTGTAATCACTGACGAGAATAGTACGGAAATCTCACTTTCATATTTGGAAGACATGACCTTTGCATTAACGCACAAAAATTTCCCAGTGGAAATTTTTTGAATTACCCCACTAAAACTCACAGGTTGTGAAACGATTGGAGGGCATTCGAAACATAGGAAGAACAAAACTCTTGATTGGACCCTACCTAAATCGTAACAAAGTACTGCAGGGGGAGCGAAGTGTAATATAACCTGACACTTTAGTCAATTTAGAACACTATGAAAATTCACCTCTCGCAAAGAAGACAACCAGACTTTGCCAGAGTTAAGAATAGCAGCAGATTTCATTTATCAGACCGGACCTTGTTTGAGCATCTTGAGGACTTACAGCCCAGGAAAACTCTACCAATTTCACACGGAAAACCGGAATCTGAGGAAACTGGAAACTTATTGCTAAAATAACAACACCCCAGACCACGTGTAAGAAGCATCGTCAAGCTGCCTTAAACTATTTCTCTGAACAAGTGAGGGTATAAGTAGCCTGAAGTCGACGTTATCATCATCAGACGGGTCTTAGAGATGCGGGACCATCTTGGTAGTTACTCTATGACACTTCTTGGAACGTGCTGTAGCACGTGCTGTAGCACTTTCAAACTTGACCAGTGACGAGTGTGATCCAGTCAAATATCTACAAAGAACCAACATCAGCTGGAGCAGAACAGGCAAACTCATTGGCAGTTAAGTAGAAACATAAAAGCTGCCAAGTGAACTATCCATTTTTTATCGCCATAACATCACCCAGTGATGATAACTTTTTCTATAAGGAATTATTCACTTTTATAGCTGTTAAAACATAATTGATTATTAAATTTGTTACCTGTATAAAGACAAATATAAAGTTGATTTAAACATTTTGAATGTACTACATCCGTATGTCTCAGTCAATTTCTTAAATACACTTAAACAGAGCTATATAATAATAATAATAGGAATTTCGTTGACTTAACTCAGCTGGGGGCATGAACGAGCTAACGAATTATAGGATAACCCTATCCTTCACAAAAGTTGACGGCAGATACTAGAGTTAACATTTACTCAGCCCCATGCACCATTGTTCTCGCTTTTCTGAATATCTTGTGGATACTCCCTTGAGGTAGAAGCATCATTATCCTTCTATCTACAACTCAGCCAAGAGTAATCTTGTGCGAAGGTAGACACCTTTGAAGACCCACATTAGTTACTCTTGAGTTTTGGCCACTGTTGGACCACTATTGCAGAGCTAAGGGGAGGCAACCCGTGACAATAAACATTACCCAATTCTTTGCGGAGTCACTTTTGTTATACGTCCAAGGCATGTTCTTAGTTTAGTCTTGTCTGATTATTATTTTGGCTAGTTTTAAGCTGTATGTTGTTTAGTGAGACCGTATTCCTGATTATTTTAAGTAAGTTCGTTCACGACTACTGTCGCATATATATGTAAATAGTGCAGCAGTGTCCCGTCCACCTTGCTTTCCCATCTTAGGTTTATAATCTTTGCGACGCAAAAACATGCCATTCGCTGACGAAATTCACTGACTGTAGACCTTTGAAGCCACGCCTATTTGTTTCTGCTTGCACGAGCTGCGAGTTTGTTTACATACGTTCGAAACTGTCACTCAATTCAGGTGAGCGTAGAACACTTGTCTAACAGAAGTCCTCACGCCAGCGGAGCAGTCAGTATTACGATGACTGGCAGATTACACGTTCCCCAAACACGTGGAAGGTAAACAGCTTTGAAGTACTCTACAAGGGGAAGCAAATCCTGTGATGTTGTACATACAGGGAGACAATCGCTGATATCAGAAGCCTTTATTGTCGATGGCAACGTCGAACAGAGGGGAGATAAGAAGAGTTACCGACCACATCCGTTTGTCCGTGATGCCAGGGGAGGTAATTATCTGATCTATAGAGAGACGAGATCAAAGACGGTCTGTCCGCTTTAGCTGATTCTATGTGGTTGGTCGGCACCAGGGGGCAGAAAATTTCATCTCGGGAGTCGAACGAGTTGATTTTCATAATATGGCCGAAGGCGCGATTTCTCGCACCCTTAAGAGATAATAACACCATTTCCGTATATATACCCCGTCCTTCCAAAGTCAGTTTATCTAGTCGCTTCAGAATTTTTGGAAATATCTAGCTCGCCATTCTAAAGGCATTGTAACAAGTGGATTATTAGATTCCGTGGAGATTGTTTCATTTTTCTGATTTGCGGTAATATATTTATTAGCATTTAAGTGATTTAATGTGTTAAGTTCCTCATTATAATTCACTGGGATTTTCTGTGTGTTAATTGACTAGCGTAGTAAAAAACATATCGTTAACTATTCCAGCTGTAATGTAAAATTTAAATCAATCGCTATCACCCAGAAAGATATGTTTTAAGTGACTGATAAATACACTAGGCGACTGACTATTGACGGAATATAAATTTGCTTCTAATTCATTACGTGTAATTGTGTAAGTAAAAAAGGGTAAAGGAACCCGTTACACGCCCATTGAGGCATATTGGGAATATGGTGTTAGGCCCATATTATCTTGACCGTTGGCACACTAGGGGTGATGTGGTCGGCATCACGCCGGTCGCCTTAACCTTCCCAGAGTTGCTCTGGTACCCATTTGAGGCTGGGTCGACCCAGGAGCCGTTTGTGGCCTAAAAAATTCCCAATTCATCTGGGGATCGAACCATAGAGCACTGCGCTAGGAAGCCAGTGCACTAACCACTATGCTACCGCGGCTCCTAATTGTGTAAGTGACTAGTGTAATATCATGTGGCGAAACAAATAGCTAGTAATGGCAAGCTATATTTGTAAAGTAGTCATAATTAAATTATCACTGATATTGTGCGCTGAGAGTTTACCGGGGCGGGAAGGGGAAAAGGCGCATACCTTAAAACCCAACCCGTAACAGGTGAGCGGAGCGTGATAAGATAGGCTAAGACCTGTGTGTTTTTAATTTAATTAAATGACAGAGTGGATAAGAGATCTTACCTTGCGCGTGATAGAATAGGATATTGATATTGTGATTAAATGTTTTGTTTCTCCTAAATGTAGTACTGATCACAAACCAGCCTGCCAGCGGCCTAAGTCTAAATACAACCAGTAACAATTCTTAGTCTTTACCGGGTCTTCGATGTTGACCTGTGCGGTCCTCTTGCTTCATCCAGAGAGAGGGTCCAAACGTATAGACAATAAGAAGAAATTGTAAACTGGAGACACCAAATATCCAGATTTTTTCCATTCAATTATATCAGCCCGCTGTGGCAAAATATCTATACATAACATTGTTCCTGACTACTGACCATGGTGTTGTCAAGTGGATTTATCCAGAAAGATTTACCAACCAGACATTTCCTTTAACTATTGAAAGTACTAACTACTGTCCACTGTGAACACTAGATCTTGGTAAATATTTTGCTACCTGAACTATCTGACATGACATTATCATATCCAATAATCACCACCAAAGTAAGCGTTTCCCATTAGGAGGATTAATTATTCGTGGAGAAACTGGGGCTCACTTCGGCGAAGCACAACACTGGATTTAGTTACCTGTTCACTAATGTATACGTTCAAGAGGTTGTTAACCAACTAAGAGGTAAGCGAGATTGAATGTGGCCACAGATTGACAGAGTGTGAGTAAAGAGGAGTGAATATTTATATTTGTATAATCATTGTACCCACTTTTATTTTTTGTTAGCTAATACTATTATTTTACAGGATAGATTAACTAGGAACTCTTTTCTTTACGTTATCGTCTATTTCTATACCCTAGCGCTAATCTTTTACCTTTTGGGGTTATTAACTTTCTTGCGGGATCTTTTCTCAACAAAGGGGATTGCACTTATGGGTTTATTTTCCAAATTCTATAACCTATGATTTCATTGATATATATAAATATATATATATATATATATATATATATATATATATATATATATATATATATATATATATATATATATATATATATATATATATATATATATATATATATATATATATATATATATATGTTTGATGTTGTGAACAGTTTATATGATAATAAACTAAACAAAACTTAATTACTTGTGTTGGTCAGCTCAGCCCATATCCATACTCCATTTACAATAGTTTCACGTTTGTGTGTCCTGTTGTCACATAACTGTGTGTGTGTATATAGTTAAACATATATGTTAAATGTATGGAGAGTAAAATTGTCTGATACCAAATTACAGTCGTAAAGATAAGCTGGACTAGAGTATCTTCTCAATCCAGTGACAGATTCTACCCTTAAACTATTCACTCGTGAAATCTATTTCTCATACCTTAATTCTCACTGAGTTACCACCTTTTACAGTTCTATTCAGACGGGACAAAATTTATCTTAAATACCTATCCAAAATTTAAGACAACTACATATTGTGTCCCTATGTTAGGTGTGTTGTTATCAGTCGTAAGGCTGACGCAGTCGCTACCTATCTGTGATTGCTTAACTTCTAGAGCAGAGTTCATTAACCTGTGGTCAACGGCTTCTTGGGGTCCGTGAGTGGATTCTAGGGGTCAGTGTACATAACCTAACAATTCTGAGTGTTATTTACACCAAAATGTTTATTCGGGTAATTATCACAGATTTTTGCATTTAAATAAATATGTTATTTTTACAGTTTGTTTCTATATTGATGTATGACTATATGTAAGCTTAACAATTTTTGTGTGTGGAATAAAATGTATTATTTGTATGTAAAATTTTGAATTATTCATTTATATACATTTATTTTAAGAAGGGGTCCGTAGCCGTCACCAGACAATCAAAGGAGTCTATGGCCTTCACCGGACAAGCAAAGGGGCCCATGGCCTACACCAGACAAACAAAGGGCCCATAGCATTCACCGGACAAACAAAGAGGCCGATAGCATTCACCGGACAAACAATGAAGCCCATATCATTCACCGGACAAACAAAGAAGCCCACATCATTCACCGGACAAACAAAGAGGCCCACACCCATTGCCTTGTAAGGACTGGTTTTCCTCAATTTGTATCCACTTCCACGCCACTTTAATCTGTCTATTCTATGCAAGTACTTACTTACTTACTTAGTCGTTCCCCTTCTACCGTGAGGTGTCGAGTTTTGGAAGACAGAGCGCCAGACTATCCTATCGGCTGTCTTCCTCCTGGCCTGGTTCCATTCTAGTCCTCGGTCCTTCAAAGATTGTCTAATGTTGTCCTCCCATCGGACTGTGGGTCGTCCTCGGGGTCTGGATCCTTGGCTCTTTGTTTCCCATGCTTGTCGTGGTATCCGATCTTCTCCCATTCTGCAGACATGGCCAAACCATCTTAATTGGGACTGTTCTACTTGGGTCTGCAGGGGGTAGGATTTAAGGCCTTGACGTATCGTCTGGTTGCGTACCTATGCAAGTACTAATTTATAGAAATGTGTAACTTTTTTGTTTGTTTGTTTGTTTTTTTGTTGTTGTTGTTTTGTTGTTTTTTTTTTTAGTGTGCCACGTTTGACAGCCATACAGTAGGTCTGGCTTGACATTTGAGTTGAAGATTATAATTTTGTGTGTGTTGGATTACATGTGAGGTACAGATGTTATAAGTGTTCATGGTTCAACGAAACACACGCCTCCATAATTATTATTATTACACACATGCATTGAGTAAACCTGTTGTTAGCATTACAAGCCAGTCCTTGTTCTGGAATCCTCAATATAAGACAGGTAGAATGATGCCCAAAAACACATTGAAAATAGAGCTGGAGACATAAATGATTGGGATAAAGAAGACATGGAAATATGTGTCACAGGAGAGGTGGACCAGGTAGACGTTTGTTGAGATATGGAAGAAGACATGGAAATATGTGTCACAGGACAGGTGCACCAGGTATACGTTTGTTGAGATATGTAAGAAGACATGGAAATATGTGTCACAGGACAGGTGCACCAGGTATACGTTTGTTGAGATATGTAAGAAGACATGGAAATATGTGTCACAGGACAGGTGGACCATGTATACGTTTGTTGAGATATGTAAGAAGACATAGAAATATGTGTCACAGGACAGGTGCACCAGGTATACGTTTGTTGAGATATGTAAGAAGACATAGAAATATGTGTCACAGGACAGGTGGACCAGGTATACGTTTGTTGAGATATGTAAGAAGATGGGACCGAAGACGCATCAAAAGTGAGGAATGCAGTACGCGACCCATAGCTTGACTGCTTGCGTCAGGGTCAGCGAACCAGAGCTGACCAAGACCCTACTCCACCTCCAAGTGGTGGTACTGGAAATAGGCTGCATCACTGCAGTCTGGCTGAGAGAGTAGGGATCGAAGAGGGAAGGCTAACCCGGTCCCAAAAATGCCATGCCAAAAACGGATGTGTCGGGCCGAAAGGCGCAGATATCGCAGCTTTGCTGTAAACTGCGACACAACGTAACCAACGTCCTTTTTAGGACGAACGCAGAAGAAGAAGATGTAAGAAGACATGGAAAGATGTGTCACATGACAGGTGGACCAGGTAAACGTTTGTTGAAGATATGTAAGAAGACATAGAAAGACGTGTCACGTGACAGGTGTGTGATGAATTTACCATGATACAACGTTAAAATATCTCCAAATTTAACGATAAAATGTAGGGTTAAAAATAATGCGTAAGATACTAGGAGACATGCTCGCCCATGCCAGCCTTTCCCACCGCCATTTAAAACTAACGAGTTAGACGTGCAGACGAAACGTTTACCCTTTGTAGACGGGAGAGAACGGAGGACACCAAAAGGAAAAATATGACTGAACACGTGTTTGAGGATCGCAAGGCTAAAAGACGCAATTGGTAAGAAAAAAGAAAAAAATTCATGTCACTAGTTGACAGAGGGTAAGGAAATGGACAAAAAAAACGACTTTAGCTCGTGTCAGAAACAGTCATTTCTTGGACTTTTACGATACTTGATTGTTATTTGAATTCAGCGGCAATACGCCGTGGAGAAGGTTCTCGAACATATTTCAAAAAAAAAAAAAAAACAACTAACCTTGAAAAAGTAACTTTTTCTTAATAATAATGTTAGGAATATAAAACCTAGCTAGTTTGATAGCCCGTCTTGAGCAGAGAAATAATATACTTTAAATTATACAGACGGATAGATAATAATGAAGATATTGACAAAAGACTGTGTTGTTCATATCAGACGAGCGACTGCACTGTTAAAAAATGTCACTAAATTTTCAAAATTTGCGGCCTTGAGACTCAAGTGCTAAAATCGAGCTGTAATTAAAGAGAGGGGAAATGGTGGAGAATTGTGGCTAAAAATAACTTCGGAGGCAGAAGTGTGTAGGGTACTGCATGGAGGGGTCCAAGAACCAAGCGTGTTTTTTTGTATGAAAAACAAGTAGAGACAGACGGACCAACAGACAGTAATACATACTTGACTGAGAGCTGACTGAAATTTGACTTTTGGTTGTAGGTTTGAAAGTTAGGGGGGGGGGAGTCGGTGATTGGATGAATGAAATCATATTGGTAGGACAGAGATGCGCATTTTGCCATTCGTTACAAAACTGTCCAGAGACACAGTGGTGTAGTACCTGTGGTGTTGTTTCCAGAAGATAATACATAATTTTTAGTGGGACGCCATCAGATACACTGCGGCTCAGCTGAGTTTTGCTAGCATTTAACTGTGTTCTCAATTCTGAATTCTGGTAAGAATGAAAGCAATTCTTTTGTACATTTTAATATTTCGAGTGATTGATACTGCCATATCATATAAAATGATTACGACAAGTAAGTGCTCGCTCTAGATCCCCAGCCCAAGTTCAGGGTCTAGAGACAAACAAAATATATGGACGCCTACTAAAACTATGAAGGCGGATCTATTGTTGAGATCAGTGGAACATATCACCTATCCTATTGACTAGAAGGAAACTATTGAACATATCTCAGATGCAAGGTAGTCTTGGGGAACTAGTACTATATGAAAACAACGACGCAGTCGAGATAAGTGAGATCTGGCCTGCTGGAAGATCACCAACTGATTTATAAACTGATTTACCAACGAATTTATCAACTAATTCACCATCAAATAAAGACATACCATTGTGGGAAAATAAACCATGTATTCATCCCATAAGTCAATGGACAATGTTTGGTAGTCATAGACTGGGCGTGATGATACCACCCCAACAGTACATTCAGTAATAGTCTCCTGGGACAATCTACTATAATTAATATTAACTAGACTTATACCATACCTTTGTAATCACATTCCATTTTATTATGTCATATAATTATGCATTCCATTTATAACTCCATAATATTTCATATGTTCTGACCAACAAACGTTTGGATCAGAACAAATAAATTTTCCAAAAGATTTAATATTTAAAACTAAAACAGCCTGAGTTAGTTCAGTGTGTTATAAATATTAGTATTATTATTAGACTTATTAAATATCTGTGTGTGTGTGGGTAATATACTACAACACATTACATTTCAGTACCCTATACTTTTAACGTAACTACATTCATTAGTGAAAAAAGATATGTTTGAGGTCGTAAGTGGTAGTAAGAAGGGCCTTCTGTAATTCGCATCAACATTTATCTCAGGAGCCTTCACAGCTGACCTCATTCATTACATTAAGTAACATCTCAAAAATACAATACCATCAAAACCACTACAATATTGGGGTCTTGTCCAGGGATAATTAGATAATCATAAATATTAGAATCTCCTGGTGGGAGAACTAAACTAGTGGGGACAAATTGTCAAAATTTAAAAGGGTCCCTTAAAATAAAAGTGAAAAATCAAAGTTGGTGAATCTTCACAGCCAGTTAGTTAATTAATTAATTAATTAGAATTACCTGTCATTAAGTAATTAAATTTACCCTGGTCAGTGTTATTTTGTGTGATGGCTGAGCTGGCAAAGTTCAGATCAGCTGCTGTGCTAACGGCGAAGGAAATGGGAATGGATGGTCAGGTTTTAATTCAGTATGTAACGGCTGAATGTGACAAGTATATTGAAAGGGAAGATAGGAGGTTAGCTGAAAAGAAGAGGCTGCAGATTGAGGCAGAAGAAAAACGACAGCAAAGGGAGGCAGAAGAAAAAAGGTTGACTGCCGAAAGGGAGGCAGAAGATAGAAGGTTGCAAAGGGAGCATGAATTACGACTAAGGGAGCTGGAATTACAAGGCCATGCTCCTGAAAATGGTGCCAGCCCTTTTGCCTCAGATGCTGCAGCTAGTCAGGGAGTCTCAAACTCGGCTATGGGGTTTCATTTAGACCATTTTGTTGAGAAAGACGATGACATCGAGGGGTACCTCAGTCGTTTTGAGTTATTAGCTACTACATATGGGTTAGAGAGAGAGAGGTGGAGTTTAAAGTTATCACAGGGATTGAGAGGTACTTCTTATGAAGTCTTCGCAAAAATGAACAGAGAAGACCAAGACAATTATGACATGCTAAAGCAGGCTTTGTTATTAAGATACGAAAAAAATGGTGAATTTTACCGTAAGAGATTTAGAAATGCCAAACTGTTGTCTGGGGAGACATACCACCAATTCTCTGCCAGACTGGAAACCTATTTGGAGAAATGGACTGCTCTGGGGAAGACCCAAGATCTTAAAGAAATGATCCTTATTGAGCAATTAAGAGAGTCCATGGCTCCAGACTTGAGAAAATTTCTCATGGAACAAGGTGCAGAGAGGTTGGGGGAGGTTTTAAATGTCGCTGAGAGGTATCAGGCAGCCCAGGCAGAGGTAGGTGGCACTAAAAAGAAGCACATAGAAAATTTCAAAGCTCCACAGCAATTTAATAAATTTGATAACCGAGAACAGGGTAATAAAGGCAGGAAAAACTTTGATAGGCCAAGAAATGACTATCGTGACAGAAACTCACAGTTCAATGACCAACAATATAATGAAAGAAAACCGTTAAACCAAGGAAAAAGATGGTGCAAATGGTGTAAGAAAGACAACCATAACACCGAATTTTGTAGAAGGAAACCTTCAAACATTGCTGCAATGAAGTCGGGGACTCAAAGATTAAAGGTTAATCCTAATGGACAGCAGGAACCTTATCACCCCCCAGTTTGTGAGGATGTTATTTGTAATGGGGTCACCATAAGGTGCCTTTATGATACAGGTTTGGATTATGATTCAGTTGTGAAGTCTAGCCTAGTGGACCCAAGTCAGTATACCACAGAAACAGTGGAAATACAAGGGGCGACTAAGGACATACCACTCATGACACTTCCCATCGCAAGGATAACGGTGAAAACTCGCTATGTGGAAGGAGAAATCAGAGCAGCAGTAATAGATGAACCAATCTACCCTCTGATATTGGGGTGTAGGTACGTCTTCTTGGGGAATCCCGAGAGACCTGTGATCATGGCGACAGTACGGACGAGGTCACAGAAAAAGGAGGAAGAAGGTGAACCTATAAATGCTCATCCGGAGGAGATGAGGAAGGCGCAGGCTGAGGATAGGACACTCAAGCCATGTTTTAAAAAATTGCCCAAATGCCACACACCTCCAAGCAAAGGAGAATACCTTATGAAGAACAAATTATTATATAGGAAGGCCGGAACTGGAACAAATGGTCACAACCAGCTGGTTCTTCCCACTTCATATAGGGATAAAGTGATGGAACTCGGGCATGCGATTCCCTTCAGTGGTCACATGGGGATCAGCGCCACTGGACAGCGTATAGCTTGTCATTACTTCTGGCCAGGGATAACGGAGGATATAAAAAGATATGTCAAATCCTGTCCAGAATGTCAAAGGGTAGCTCCAAAGCACTGGACTGCTCCTGCAACTCTAGGGGAAATGCCCATAGTGGGAACACCTTTTGAGAGGGTTGCAGTGGATATTGTGGGACCTCTCACTTGGACCAAGAGGAGGAACAGTTACATCCTTACTCTGGTGGACACTTGTTCTATGTGGGGAGAGGCGGTAGCCCTGCCATCAATTGATTCAAAACATGTAGCAGAGGCACTACTTACAATATTCACAAGATTAGGATTCCCGCATCAAATCTTGACTGATAATGGCTCACAGTTCAAGGGGAAACTAACGGAAGAAGTTTTTAAGCTATTTCAAGCCAGACACTTTCATTGTAGTCCGTACCATCCACAAGGGAACGGCCAGGTAGAGAGGTTCAATGGGACTCTCATTTCTATCCTGAGGAAGCTGGCACACGAAAAACCGGATCTGTGGGATCAATTCCTGCCCGCCGCGTTGTTTGCGTATCGGGAGGTACCACATAGTTCAACCGGGATGGCTCCCGCAACTCTGCTATTTGGGAGGCCAATAAAAGGTCCATTGGAAGCCTTATTAAGGACCTGGACAGATGAGAAGGCAGAAGAGACTGTTACCTCATCTTATCAATATGTGAACGAACTGACCACTCGTCTGAAAGCTGGATGGAAACTGGCAAATGATAATTTGAGGCAAGCCAGGAAGAAACATGCAGCATATTTTAATAGGAAGGCAAAGGACCGAGAATTAGCTGTGGGAGAGAAGGTGCTTCTTCTACTACCCGGCAGCCAGAATAAATTACAAATTGGATGGCAAGGTCCATATACGGTTCTAGAGAAGGTGTCTAGAACAAACTATAAAATTGACAAAAAGGGGAAGGAGAAAGTTTATCATGTAAACCTGTTAAAGAAGTATCTGGACAGACCACTCCAGGAAAGCACCCCCTTACTGACCTTGGCTATCGCAACTCAAATGCAAAAGGAACCACTCACCTCACATGAATACCCATTACATCCTTGTGAAACAGCGGCACAAATAAAAGTCAGTAAGCACCTGACTAAAAATCAGAGGGAGAGAGTTCAACAGGTTCTAGAGGAACATACAGATGTATTAACAGATAAACCAGGACATACAAATTTGCTACAGTATGACATGAAACTGGTAGACTCAAACCCAATCTGTATGAGAGCCTATTCTATTCCGTTCGCGAAGGAGAAGGCATTGAAAGAAGAAATAGAATATTTGTTGAAGGAGGGGATTATTTCACACAGTGAATCATCTTTTAGCTCCAGTGTAGTTTTGTTGAGGAAACCGTCTGGGGAACACAGACTGTGCATAGATTACAGGAAACTGAATGCTGTCACAGAAGGACAAGTGGATCCATTACCAGACACAAAACAGTTATTTGCCAGATTAAACAAGGCAAAATACTTTTCAAAGGTGGATCTTAGTAAAGGCTATTACCAGATTCCAGTGAAGCCTGAAGTGAGACCTTATTTAGCGTTTAGCACCTCGGAAGGACATTATGAATTCAACATGCTACCATTCGGATTGAAAAATGCTCCGAGTGTATTTTCAAGGATGATGCGCAAATTGTTGGATCCCTTGAATAACCCATGTATCACGAATTTCATGGATGATATTCTCGTCGCCACAGAGACATTTGAAGAACACATTAACTCTCTGAAAATGTTATTTGATAGGCTTAGGGAGGCGAACTTAACTGCTAGGCCAACAAAATGTTGTATTGGATGCAAAGAGTTGGAATTCTTGGGACACACTGTATATCAGGGTAACATGACCCCTGACCCCAAGAACTTGGAAAAAACTGCAGAGAGCACCTAGACCACAAACAAAAAAGGATGTGCGATCATTCGTGTCGTTATGTGGATTTTACCAAAAATATATCAAAAATTTTAACTCTATTTGTGCTCCTCTGACTGATCTGACTCGCAAGGGACTTCCAGATAAAATTGTTTGGACTGTGCAATGTGAAGTAGCTTTTCAAGAGTTAAAGGATAAACTCACTAGCAAGCCTATTCTCAAATTGCCTGATTTGACACAGGACTTCGTGGTGAGAACAGATGCAAGTAATGTAGGCCTCGGGGCGGCTTTGTTGCAAAGGTCATCTTCACCCGATGGGGAACTGAACCCAGTCGCTTATGCAAGCCGCAAATTGAATAAAGCGGAGCAAGGATATTCCACAAGCGAAAAAGAATGTTTAGCGTTAATCTGGGCGATAAAAAAGTTTCAAATCTATCTGTATGGTAGGACTTTTGTGGTCCAGACGGATCATCAGCCCCTGGTATTCTTATCTCAGGCTAAGCATGAAAACGCAAGATTGTTGAGGTGGTCTTTATTACTGCAACCTTATCAGTTTATTATCGAATACATCCCAGGGTCATTGAATGTCGGTGCAGATTTCCTCAGTCGGCACCCCTGTGATCAAGATTAGAGTAGTGGCAGGCGTGAGGAGTAATTTTATCTATGTGTATCACTGGTTTTGGAACTTGCCGTAGTGCATGTTCTCAGGTGGGGAGATGTGTGATGAATTTACCATGATACAACGTTAAAATATCTCCAAATTTAACGATAAAATGTAGGGTTAAAAATAATGCGTAAGATACTAGGAGACATGCTCGCCCATGCCAGCCTTTCCCACCGCCATTTAAAACTAACGAGTTAGACGTGCAGACGAAACGTTTACCCTTTGTAGACGGGAGAGAACAGAGAACACCAAAAGGAAAAATATGACTGAACACGTGTTTGAGGATCGCAAGGCTAAAAGACGCAATTGGTAAGAAAAAAGAAAAAAATTCACGTCACTAGTTGACAGAGGGTAAGGAAATGGACAAAAAAACGACTTTAGCTCGTGTCAGAAACAGTCATTTCTTGGACTTTTACGATACTTGATTGTTATTTGAATTCAGCGGCAATACGCCGTGGAGAAGGTTCTCGAACATATTTCAAAAAAAAAACAACTAACCTTGAAAAAGTAACTTTTTCTTAATAATAATGTTAGGAATATAAAACCTAGCTAGTTTGATAGCCCGTCTTGAGCAGAGAAATAATATACTTTAAATTATACAGACGGATAGATAATAATGAAGATATTGACAAAAGACTGTGTTGTTCATATCAGACGAGCGACTGCACTGTTAAAAAATGTCACTAAGTTTCAAAAATTTGCGGCCTTGAGACTCAAGTGCTAAAATCGAGCTGTAATTAAAGAGAGGGGAAATGGTGGAGAATTGTGGCTAAAAATAACTTCGGAGGCAGAAGTGTGTAGGGTACTGCATGGAGGGGTCCAAGAACCAAGCGTGTTTTTTGTATGAAAAACAAGTAGAGACAGACGGACCAACAGACAGTAATACATACTTGACTGAGAGCTGACTGAAATTTGACTTTTGGTTGTAGGTTTGAAAGTTAGGGGGAGGGGGGGGGGGGGGTCGGTGATTGGATGAATGAAATCATATTGGTAGGACAGAGATGCGCATTTTGCCATTCGTTACAAAACTGTCCAGAGACACAGTGGTGTAGTACCTGTGGTGTTGTTTCCAGAAGATAATACATAATTTTTAGTGGGACGCCATCAGATACACAGCGGCTCAGCTGAGTTTTGCTAGCATTTAACTGTGTTCTCAATTCTGAATTCTGGTAAGAATGAAAGCAATTCTTTTGTACATTTTAATATTTCGAGTGATTGATACTGCCATATCATATAAAATGATTACGACAAGTAAGTGCTCGCTCTAGATCCCCAGCCCAAGTTCAGGGTCTAGAGACAAACAAAATATATGGACGCCTACTAAAACTATGAAGGCGGATCTATTGTTGAGATCAGTGGAACATATCACCTATCCTATTGACTAGAAGGAAACTATTGAACATATCTCAGATGCAAGGTAGTCTTGGGGAACTAGTACTATATGAAAACAACTAGGTAAGATGTACTGTGTGGTCAGAGAGATCTGACCCGGTCTGTGTGGTGTTGTTGTGTAGTGTTGTGTGCAGAAGTGGCGCAGTTGGTAGAGTTCTGACACATGCCACAAAACTTTTATTTCAGAATTGTGAGTTTCTGTTTGGCACCGAAGAGGTGCCGAATGCTGTTGTAATACACAAGCGTGGACCAGTGCAGTCTAACATTGTGTCAGAGCAGCCGTATATTATCCCCCAGCACGGAGAGGAGGGGCCACCAGACTCTTGTACAAGATCGACGCAGTCGAGATAAGTGAGATCTGGCCTGCTGGAAGTTCACCAACTGATTTATAAACTGATTTACCAACGAATTTATCAATAATTCACCATCAAATAAAGACATACCATTGTGGGAAAATAAACCATGTATTCATCCCATAAGTCAATGGACAATGTTTGGTAGTCATAGACTGGGCGTGATGATACCACCCCAACAGTACATTCAGTAATAGTCTCCTGGGACAATCTACTATAATTAATATTAACTAGACTTATACCATACCTTTGTAATCACATTCCATTTTATTATGTCATATAATTATGCATTCCATTTATAACTCCATAATATTTCATATGTTCTGACCAACAAACGTTTGGATCAGAACAAATAAATTTTCCAAAAGATTTAATATTTAAAACTAAAACAGCCTGAGTTAGTTCAGTGTGTTATAAATATTAGTATTATTATTAGACTTATTAAATATCTGTGTGTGTGTGGGTAATATACTACAACACATTACATTTCAGTACCCTAGACTTTTAACGTAACTACATTCATTAGTGAAAAAAAGATATGTTTGAGGTAGTAAGTAGTAGTAAGAAGGGCCTTCTGTAATTCGCATCAACATTTATCTCAGGAGCCTTCACAGCTGACCTCATTCATTACATTAAGTAACATCTCAACCATACAATACCATCAAAACCACTACAAGGTGGATCAGGTAAGCGTTTGTTGAAGATATGTAAGAAGACATAGAAAGATGTGTCACGTGACAGGTGGACCAGGTAAACGTTTGTTGAAGATATGTAAGAAGACATAGAAAGATGTGTCACGTGACAGGTGGACCAGGTAAACGTTTGTTGAAGATATGTAAGAAGACATAGAAAGATGTGTCACGTGACAGGTGGATCAGGTAAACGTTTGTTGAAGGTCTATGTTCCTTTGGGAACTGGAGGGTAATGATGAAGAGGAAAGTATGAGGATTCAGAGGTCATTGACATTAAACTGGACTTTTCTATTTGTCATGTGATATAAGTATAAACCAGATGTCGCGTAGATACGATCCAATGATGGACAGTCCAAACATTCAGGTAATCTTAACAATAAAATAACTACTAAATCATAACCAACAACAGACAATTCTAGTCTTATAGACCGGTAATCTTAACAGTAAACTAACTACTAAATGTTTAACCAACAACAGACACTTCTTGTTTCAGAGACCGGTAATCTTAACAGTAAATGAAGTAATGAATTTTTAACCAACAACAGACACTTCTAATCTCATAGACCGGTAATCTTAACAGTAACTACTAAATCTTAACCAACAACAGACATTTCTAATTTAGAAGACCGGTAATCTTAAGAAGTAAATTAGGGGCTAATTCTTTAACCAACAAAATACACTTCTAATTTTATAGACCGGTAATCTTAACAGTAAACTTACTACTATATTTCAACCAACAACAGGTATTTCCAGTTTCAGAGACTGGCATTCTTAACAGTAAAGAAAATAATACATTTGTAACCACCAACAGGCACTTCTTGTCTCATAGACCGGGAATCAACAGAAAACTAACTATTACATCTTAACCAACAAGAGAGATTTCTAATTTAAGAGACCGGAAATCTTAACAATAACCTAACCACTAAATCTTAACCAACAACAGACACTTCTGGTCTCAGAGACTGGGAATCTTAACAATAAACTAACCACTAAATCTTAACCAACAACATAAATGTATAATTTACAGACTGGTAATCTTAACAGTAAACTAACAACTACACATGGATACAACGGCTTTAGCTGTTTAGAAAATTAACCTGTGACTTTACAATATGCAATGCAGCTAATTTTATGCACGACTCACCTGTACGTCCCAATATTCCGGACTGGCGCTTCGTCTGCTACAAGACTCACGTCTAGAACATTGAAACAATCAATAACTTTGATTCCGCGTACTATGGCCTAGACCAAGCTTTCTTCGGCCACTGGCAGAAATTCCTAGATCTCGACTTGTCTGCCACAGGACATACAACTGACAAGTCCCTGGTTCCGGCCTCACGTTGGCAAATGAGGCCAGAACTATGCCGAGAAGGACAACCTTCAATTTCTCAGCAATCAATAAAACCTCACCTGTGAAAAGTTGTGTAATAGGAAATATCCACATCACATTTGTCTTTTATTTGCATCAGCCTCAGTTAATTGCAAATGGCAAAGAAATTGTATACCGCAATGGTTCCATTGTTTTCCCAAGCCTCCCTTAAAACTAAAAAATGTGACTTTGTGTCAACCGCTTTAAAAAAAAAACTAATTAATTTATCTGTGTTGTCTTAGAAGAGATGAAGAAAGAAAAGACTAATGCCGCCTCCAGCATACCGTAATATGCGACTAAAATGAGGTTGTGTCTGGGGCTGGCTACTTCATCTTGTAAAACAAACTACTTGTAGAAACGCTGCTGAAAGAGCATATGAATGCTTTACGTAGATGTCCTGCATGGGGACAAGCTTCTGTGGTGGCCGCCATGCTCTATTTGGGGCGAAAAGGGAAAAGAATAATAATAATAAGTATTACTTTCAATTAAAAAATAATACGTTAATTAAAGAAAAGGGAAAAAAAAAACAAAGCTAATTAAACACTCGAAATAACGAACATTTAAGACGAAAGCACAAACTTCTAATAAATATGCCAATGAGTAACTGTGGTACAATGACCTGTGAGGATCTCTGTGGAGACAAAGGAAGAATATGCCTACTGGTCCCATCAGCATATCGTAAGAGGCAATTAATTTTGGTGTTGTACATGGAGATGGTAACCTCATCATGTAATACAAATTGCTACAAAAACCACGTGTTGTGATATAAAACAAATTGCTACAAAAACCACGTGTTGTGATATAAAACAAATTGCTACAAAAACCACGTGATGTGATATAAAACAAATTGCTACAAAAACCACGTGTTGTGATATAAAACAAATTGCTACAAAAACCACGTGTTGTGATATAAAACAAATTGCTACAAAAACCACGTGATGTGATATAAAACAAATTGCTACAAAAACCACGTGTTGTGATATAAAACAAATTGCTACAAAAACCACGTGATGTGATATAAAACAAATTGCTACAAAAACCACGTGTTGTGATATAAAACAAATTGCTACAAAAACCACGTGTTGTGATATAAAACAAATTGCTACATAAACCACGTGTTGTGATATAAAACAAATTGCTACATAAACCACGTGTTGTGATATAAAACAAAACAAACAAAAGGCAAGAGCTTTCATTGTCCTGGGAAATACATAGAAATCAAAAGAAATAAAGTCCAACACTTAAGTAAGCTTCTTCAACTCGAATAGCAAGTCAGTCTTATTGTATGGCTCTGAAACATGGAGAACAACAAAAATAACCAAGAAGTTACAGACTCACATAAATGGGTGCTTGCTTAGAATAGAAGGAATGAAATGGTATGACAAGGTGACTAATGTGGAACTGATGAGAAGAACCAGACAAGTACCAGTGGAATAATATATCAGAAAAAGACGCTGGAGTGGACACATATTAAGGAAACCTGTCGATAGCCTTACTAGGTAGTCCTTGTCCTGTAATTCTCAGGGTAAGAGAAGAGGAGGCAGACAGAAACATATCAATGAGAAGAGAACTGGGAGCAGACATGAAAATGATGAAGAAAACAAGGAAAGACCTTGCGCTAATGGAACGCAACAGGCGGACCCGGCGCGTTTTTCTGAAGGTCTATGATCCGTGGGGATTGACTGACTGATTGACTTGGAACTTGATAACCGCTTCTGAAAACCTGCTTCGCGGAGATAGGGTGGTGGATTTATTAAAATCACGCAGACGTTGGCACCGAATTTTGGAAAACTTTTTTTAAGAGCTCAAAAAACAAATATAATGATGCTGGAAACCTGTTCCCCAAGATGGCAACGGAAGATGGATCTGCTTAGTTGTTCCTGCTTTGTTAATGTGAAATCTAACGTTTTTTTTTTTAATGCTTTGCCATCAAGGCCTTAGGTGCAGCTGTGTCCTAAGTACAATATTTTTCAACATGTAATTTCATTTTACTGACACATTTTCAAACAAACTATTTCTAATCAAAATCTGTCAAATTCATTGTCTTTCAATTTACTTCTACAACCCGATTTTTCGGCCAATGAAAACTTTTTTTTTTCATTGCTTAATCGCCTTTTCCGCTCCACCACTACTCCTTGTACCTATGAAATTAGCTTGCGATTAAACACTTGTCTATGTTGTTGCAGTGGTGATTTCTTTAGCGACTTCTTTAACATGTTGAGGTTGCCAACCCC
This sequence comes from Oreohelix idahoensis, assembly GCA_024509875.1. Classification (NCBI taxonomy): domain Eukaryota; kingdom Metazoa; phylum Mollusca; class Gastropoda; order Stylommatophora; family Oreohelicidae; genus Oreohelix; species Oreohelix idahoensis. The sequence continues at coordinate 102,327 of JAMPIV010007757.1, forward strand.
ATTCAGAACCTCATATTAGTCGTCTTATAAAAGTTGCCTGACGAGGAGTAGCCCTATTACAAGTTCTTTGTTTCTTCAGAGACCCAAAAGAACTACGCTCCTTTTCTACAACTAGGTAGACAGACAACTCAGTGCAAGGTAAGCTCACAGTTCACTTATACACAGACGACATATATTAGCTCTAGTCGACGAACACAATAACGCAGTATGCTAAACTTCCATATCAATTCAGAACTGTTTACAAAATTAGGTGTTCCCATTGGAGAAATGCCAAGCATTTCAGGGGCGGAAATGTTTATAGCGGTTACTAACGGCTTAATCGGCTCGAAGTTAATATAGAAACTCGTGACAAGTCCCGAAAGGTTGGTGCCTATTCTTAAGCCGGTCAATAAACAAATTCTCGATCGATTCTTCAATTTCAGGAATATTTGTTTACCTTGAATGGACGATTGTGTGGCGTGAGATAACCCGGTACATGTGGAATTGGTGGCTTTGCTTTAGGTTTCAGCGTGAAACGGAGATTTTATCGTGAATGAAACCACTTGTAAGCAGATCGATTGAACTGTCTCAGTTGTAACATGTTAGGTCACATATGATCGATAATGCTACAGGAGACGGTTAAGTAGTGGCTTTCATTTCAACTTAGTCCCGTGAAGTTCCAGAGGGTCTCTGATGAGACAAAGAAATAATAGGTCTAGTGCTTCCTGAGGCATGTCGTACAAGGCTACTAATATGAGGTTGTACATGAGGCTGGCAACCTCATCATGTCAAAGAAATTACTACAGAAACCACTGCTGACAGAGCGTCTGAATTCTTGATAAAGGGTTCTTGCAAGGGAACCAGTAGCAGTGGTGCTCCCGTGCTCCATGGGGGGCAAAGAGGAAAATGATAATGACAACTTTAACTCAGAAAAAGTTGAATATCCAATTCTAGAATGAAGATAATGTGTGTGCATGTGAGCGTGTGTGTGTGTGTGTGGATATAGGGAGATTTGACGTTAGTTTCTTAAAGTCACGTGCTCTACAGGGAGTTAAAAGTAATACAAAAATGAAATCCACTCACAACCCTCCATCATACTTGTATACAAGTATTTAATCAAACAAACAGTAGAACACGTACTCCAAAACTGTCGGCTCCGCGAGACCAAGCAGGGGTGACAGCTTGGTCTTCTCCAACCCGGTTAAGGGAGAGACTGTATGGCGTCGAGAGAAGCCTGAGACGGACTTCCAGCTTTATAAGAGAGATAGATGTGGTTACTTGAGGCGAACGACGAAGAAAAGGGAGAACATCTTTAAGAAACGTTGGTGCAGTTTTCTTATTTTTGTTCTTGTCTTTTTGTCTCGATACTCGCGGGCGGATCATGGACCATCATTACAGTTGCATCCATTAGACAAGCCTGTACGAAAACACGTCTTTTGCTACAACAGCAGTGGTTTCTATCTCAGCTTATTTTGCATGATGAAGTTTGTCAGTCCCACACACAACAACCCATAGTTGCCTTTCGCGAAGTGCTAGACACGTTGCAATAATCCTATTCTATGCTGTACAGTTCATTTGATTGCGGGAATCCATACAAGGATGTTGAGTTTATCTTGCGCATTCTTGTCTGTTGCTCTACTTTATCTCTGGCAACAGGTTACATCATCATTATTATCACCCTTCAGCTTCTTTGTTTTCTTCATCATCTTCATGTCTTTATCGAGTTTTCTTCTTCGAATGTTCTTCTGTCTCCCTCTGATTCTGTTACCCAGGGGATTCCAGAACAAGGATTGCCTTGCAATGCTATCAGGTTTTCTCAATGTGTGTCCTAACCATCGCCAGCGTCCTCTTTTCATTTTGTCTTCCACTGGCACTTGTCTAATCCTTCAGTAACACACTAATGATCCTGTCATAACATTTCAATCCTTCTATTCAATGCAAGCATCCATTTATGAAAGTTTTTTGTTTCTCCGTGTTTCAGAGCTATATATTCTTACAAAGGAACCTTCTTCTGGTTTGGATGGCTGTCGTAGATTTGTGATAGGTGATTAAGACTTGGTTTTGTCCCTTCTGAATAGATATAGAAATAAGCGATAGCTCAGTGGGAGGTGAAAAAAATAGAAATAGATTTCACGAGTGAGGTGGAGGAAATATAATAGATTCTGTCTCTGACACTCGAGAAGCTTCTCTCAGTCAGCCTATCATCTACTACAGAGTTAGATTAGTCAGACATATCTAATATAATATATATTAATATATAGGTTCCGCACATACCCACACACATAAGTGACGACAATAGACGCACAAAAACGTGAAACTATGACAATGAAAATACGAGGTCTGGTCAAAAAGTATCCGACCTTCTTTTTTCCGGAAAAAAAATGATATACAGGAGGTTTCTCTGGTGGATACAGTGGAGAAGACCTTCCTGCGCATGCGTGAATTTTTTCCCTCCCAAAGACAGTGTCATTCGTTTGCAATTAGTGTACGCGCGAGCTGTGGTAGTAACAAGCCGTCGGATTTTTATTTTAGACAATCAACAAGCCGAAACGACGTGGTCATTCACGAAGTGCGGACTTTGGTCACGCAGAACCGTCGCATCACCATCCGAGAACTTACACACGAGGTGGGGATAAGCCACGGTTCAGTACAATCCATATTGACGGAGGATTTGAACTTGCGGAGGATTGGGCGCTAAATTCGTGCCGAAGCTGTTAACGATGGAGCAGAAGCAACTCCGTCTGGAAGTTCAAATCCTCCGTCAATATGGATTGTACTGAACCGTGGCTTATCCCCACCTCGTTTGTAAGTTCTCGGATGGTGATACGACGGTTCTGCATGACCAAAGTCCGCACTTCGTGAACAACCACGTCGTTTCGGCTTGTTGATGGTCTACCGGAACGTGGCTCGCTATCCACCGATGTGCGGCCATCTTTGAAACGGTTGTACCACTCCTTAATTTGTGTAATGCTCATGGCTTCATCGCCAAAAGCTTGTTGAATCTTTCGAATTGTTTCTACTTGGGTATCACCGAGCTTTTGACAAAATTTAATGCAATACCGCTGTTCAAAACGTTCCGTCATTTCGTGACAAATAAAAATCCGACGGCTTGTTACTACCACAGCTCGCGCGTACACTAATTGCAGACGACTGACACTGTCTTTGGGAGGGAAAAAATTCACGCATGCGCAGGAAGGTCTTCTCCACTGTATCCACCAGAGAAACCTCCTGTATATCATTTTGTTTTCCCGGAGAAAAAAAAAGGTCGGATACTTTTTGACCATACCTCGTATAGATATTGGGGAACGAACTGACCGCCACACTGATTAAGTTTAATTGAATTTTAATTATCAGACTAAAATTCCATCACAACATATATAAAATTCCATCAAAAAATATACAAATAGTCATAAAGTCAATGAATTTCTACAAGAATGATAGACCCATTAGTATGATCCTCTCCCTCAATGTATAGCCCACAGTCCTGTTAGAAGAAAAGTGATAGCCCCAAAGAGTCACGGATACATCTGCTGTAGTCTAATATTTTCCCCTTTAAAGGTATGAACAGACTTTGATATTAGTATGATCTATCCTAAGGAAAGTAATGTTAGCAACAACAAAAAACTTGCATAAAGAAATTACAAAGTGGATGCATATGTTAAAAAACCCATCACTCAGTCTACTCTCACTCTGTTCTTTCAGCAGGGATCCCTGTCTCACATTCTTACCTAATGTCTAGATGGTGTTCGCCGTCTGGCGCACTTTATGACACACTCACGTAAATCTGTCTTTCGTTGTATGAAGCGGATACCCAGCTCTGCAGATCTTGGTTTCATCCAATGGGTCCGGGGAGCGTCCTCTTCATGCGATATTTTGTTCAGATTTAGTTATTGTCAATTTACTCAGTTCAGGTAAGAATTAGTTTTAGCGGGCCCACAAATGTCAGAATCACGAGGTTTCCCGTATTTAGGAAAATGACCAGTTGGTAACTTCTCTCAAAAAAATTAATTATTGTTCCCACCACCTTTGGTCAAAAATTGTCGGAAAGTTTATGCTGGTAATATTCTTCGCCACAGAGGCGGCATGTACTTGATGTTTTATCAGGAAAAATTTAATCTGGCTCGGTAGGCGCAGTTATTCAATTTGTCTTAAAGTTTGTGAAAATGGGTACTCTGACGTTCTGGATGCAAACACACTGCCAGACAGAGTTTTACTTTGTACACCCACACGTCTTTAATTAAAAGAATGTTTAGTTCTTCACAGATATTTCTCATCCGTACTTAAACGCTGGCGAAGTTGGGTTACCCCAGTTTTCACTGAATAAAGAGAAAAAAACATATAAAATACTTATACATACTATTCCTCGGTTATAACTTACATTATAAACTACAAGCGTAGAGCTTGTCTTATCGTTTAAAATCCCGTGAAATAAGTTATATTAATAAAATCAATCATCATGAATTAGAAATACATACGTATTTCGTCAATATTCAATGATGAATCAGTGCAATAAGTTAGTTTAAAATATTCCCGACTGATTTCTAGCAGTTTAATTAAATTCATTAATAGCCGAATGAGTTTAAGCTATAAATTATAATTTATTCTGCTTTCCACTGAAACATGTCGACTAGCGAATATAACAGACTTATAAATTAACTTCTCTGCACAGAAATCTACTAGAGAAATGAAACAGGCGATTTAACACTTAATCACTCAACACTATTAGATATTTATATAATATATTTACCTCCAAACAGAACTACGGGTATCACAACGAAACTAAGAGTTTCACTTATAATTATAAGTATCTAGAACGAAGCGACCACGTCTACTGCAACTAGGAGTATGAATGACTAGTCTAAAACTCTCTCGGGTACATATATCTTAAACAGACAAAGGATCCCACGTTATTTCGAAATCCAAAATAACGCCGGTATCTCCCCCTCTCCTAACACTTCACATTACTCAGACGCCTGCCAAAACCTATCAATACGCACTGACATCTGACGTAATAAAATGCGTTCTCAGTAAGAGAAAAGAAACAGGTAAACGTTAGAATGGGAAAATATATATATATTCGCAAACGAACGAATGCGAAAACCAGAAAAAGGATAAAAGAGCGATAATAAAGTAGAGGACACGGGTAGAAAAGAAAAGAATATAGAAAATTTATTGATCATAAATATCTATGCGACAATGGCTGAGTTTAATTATTTCCTGTCTATATTGTTGAATTTTGTTTTTTGTTTGACATTTCTACAGGGTTGGCTAACCGGTAAAAGCACAAACACTTACAGATGAGTCACCCCTATGAAGAAGTCGAAACCAAAAACACAAACTCTTACAGATGACTCACTAATATGGAGAAGCCTAAACCAAAAACACAAACTCTTACAGATGCCTCACCCCTATGAAGAAGCCTAAACCAAAAACACAAACTCTTACAGATGACTCACCCCTATGAAGAAGCCTAAACCAAAAACACAAACTCTTACAGATGCCTCACCCTTATGGAGAAGCCTAAACCAAAAACACAAACTCCTACAGATGCCTCACCCCTATGGAGAAGCCTAAACCAAAAACACAAACTCTTACAGATGCCTCACCCCTATGAAGAAGCCTAAACCAAAAACAAACTCTTACAGATGCCTCACCCCTATGGAGAAGCCTAAACCAAAAACACAAACTCTTACAGATACCTCACCCCTATGGAGAAGCCTAAATCAAAAACACAAACTCTTACAGATGCCTCACCCCTATGAAGAAGTCTAAACCAAAAACACAAACTCTTACAGATGCCTCACCACTATGAAGAAGATAACCAAAAACACAAACTCTTACAGATGCCTCACCACTATGAAGAAGCTAAACCAAAAACACAAACTCTTACAGATGCCTCACCACTATGAAGAAGCTAAACCAAAAACACAAACTCTAACAGATGCCGCACCCCTATGGAGAAGCCTAAACCAAAAACACAAACTCTTACATATGCCTCACCACTATGAAGAAGTCTAAACCAAAAGCACAAACTCTTACAGATGCCTCACCACTATGAAGAAGCCTAAACCAAAAGCACAAACTCTTACAGATGCCTCACCACTATGAAGAAGCCTAAACCAAAAACACAAACTCTTACAGATGCCTCACCACTATGAAGAAGTCTAAACCAAAAACACAAACTCTTACAGATGCCTCACCCCTATGAAGAAGTCTAAACCAAAAACACAAACTCTTACAGATGCCTCACCCCTATGAAGAAGTCTAAACCAAAAACACAAACTCTTACAGATGCCTCACCCCTATGAAGAAGTCTAAACCAAAAACACAAACTCTTACAGATGCCTCACCACTATGAAGAAGTCTAAACCAAAAACACAAACTCTTACAGATGCCTCACCACTATGAAGAAGTCTAAACCAAAAACACAAACTCTTACAGATGCCTCACCCCTATGAAGAAGTCTAAACCAAAAACACAAACTCTTACAGATGCCTCACCACTATGAAGAAGTCTAAACCAAAAACACAAACTCTTACAGATGCCTCACCCCTATGGAGAAGCCTAAACCAAAAGCACAAACTCTTACAGATGCCTCACCCCTATGAAGAAGTCTAAACCAAAAACACAAACTCTTACAGATGTCTCACCCCTATGAAGAAGTCTAAACCAAAAACACAAACTCTTACAGATGCCTCACCCCTATGAAGAAGTCTAAACCAAAAACACAAACTCTTACAGATGCCTCACCCTATGAAGAAGTCTAAACCAAAAACACAAACTCTTACAGATGCCTCACCCCTATGAAGAAGTCTAAACCAAAAACACAAACTCTTACAGATGCCTCACCCCTATGAAGAAGTCTAAACCAAAAACACAAACTCTTACAGATGCCTCACCCCTATGAAGAAGTCTAAAACCAAAACCCAAACTCTTACAGATGCCTCACCCCTATGAAGAAGTCTAAACCAAAAACACAAACTCTTACAGATGCCTCACCCCTATGAAGAAGTCTAAACCAAAAACACAAACTCTTACAGATGCCTCACCCCTATGAAGAAGTCTAAACCAAAAACACAAACTCTTACAGATGCCTCACCCCTATGAAGAAGTCTAAACCAAAAACACAAATTCTTACAGATGCCTCACCAATATGAAGAAGCCTAAACCAAAAGCACAAACTCTTACAGATGCCTCACTGCTATGAAGAAGTCTAAACCAAAAACACAAACTCTTACAGATGCCTCACCACTATGGAGAAGTCTAAACCAAAAACACAAACTCTTACAGATGCCTCACCCCTATGAAGAAGTCTAAACCAAAAACACAAACTCTTACAGATGCCTCACCCCTATGAAGAAGTCTAAACCAAAAACACAAACTCTTACAGATGCCTCACCCCTATGAAGAAGTCTAAACCAAAAACACAAACTCTTACAGATGCCTCACCCCTATGAAGAAGTCTAAACCAAAAACACAAACTCTTACAGATGTTGCACCCCTATAAAGAAGTCTAAACACAAAAATACAAACTCTTACAGATGCCTCACCCCTATGAAGAAGTCTAAACCAAAAACACAAACTCTTACAGATGCCTCACCACTATGAAGAAGTCTAAACCAAAAACACAAACTCTTACAGATGCCTCACCACTATGGAGAAGCCTAAACCAAAAGCACAAACTCTTACAGATGCCTCACCCCTATGAAGAAGTCTAAACCAAAAACACAAACTCTTACAGATGCCTCACCCCTATGAAGAAGTCTAAACCAAAAACACAAACTCTTACAGATGCCTCACCCCTATGAAGAAGTCTAAACCAAAAACACAAACTCTTACAGATGCCTCACCCCTATGAAGAAGTCTAAACCAAAAACACAAACTCTTACAGATGCCTCACCCCTATGAAGAAGTCTAAACCAAAAACACAAACTCTTACAGATGCCTCACCCCTATGAAGAAGTCTAAACCAAAAACACAAACTCTTACAGATGCCTCACCACTATGAAGAAGTCTAAACCAAAAACACAAACTCTTACAGATGCCTCACCCCTATGAAGAAGTCTAAACCAAAAACACAAACTCTTACAGATGCCTCACCCCTATGAAGAAGTCTAAGCCAAAAACACAAACTCTTAAAGCACAAACTCTTACAGATGCCTCACGCCTATGAAGAAGTCTAAACCAAAAACACAAACTCTTACAGATGCCTCACCCCTATGAAGAAGTCTAAACCAAAAACACAAACTCTTACAGATGCCTCACCCCTATGAAGAAGTCTAAACCAAAAAACACAAACTCTTACAGATGCCTCACCCCTATGAAGAAGTCTAAACCAAAAACACAAACTCTTACAGATGCCTCACCCCTATGAAGAAGTCTAAACCAAAAACACAAACTCTTACAGATGCCTCACCCCTATGAAGAAGTCTAAACCAAAAGCACGAACTCTTACAGATGCCTCACCCCAATGAAGAAGTCTAAACAAAAAACACAAACTCTTACAGATGTCTCACCCCTATGAAGAAGTCTAAACCAAAAACACAAACTCTTACAGATGCCTCACCCCTATGAAGAAGTCTAAACCAAAAACACAAACTCTTACAGATGCCTCACCCCTATGAAGAAGTCTAAACCAAAAACACAAACTCTTACAGATGCCTCACCCCTATGAAGAAGTCTAAACCAAAAACACAAACTCTTACAGATGCCTCACCCCTATGAAGAAGTCTAAACCAAAAACACAAACTCTTACAGATGCCTCACCCCTATGAAGAAGTCTAAACCAAAAACACAAACTCTTACAGATGCCTCACCCCTATGAAGAAGTCTAAACCAAAAAAACACAAACTCTTACAGATGCCTCACCCCTATGAAGAAGTCTAAACCAAAAACACAAACTCTTACAGATGCCTCACCCCTATGAAGAAGTCTAAACCAAAAACACAAACTCTTACAGATGCCTCACCCCTATGAAGAAGTCTAAACCAAAAACACAAACTCTTACAGATGCCTCACCCCTATGAAGAAGTCTAAACCAAAAACACAAACTCTTACAGATGCCTCACCCCTATGAAGAAGTCTAAACCAAAAACACAAACTCTTACAGATGCCTCACCCCTATGAAGAAGTCTAAACCAAAAACACAAACTCTTACAGATGCCTCACCCCTATGAAGAAGTCTAAACCAAAAACACAAACTCTTACAGATGCCTCACCCCTATGAAGAAGTCTAAACCAAAAACACAAACTCTTACAGATGCCTCACCCCTATGAAGAAGTCTAAACCAAAAACACAAACTCTTACAGATGCCTCACCCCTATGAAGAAGTCTAAAAAAAAAAACACAAACTCTTACAGATTCCTCACACCCAAGAAAAAGTCTAACACAAAAAAACACAAACTCTTATAGATGTCTCACTCCTATGAAGAAGTCTAAACCAAAAACACAAACTCTTACAGATGCCTCACTGCTATGAAGAAGTCTAAACCAAAAACACAAACTCTTACAGATGCCTCACCACTATGGAGAACACTAAACTGAAAACACAAAGTCTTACCTCACCCCTATGAAGAAGTCTAAACCAAAAACACAAACTCTTACAGATGTCTCACCCCTATGAAGAAGTCTAAACCAAAAACACAAACTCTTACAGATGCCTCACCCCTATGAAGAAGTCTAAACCAAAAACACAAACTCTTACAGATGCCTCACCTCTATGAAGAAGTCTAAACCAAAAACACAAACTCTTACAGATGCCTCACAACTATGAAGAAGTCTAAACCAAAAAAAACAAACTCTTACAGATGCCTCACCCGTATGAAGAAGTCTAAACCAAAAACACAAACTCTTACAGATGCCTCACCCCTATGAAGAAGTCTAAACCAAAAACACAAACTCTTACAGATGCCTCACCCCTATGAAGAAGTCTAAACCAAAAACACAAACTCTTACAGATGCCTCACCCCTATGAAGAAGTCTAAACCAAAAACACAAACTCTTACAGATGCCTCACCCCTATGAAGAAGTCTAAACCAAAAACACAAACTCTTACAGATGCCTCACCCCTATGAAGAAGTCTAAACCAAAAACACAAACTCTTACAGATGCCTCACCCCTATGAAGAAGTCTAAACCAAAAACACAAACTCTTACAGATGCCTCACCCCTATGAAGAAGTCTAAACCAAAAACACAAACTCTTACAGATGTCTCACCCCTATGAAGAAGTCTAAACCAAAAACACAAACTCTTACAGATGCCTCACCCCTATGAAGAAGTCTAAACCAAAAACACAAACTCTTACAGATGCCTCACCCCTATGAAGAAGTCTAAACCAAAAACACAAACTCTTACAGATGCCTCACCCCTATGAAGAAGTCTAAACCAAAAACACAAACTCTTACAGATGCCTCACCCCTATGAAGAAGTCTAAACCAAAAACACAAACTCTTACAGATGCCTCACCACTATGAAGAAGTCTAAACCAAAAACACAAACTCTTACAGATGCCTCACCCCTATGAAGAAGTCTAAACCAAAAACACAAACTCTTACAGATGCCTCACCACTATGAAGAAGTCTAAACCAAAAACACAAACTCTTACAGATGCCTCACCCCTATGAAGAAGTCTAAACCAAAAACACAAACTCTTACAGATGCCTCACCACTATGAAGAAGTCTAAACCAAAAACACAAACTCTTACAGATGCCTCACCACTATGAAGAAGTCTAAACCAAAAACACAAACTCTTACAGATGCCTCACCACTATGAAGAAGTCTAAACCAAAAACACAAACTCTTACAGATGCCTCACCCCTATGAAGAAGTCTAAACCAAAAACACAAACTCTTACAGATGCCTCACCACTATGAAGAAGTCTAAACCAAAAACACAAACTCTTACAGATGCCTCACCCCTATGAAGAAGTCTAAACCAAAAACACAAACTCTTACAGATGCCTCACCCCTATGAAGAAGTCTAAACCAAAAACACAAACTCTTAAAGCACAAACTCTTACAGATGCCTCACGCCTATGAAGAAGTCTAAACCAAAAACACAAACTCTAACAGATGCAGCACCCCTATGAAGAAGTCTAAACCAAAAACACAAACTCTTACAGATGCCTCACCCCTATGAAGAAGTCTAAACCAAAAACACAAACTCTTACAGATGCCTCACCCCAATGAAGAAGTCTAAACCAAAAACACAAACTCTTACAGATGCCTCACCACTATGAAGAAGTCTAAACCAAAAACACAAACTCTTACAGATGCCTCACCCCTATGAAGAAGTCTAAACCAAAAACACAAACTCTTACAGATGCCTCACCACTATGAAGAAGTCTAAACCAAAAACACAAACTCTTACAGATGCCTCACCACTATGAAGAAGCCTAAACCAAAAGCACAAACTCTTACAGATGCCTCACCCCTATGAAGAAGTCTAAACCAAAAACACAAACTCTTACAGATGCCTCACCCCTATGAAGAAGTCTAAACCAAAAACACAAACTCTTACAGATGCCTCACCACTATGAAGAAGCCTAAACCAAAAGCACAAACTCTTACAGATGCCTCACCCCTATGAAGAAGTCTAAACCAAAAACACAAACTCTTACAGATGCCTCACCCCTATGAAGAAGTCTAAACCAAAAACACAAACTCTTACAGATGCCTCACCCCTATGAAGAAGTCTAAACCAAAAACACAAACTCTTACAGATGCCTCACCCCTATGAAGAAGTCTAAACCAAAAACACAAACTCTTACAGATGCCTCACCACTATGGAGAAGCCTAAACCAAAAGCACAAACTCTTACAGATGCCTCACCCCTATGAAGAAGTCTAAACCAAAAACACAAACTCTTACAGATGCCTCACCACTATGAAGAAGTCTAAACCAAAAACACAAACTCTTACAGATGCCTCACCACTATGGAGAAGCTTAAACTAAAACACAAACTCTTACAGATGCCTCACCCCTATGAAGAAGTCTAAACCAAAAGCACAAACTCTTACAGATGCCTCACCCCTATGAAGAAGCCTAAACCAAAAACACAAACTCTTACAGATGCCTCACCCCTATGAAGAAGTCTAAACCAAAAACACAAACTCTTACAGATGCCTCACCCCTATGAAGAAGTCTAAACCAAAAACACAAACTCTTACAGATGCCTCACCCCTATGAAGAAGTCTAAACCAAAAACACAAACTCTTACAGATGCCTCACCCCTATGAAGAAGTCTAAACCAAAAACACAAACTCTTACAGATGCCTCACCACTATGAAGAAGTCTAAACCAAAAACACAAACTCTTACAGATGCCTCACCCCTATGAAGAAGTCTAAACCAAAAACACAAACTCTTACAGATGCCTCACCCCTATGAAGAAGTCTAAACCAAAAACACAAACTCTTACAGATGCCTCACCCCTATGAAGAAGTCTAAACCAAAAACACAAACTCTTACAGAGTCTAAACCAAAAACACAAACTCTTACAGATGCCTCACCCCTATGAAGAAGTCTAAACCAAAAACACAAACTCTTACAGATGCCTCACCCCTATGAAGAAGTCTAAACCAAAAACACAAACTCTTACAGATGCCTCACCCCTATGAAGAAGTCTAAACCAAAAACACAAACTCTTACAGATGCCTCACCCCTATGAAGAAGTCTAAACCAAAAACACAAACTCTTACAGATGCCTCACCCCTATGAAGAAGTCTAAACCAAAAACACAAACTCTTACAGATGCCTCACCACTATGAAGAAGTCTAAACCAAAAACACAAACTCTTACAGATGCCTCACCACTATGAAGAAGTCTAAACCAAAAACACAAACTCTTACAGATGCCTCACCCCTATGAAGAAGTCTAAACCAAAAACACAAACTCTTACAGATGCCTCACCCCTATGAAGAAGTCTAAACCAAAAACACAAACTCTTACAGATGCCTCACCCCTATGAAGAAGTCTAAACCAAAAACACAAACTCTTACAGATGCCTCACCCCTATGAAGAAGTCTAAACCAAAAACACAAACTCTTACAGATGCCTCACCCCTATGAAGAAGTCTAAACCAAAAAACACAAACTCTTACAGATGCCTCACCCCTATGAAGAAGTCTAAACCAAAAACACAAACTCTTACAGATGCCTCACCCCTATGAAGAAGTCTAAACCAAAAACACAAACTCTTACAGATGCCTCACCCCTATGAAGAAGTCTAAACCAAAAACACAAACTCTTACAGATGCCTCACCCCTATGAAGAAGTCTAAACCAAAAACACAAACTCTTACAGATGCCTCACCCCTATGAAGAAGTCTAAACCAAAAACACAAACTCTTACAGATGCCTCACCCCTATGAAGAAGTCTAAACCAAAAACACAAACTCTTACAGATGCCTCACCCCTATGAAGAAGTCTAAACCAAAAACACAAACTCTTACAGATGTCTCACCCCTATGAAGAAGTCTAAACCAAAAACACAAACTCTTACAGATGTCTCACCCCTATGAAGAAGTCTAAACCAAAAACACAAACTCTTACAGATGCCTCACCCCTATGAAGAAGTCTAAACCAAAAACACAAACTCTTACAGATGCCTCACCCCTATGAAGAAGTCTAAACCAAAAACACAAACTCTTACAGATGCCTCACCACTATGGAGAAGTCTAAACCAAAAACACAAACTCTTACAGATGCCTCACCCCTATGAAGAAGTCTAAACCAAAAACACAAACTCTTACAGATGCCTCACCCCTATGAAGAAGTCTAAACCAAAAACACAAACTCTTACAGATGCCTCACCCCTATGAAGAAGTCTAAACCAAAAACACAAACTCTTACAGATGCCTCACCACTATGAAGAAGTCTAAACCAAAAACACAAACTCTTACAGAAACCAAAAACACAAACTCTTACAGATGCCTCACCCCTATGAAGAAGTCTACGCTCAAAACACAAACTCTTACAGATGTCTCACCCCTATGAAGAAGTCTAAACCAAAAACACAAACTCTTACAGATGCCTCACCACTATGGAGAAGCCTAAACCAAAAGCACAAACTCTTACAGATGCCTCACCCCTATGAAGAAGTCTAAACCAAAAACACAAACTCTTACAGATGCCTCACCCCTATGAAGAAGTCTAAACCAAAAACACAAACTCTTACAGATGCCTCACCACTATGAAGAAGTCTAAACCAAAAACACAAACTCTTACAGATGCCTCACCCCTATGAAGAAGTCTAAACCAAAAACACAAACTCTTACAGATGCCTCACCACTATGAAGAAGTCTAAACCAAAAACACAAACTCTTACAGATGCCTCACCCCTATGAAGAAGTCTAAACCAAAAACACAAACTCTTACAGATGCCTCACCCCTAAACCAAAAACACAAACTCTTACAGATGCCTCACCCCTATGAAGAAGTCTAAACCAAAAACACAAACTCTTACATGCCCCTATGAAGAAATCTAAACCAAAAACACAAACTCTTACAGATGCCTCACCCCTATGAAGAAGTCTAAACCAAAAACACAAACTCTTACAGATGCCTCACCCCTATGAAGAAGTCTAAACCAAAAACACAAACTCTTACAGATGCCTCACCCCTATGAAGAAGTCTAAACCAAAAACACAAACTCTTACAGATGCCTCACCACTATGAAGAAGTCTAAACCAAAAACACAAACTCTTACAGATGCCTCACCCCTATGAAGAAGCCTAAACCAAAAACACAAACTCTTACAGATGCCTCACCACTATGAAGAAGTCTAAACCAAAAACACAAACTCTTACAGATGCCTCACCCCTATGAAGAAGTCTAAACCAAAAACACAAACTCTTACAGATGCCTCACCCCTATGAAGAAGTCTAAACCAAAAACACAAACTCTTACAGATGCCTCACCCCTATGAAGAAGTCTAAACCAAAAACACAAACTCTTACAGATGCCTCACCCCTATGAAGAAGTCTAAACCAAAAACACAAACTCTTACAGATGCCTCACCACTATGAAGAAGCCTAAACCAAAAGCACAAACTCTTACAGATGCCTCACCACTATGAAGAAGCCTAAACCAAAAACACAAACTCTTACAGATGCCTCACCACTATGAAGAAGCCTAAACCAAAAGCACAAACTCTTACAGATGCCTCACCACTATGAAGAAGCCTAAACCAAAAACACAAACTCTTACAGATGCCTCACCACTATGAAGAAGTCTAAACCAAAAACACAAACTCTTACAGATGCCTCACCACTATGAAGAAGCCTAAACCAAAAGCACAAACTCTTACAGAAGTCTAAACCAAAAGCACAAACTCTTACAGTCGTGGTTTCTTCAACAATTTGTTTTACATGATTGAGGTTGCCAGCCTCAAGCACAAAGTCATATTATTCACCTTTTACGACATGCCTGAAGGAGGTGTAGGTATATTCTCTCTTCGTCTCATCAGAGACCCCTGACAACTAAACGGGGAATGTATGTTATTTTATCATCATCATCATTTTCCTTTGTGTTCCTTGCGGAGCATGGAGCCTCCAGTGAAGTTGGTCCCCCGTACTGGAAACTTGCACCAAAGCAGTCACATGCTCTTGCAGCAGTGGTTTCTGTGGCAACTTGTGCATGATTAGGTTACTAGTCCCATGCAACCTTACATTAGTCACTTTCTACGACATGCATGAGGATGCAGTAGACTTATTCTTTCTTTGCCTCTTCAGAGTCCCCCCCCCCCTCCCCCCCCCCCCTAAACTACAGTGGTAAGTCGACAGAGTAACTGTCAAAGGGAGATAACCAATTAAAGACGTCGCCCGAAGCTAATCTACTAGCAGTTCTTTCCTCCTTGACACAATGCCACGACTCTTAATTGACCGAATTAACAGGAAGTTAATACCTTCTTAAAGTTAATTTTATCTTTTGTGTATGATTCTTCTTCTTCTTCGATCCTTAACCACAGACCGTCAAAGCAGTCAGTGGCCATCACGCCTAGTGGCGTCTTGTAGGGCAACAACAAATTGATTCCACTTTGCACGGTCGGTGGCCATCCTTCGTACAGTGCCCCAACTCTGGTTCATTCTTTGCATCTCAGCCTCCACAGTCCTCCGCCAAGTTGTTTTTGGTCGGCCTCTCTTTCGCTTTCCTTCAGGGGTCCAAAGCATAGCTGTTCTTGTGATGGCATCGGGGTCTCTTCTGAGGACATGACCAACCCAGCTCCAGCGTCTGCCAGCTATGATGGTGTGCATGTCCTCTTGCTTGCTACGAGTAAGCAGATCTTGGTTGGTGATGGTATTCGGCCAAAAGATGCGGTGAATTTTTCTTAGGCATGTTGTGTGAAAAGAGGACAATTTTGACATTTCCTTCTCTGTGACTCTCCAGCATTCCGCACCATAGAGAAGCACAGAAAGCACGCAACTCTGGTATAATCTTAAATGCCACGACTCTTAATTGAACGAATTAACAGGAAGTTAATACCTTCTTAAAGTTAATTTTATCTTTTGTGTATGATTACATAAATTTAAATCTTTCTGTCACAGTTTACTATAGATAATGCACTCACAGTTAAACATCTGCTACTTTTACGGACGCCTGTTTTACATATCTTTAGCATCTTTCCACGTAACAATATATCATCCATAGAAACGTCTATAGAATTGTCGGTGCTGTAACTTCTTGTAATCATTTAACGTAACTTATGGAGGGATAGGACAGCAAAAAGCCATTTAGAAACAAACAGAAAATAAATATTATTAAAATTGTTATTCTCTTGAACCTGGCTGTAGAGAATGTATAAGTCGTGTATGAAAAATCAGCATTTATACCATTTAACATTTGCTGAATGAGACTGAACACTTAGGGGTTCGCCCGGAGTGCAATGAGGTCGATTCTAAACAATACCATCATGTGAATGTTCGGTCAGCAAGATAAAGGTGGGTAAATGATAACTTGAAATCGGGGATGTCCAAAAATCTTGCCATTCTGTCAATTCAGCAACAAACTGCTTTGTCATTGGATTTCGGCTACATTCTGACCTAATTTCTAACCCACGAACCGTATGATGCGCCATGGTAGAGTAATTTACTCTCCCAAGTGCCGCCTGGTACGCCCATTTGGTTATAAAGTTCTTCAAGCCTGCACCTTACACGAAGCCAAAAAAAAAACTTATTTATTACATAGACCTATAAGACTAACAAATTTTCAAAATATTCTTAAGCCAATTGAAATCGCTTTTCAATTGTGAGATATTTGATTATTTACGTTTACTGTTTGTTTTAAAACAGTGAAATAAATTAACCAATAAGATTAACATTTATTAAATAAAAACACTCTATGGAGTGTGCATAAAACATAATTTCACCCAAAATCAATATCACATAACAAAGTTAACAATTACATCAAAGCATACCGTTTATCAAGGAAACCCAATTGGTATGACACACAGACAACAAAAATGTCTATGCCGCAACAAGCTAGTACACAAAAAACAAAACAAAAACACTGTCACTAGTATCCGTTCCTATCTTCCTCCTGGGGTGTATGTTATTATTAGTCCAATGGTAGGTGCTTTATCCTTGAGCCTGGAAAAACAACACTTATAATCCCAACGTGAAAATGCTCTCCTTCAGCAGCGACTGATTGTCCTGACTACTCATAAGTGGAGACTGCTAGTATTGATATTCCTCCGTCAGTGTTTAACTAGATACTCTGGGGTGCACAAAACGTTAACGTTTATATAGCCAAATCATGGCTTTGATTTATGAATATCTGGCAACGCGTCCTTTTGCAATGGCAGAGCTAGCGGATCATCAAAGAATTCGCGTTTCCCTGATTTAAGAAAACTATTTATTTTGAAATCCAACATCAGAGACACATTAGTTCCCTGTGTATGAACGAAGTGCCGCTTTGCAGATGTGGTCGTTGGGTAATATTATTCTAACCTGACGATCGCTGGTTAGTGGACAGCGCAGATGAATTTATAATGAATAAATATTAGACAAACATAAAGGTATGTTTTCAGGCACTCGTAAGAAATAAAGAAGTAGAAAACTAGACAACAGAAAAACAACAGACGTGAGTGGCTCACCCAGGACTCGAACCCAGGACCTTCCGTGCGACAACCCCGCCTGCGACCGCCGATCTGAAACGAACTAGCAAACAAGAAAATAGAAGGACAAAGTTGGGGGGGGGGGGAGGGGCAGGGAAGGTCACTATAGCATACGAGTACATAATTTTAAAGGGGCGGGCCCTCAAAATTATAGAAAAAAAGACGGGAGAAAAAATTTGGACGATTTCGACAATTCAAATTATCTGCCTAATTACGACATTGTCCTATTTAAAGTCAGTGCTTTTTTATTACCTCATGTTCTACTTATATTTGTCCAGGTCTTTCCCCAAGTTCCACATTCTGACATACCATTTCAAATGTTCTGACCTTTGCGAGCACCCATTTATAGTCTTGGTTATCACATTGTTTTCTTCAGTGTCCATGATTCAGGACAACACAATGGGACTGCTGTGATAATAGAGTTGAAAATTCTTATTTGTATGTTGTACCCTTTTTTTTTTCTTTTTTTTTTTTTCATGTATTTCGCATTGCAGTGAAAGCCCCTCTTGTCTTTTGTATCATTATTTTGATATTATTGTTTGTCTAAAACACTTATATACTGCTGCCAATGTACTGTACATGTATCAGCCCACACCTTGTTGTGTAGCAATGTTTCTCCATATGACTTAGCAGCCATAAAATCATTTTTTTAAAAACTGTTTTCTTCTTCTGCGTTAAGAATTCGATTCCATGACGCGATTTTCTATTCAAAATAATTTAATTGATTTGTTTTAATTCAGTCATCAGTCCAGTTTTTAATCAGTGCGTTTTTTGTTAATAATAATATGCAAGTGGCTGTTTGTGGTGACGAACCTGCTTGCTCAGTGGAGCGTGAAAGGAAATTTAAAGGAAAAAACATAATAATGCAGGAGTTGTGCTATTCTCAGGACATCGGACAGAAATCGCACACCATAATTCGTTGCAGTCAATGCTTGACGGGTTACTTGCCAGTATACAATAATTTGTCAGGAGGGATAACGTCATACGACCCAGAGTCCGCTGGGAGGACAACATTAGACAATCTTTGAAGGACCGAAGACTAGAATGGAACCAGGCCAGGAAGAAGACCGCTGATAGAATGGTCTGGCGCTCTCTCTTCCAAACCTCTACACCTCACGGTAGAAGGGGAACGACTAAGTAAGTAAGATAACGTCATAAACACATATCGGCAATTGAACAAACTAGCTAAATTTACTGACACTATGTATCCTAATTATAAGTCACCAGCGGTTGAACATAACATGATATTATTTCTTCATTAACTTAAAAAAAAAAAAAAAAAAGTTAGAGTTCTGTCTGGTAGGTTTGTCAAATAACCCACCCAATTCCCGAAGTCTTGTGGAATGTAAATATGTCAGAGTTAATTTTATTCCTGTTTCAAATGTAAAACCGGCAGATTGAAACGAATACAATTAAGAGAATATTATATTTTTAAAAATTTCAGTCTATGTTTAACTTAAAAAAAATCAATAACACTATAATTTTACAGTCAAGAATATTCTAAAATATATTTTAATACAAGTATTCTTTAAAATCCTAATGTAAAAAAGAAGAGCAAATGTCATTGAATCTACAAATAGTCCCAGGAGACTTTTTATTCGTTGTGTTTTGGGACACAACAATGACTGCCATAACGTAAACTTATGTTTGTTTATGTTCGCAGATAAAGCTATGTCCAGGTGAGGGTTTTTGTGTGGGTTCACGATACACTTATTATATGTAGGTAGGATAGGATATTCATCGCGTGTCAGTTATTTGTACAAATTTATTTCCCCATCCTAAAATATCTTACTTTGTAATATGGCCGTGGCGCCTTTGCCGGCAGTTGCATAGCCTATCGCCAAAAGTGGATGCAAAATAAATTAATGTTTAAGTTTGAAATAAGACACTTAGTTGCTATTTTTTGAGTAACTTGAAATTGTAGCACTTGTAAAATGAATATCTAGAGAACAGAATTCGTTTGTAAAAAGCAGAAAATGGTATCAGCAAATTAAGTATTCTCATGTTACTAGGTTACGGGCTTCAAGATTGCTCACTTTAGCTTGTACGAATAAAAGTAGGGATGGGCAGCAAAAGCTGATTAATAAAAAAAAAATTTTTTTTTAAACAATAACACGTGAATGAACAGTAGCATGGGATACAAATATAAATGGAAGACATGCATATAAACTGCTCATAGCTCCAAGAACACCATGCTAATGGTTGAAATGAAGAATAGCGGGGTGTGTTCTATGTCATCCTTGTAAGTCGCTCATCCTTGTAAATCGCTCATCCTTGAGAGTTGCCAACGTCATTGGGGCTTAGGGTTAGTTTTAGGATTCTTAACCCTTACCCCTTATTGCTGCATCTCAGAATTCTTTTATAAGGCCCTATTGAACACACTGCCCATTCTTTTCATTTCAACCCATGCCAAGTAGCCTATCTATGGAGCTAAAAATTCCCATCTGTAAGAAAGGTTGAAATGAAGAACAGTCATTCTTGTAGGTTGCCAACATCGTTAGGGTTAGAATTAGTTTTAGAGTTCATAACCCTTACCCCATATTAATGCATCTCTGAATTATTTTGTAAGGCCATATGGAACACACTGCCCACTGTTCTTCATTTCAACCATAAGAAACTCGGACTACAATTGGGAATGTGTCGCTTTAAAATGCAAGAACTTTACTCTACAGTACAAGACAGTAATATATAGAGCATGTTATATGTTCTACTTCTTTATTTCTTACGAGTGCCTGAAAACATACCTTTATTTTTGTCTAATATACCAAAATGTAAGTGGTATGAACAATGGAGAATCTTTATATTGAATATTTAAAGGTCTGCAGTTCACCCATAACAATAGAACAGGTGTTGAGAATAGACAAACCTAGGGAACTGCACAGTATAGTCAAACAGTATTTAACAAGAACAAAAATTAAAATTATAGTTGTTAATAAAAGTAAAGTAAGAATGTCAAGGTCCAATGAAGACCTAAGAAAAAAAAAACAAGGAAAGATAGTCCTATAGTAGATACTGCCATAGGGGAGTGAAGTGTTAGAGACTTCACTATATTAGCTCCAGCATTGAGAGTTGGGATGACCAGTTTTCTTCCTCGCTGTCTTTTCATTCTGTAGCGTGATGTTTTTATTGGCTCTAAGATCAGTATAGTATTGACAATACAGAAATAGAATTTCTGCAGGAAAATGGTGAAGTCCCAGTGTATGAGAGAACTACTGGTATCACAAATTAGTTACGGCTGTGAATGATCTGATCTCGAAAAATTAGTAGAGTGGAGACAGTCATAAAATGCCACCTCGCTGTGTAACTAACTGTGATATTAAAACAAGGAAACAGATTTCACTTAACAATTATAAAATTGACAAGTCGTTCAAATACAATTTCCTTATTATTTATTAAGTATATACACTATCTACTCTTGTGCTGAAGGGTGGATGTTGGAAGATGGAATGCAATGGATTTGTACGTTTATATATAAATATATAAATATATAAATATATAAATATATATAAATATAAATATAAATATAAATATAAATATAAATATAAATATATATATATATATTACAAGTCTTCCAATTATAGGAACAAAATTATAGATATCAGCTGTGCTGTTAATTAATTCTAGAAAATTTAATACTGGCACCCTAACATTCATGGTAAAACTAAAATCCTATATTAAATATATACAGGTGTAGGTTATTTTCTGCGGATTTCCTTCTTCAACAGTCATAGATACTATAAAATACCATCCTTATACATGATATAGTCATAGGTTATATTCAGGTTGGAGTTATATATAGTCCTAACAAAGACTGTTTGGTTATATTTCAGATTGGAGTTATATGAGCCCTAAAAAGGACTGATAGGTTATATTTCAGGTTGGAGTTATATGAGTCCTAAAAAGGACTGATAGGTTATATTTCAGGTTGGTTATCGTCTTTAGCAATCATACCAGGAAATACAATCATTATACCTAATTCCCCAAGATACAATCAGTATACCTGATACATTCATAGTAAAACAAAATATATTAAATATATACAGGTGTAGGTAGTATAAATGACACACAAAAAATACAATCATTATATACCTGATGTAGGCCTGTTCTCCTACAAGTGTATAGTAAGTTTACCTACCCTCTAAGATTAATACAAGCCAGATTTGTACTCGACTTTAGTGAAGCAAGAGTGCCCAGTCACGCAGGTAAGCAATAAATCAATGTTGACAGCTTTCTCTTTCCCCAGTTGGTCATGCTGGCCTTCGTGTTTGTGTGTGTATTTTTTGAATAAAATGCGTTTATATAGGTAGACGCAGGGAATCTGCCAGTGCGTAAGGAACTCTTTTGATTGGTTCTCGATGGTTTCGTACATTCCGTGACTGAGTCCCGAAATTCAGGCTTAAGTTTCTTTCCTGATTTTTTTTTTTTCTAATCCATTCTGTCTGTCGCCATCTTGGGGGAACAAGATGGCGTGTACTTCATGTAATTTAATCTGTCTCAGAGTCTGTTGAATGTTGATTGGCTGGGCATATTTGTATCTCGACATAGTGTATTAACAAAGAAGTGGGTTTACACACACGTTTTACGACATAGCCCCATCCTTTCCTAGCTGTCACCTGTCATAGCTGATGTGTAAACACCTGCTGTAGTTAATTGTTTCTCGTCTGTACTTCCAGAGTAATAGGGTGTCGACTTAAAAAATCAGCTCCTACATTGTCTCTTCCCGGAATGTAATTCACAGTAAAGGAATAAGGCGCCCGAAGCAGACTCCACCTTAACAATCTCGAATTTAACTTTCTAGATGCAGTCAAGAATGTTAAAGGCTGGTGATCGCTTTGGACAATGAAGTGTGTCCCATACAGGTAAGGTGAAAATTTGTCGATGGACCAAATTAGAGCCAAACATTCTTTCTCTATCGTCGAGTAATTCAACTCAGCTGCATTCAGCTTCCTACTGGCGTAGGCGATGGGTAAAAGTTCCTCCGGCTGGGCTTTTGATTGCTGTAAGAGAGTTGCACCAATACCTATACTGCTAGCGTCCGTCCTTAATACAAATTCGTGTGTGATATCGGGTAGCGTAAGGATGGGTTTGCTGGTGAGTTTTGCTTTTAGCTCTGTGTAAGCTTTTTCACAATCAGCATTCCAGTTGATTTTGTCAGGCTGTCCTTTCTTAGTTAAGTTAGTTAATGGTGCACACAGAGAGTTAAAGTGGGGTATGTATTTCTGATA
The DNA here is from genome assembly GCA_024509875.1 of Oreohelix idahoensis. Classification (NCBI taxonomy): domain Eukaryota; kingdom Metazoa; phylum Mollusca; class Gastropoda; order Stylommatophora; family Oreohelicidae; genus Oreohelix; species Oreohelix idahoensis. The sequence goes on from JAMPIV010007757.1 coordinate 125,642, forward strand.
GAACCCACATAATGACACAAATGATCTCACATCTTTCTTCGTTTGAGGTCTGGGTGCCTTCTTTAACTTCTCTATATTCTTTGGGTCAGGAGACATATGACCTGTAGAAATAGTGTGACCTGGGAATTCCAACTCCTTACAACCGATATAGCACTTGGTAGGACGTGCAGTCAATCCATTTCTCTCAGTCTGTCAAACAACATGGAGAGCACTTCTGTATGCTCTTCAAATGTATTTGTAGCGACAAGAATGTCATCCATAAAGTTCGTGATATGGGGATTTTGTAGAGGTTCCAACAATTTCCTCATCATTCTTGAAAAGATACTTGGAGCATTTTTCAGTCCAAAGGGTAGTACATTAAACTCGTAGTGTCCGTCTGATGTACTAAATTCCAGCATTTTCCTAACTTCTGGTTTCACTGGTATTTGGTAGTATCCCTTGCTTAGATCTACCTTCGATAAATACCTAGCCTTACTCAGTGTAGAGAACAGCTGGTTGGTGTCAGGTAATGGGTCCACCTGAGATTCTGTGATCGCATTTAGCTTCCTGCAGTCAATACATAACCTGTGTTCACCACTCGGTTTTCTTAATAGCACCACACTTGAGCTATAGGGAGAGTCTGACTTCGAGATAATTTTCTCCTTCAACAGATAATCAACTTCCTTCCTTAGTGCTTGGGCTTTCACATAGGGTATGTTCTCATGCATACTGGTGTAGGGTCAGTAACCTTCATGCCGTACTCTAACAGATTCGTACGACCTGGCTTATCTGTGAGCACATCAGCATGGGTTTCCAACACTTTCTGAACCATCTTCTTCTGCTCTGGAGTTAAATGTTCACTAATGTTTACTTGAACATAATCCTCTGTAGTTGTGAGTGGATATTCCATAGAGTGAAGTGGTTCACCATGCATTTCTGTTGCAATGGCTAGGGTCATGATATGTGCAACTTCTGATGATTCCTTGTCATAGTACTTTTTAAGAAGATTGACATGATACACCTTCTCCTTTCCTTTCTTGTCAATCTTATAATTGGTCTTGGAAAGTTTTTCCAGTATGACATAGGGTCCCTGCCATCCAATCTGCAATTTATTATTGCTGCTTGGCAACAGTAATAACACCTTTTCACCCACCTCCAGTTCCCTATCCTTTGCTTTTTTGTTGTAGTACGCAGCATGCTTCCTCCTGGCCTGTCTTAAGTTATCATTTGCCAGTTTCCAACCGGTTTTCAATCGAGATGTCAACTCGTTGACGTATTAGTATGAGAAAGTCACTGATTCCTCTGCTTTTTCATCAGTCCATGTCCGCACCAATGCTTCCAGTGGACCTTTTTTTGGTCTTCCAAACAGCAATGTAGCTGGAGCAAATCCAGTTGAATTGTGGGGTACTTCCCTATAGTGCAAATAGTGCAGCGGGTAAGTATGTATCCCAAGTATCAGGTTTTTCACTTGCCAGCTTTCTAAGGATTGAAATTAGCGTACCATTGAACCGCTCTACTTGACCGTTCCCTTGGGCATGGTAGGGACTACAATGATAGTGCCTGGCTTGAAATATCCTGAATACTTCTTGTGTTAGCTTTCCCTTAAACTGAGAACCATTGTCAGTCAATATCTGATGCGGGAAACCTAATTGGGTGAATATTGTTAACAGGGCCTCTGCCACATGCTTTGAATCTATAGCTGACATGGCCACTGCTTCTCCCCACATAGAGCAAGTATCAACCAAGGTTAAGATGTAAGCATTTCTCTTCTTGGTCCTAGTGAGGGGTCCAACAATATCCACTGCAACACGTTCAAAAGGGGTTCCCATAATGGGCATTTCTCCCAGTGTTGCTGATGCAGTCCTATGGTTAGGAGCTACTCTTTGGCATTCTAGACAGGATCTTACATATCTCTTTATGTCCTCTGTGATTCCTGACCAAAAGTAGTGACAGGCTATCCTTTGTCCAGTGGCCCCTATTCCCATATGTCCACTTAAGGGTATAGCATGTCCTAGCATCATAACTTTCTCCCTGTAAGATTTTGGCACTACTAGCTGTCCATGCCCTTTAGGTCCTTGTAAAGTTTCTTTTCTTCTTTCCACTCTGTAAAGTGTCAGTCTGTATGCTCTGTAAGGAAGAGTGGTGTGTTGTTGAGATCAGGCATGCTCCAGTCTACCCAGCTGTAAATGGGTAACTCACCCTAGTCCTGAGTTAGGGAAGGCAAAGGCTCCAGGGGAAGCAGGCCCTAAACTTGGTCACTTCAACCGACGCAGGATGGTGTATGTATGAAGTAGAAGTGTAGAGTGTGATTACCGCGAATGGTGTACTGTTCGTGTGCTGACCAATATAACCACTCATACACTTGTGTCTACAAGGCACCAATGCAGACTGCTGGAATCTTTGTTTACTCAATTTATTCAGACGTACACACTGGGACATACGAGTACATCATGGTATGTTGACATATCAATTTGTAGGTATACATAGCAGATCTGAAGTCATGACACATTCAGAAATAATGGGCAGTACATCAAAAGTTCAATGTCATGATATATTATGGCCGCATCCCCCTATCTGACTAAACGCGTCAGTGAAGGCAGATCGGTAAATAACTAAAGTTACTTGACGTCCATAGTTTGTAGTATATATTATGAAACCACGAAAGGGGGTTTCTAGCAAGATTGAGATCTCCCTGTCACTGTCCGATAATAGGATAAATAATCTGTTCTCTTGGCAGTGATCAAAACATATGATGACCGAAATCTAACATGGCTGCCTCCCTGAGTTGTCGTTCACTCATTCATAGGAAGGAGAATATAAGCCAGAGTTAATTTATAATGGGTATATAAATGATTTCATAAATGTTTCCATACAGCTCTACGGTGATCAGGTTAATTCACGTAGCCATAACCGCTGCAGGAAAGTCTGTCATCTTCGTCGATACAAAACACGACCCTAGCGATACGAAGCACAATGTTCCATCTAGGTCGAATCGACATGAGATCATCAAAATAGGGTCTGGCAATACATGGAGTCCGAATTATACATTGTACCGTACCTTAGGAGAGTCTCTAACATAAACTATAGTAGAGATACCATCTCCTTTAGAAGAAAACCACTTCATGAATCATATTTCCTTAAGAATCTACCAGCCCTTTTAAAAGTGCGTACCCGCCATTATCACGGTACATCGGAACTCATCACGACTTGTCAAGACAACTCATACTTCCGCTAGACCGGAATAACAAGAATCTAGTCCCTCCTACCCATCCAAAATATACAATATAGGACTGATTCTACTTGTACTAATAATATGTAATACATATGAATTCAGGCCATAAACACAATAAGCAAATTAATATATTTTCTGGCCCTAAAAAATAAGTACAAACGTAAGCGCAATATCCTTGCGCCGGATCAATATCCAGAACGATTACTCCTATAATCAAAAGTGTGAATCAAACATGGATTCTCTCGCTTTTACCATAGACAGCATTTTCATACACAAATGAATGAATGTCTATATTTTTCCCATATTAAATAGCCATATCGATTTTTGTAATATGTGCGTCAAAATATGCACGCAACAGATTACCACACCCCTCGGGAAAAAAAAATGGTACATTTTTTTTTTTAAATCCGTCTAGGAGCAACATACAATAGGCTCACAACGCACCAATACAATGCGCAGATGATAAGCATAAGTTTTATGACCTTAGAGAAAGTACTTCTCTAAGTATAAATATTTCCAGAGAGGTGTCACCAACGCATACTACAATATTAGCAATGACACAATTTCCACATTAGTTTATACATAAATTTCATCTAAGATATCTTAACATCATGATCATCAAAGACGAAAAACATTGAAAGATCAGCGGTGAATAAATATCAATGAACCGCTAAGTAGTGTTACAATCAATATATGATATATTACATATGTGTACACATTTCAACATAGAAACAACTGTATCAAAGTTGTATAACAGTTATGAATCATGTGGGCATCTAGACAAAATATCTGCCATCACATTTTCTGACCCACGGATAGCTCGCACCGAAAAATGAAATGGCTGTAGAGCAATCGCGTATCGCGTTGATCTCGCGCTCTTCAGATTTTTACTCTGAATAGCCGTAAGAGCTTTCTGGTCAGTTTCCACAATGAAATGCGCGCCCAGAAGAAATCTTTGCAGTTTAAGGATTGACCAAACCATAGCCAATAATTCACGGTCTAGGACCGAGTAATTCTTCTCTGCGGCATTTAATTTCCGAGAAATATACATCACAGGATGCAGAGTTCCAGAGTACTCTTGCATTAGTGCAGCTCCAATCCCGGTGGATGAAGCGTCACTACGAAGAATAAATGTCTTATCCTTAGAAGGCAATACTAGGATAGGTGAAGTAGAAAACATAGTTTTAACCTTATCCAAAGAGGATTGACATTCTTGAGTCCAATGGACTACATTAGGAGACCCTTTCTTTAGCAAGGAAGAAAGAGGTGACATAATGGAGGACAGATTCGGGATGAATCGTCCATAAAATTGTATTAGACCTAAGAGACTTCGTACTTGCTTTTTAGTCTTAGGAATAGAAATGTTAAGTATCTTACTTGTATTATGGTCTTCTGTTTTTAGGAACCCATGACCAACACGGTGTCCTAAGAAAGATATTTCGCTAAAACCAATACATGCTTTCGATGGTTTCGCTGTCAGGTTATGCTCGCGTAAGATAGACAATAGTTCATTTATACCATTATAGTGATCGTTCCAAGTATCACTGAAAAGACAGATGTCATCAAGATACGCAATGACATCTGAGCGATGAGATAGGATTCGACGCATCATGCGTACAAATGTTGCAGGGGCGTTCATAAGACCGAAAGGCATGAAATTCCATTGGAATAGACCCCTAGGCGTCGAAAAAGCAGTAAACGGTTTGGCGTGTTCGGATAGTGGAACTTGCCAATATCCCTTAGACAAATCGAGTTTAGTAAAGAAGTGAGAATTCGATAGTCTCGTAAGTAGCTCTTCTAGTAAAGGCATAGGTTCAGCATCGAATTTAGTCACTTGATTCAATTTGCGATAATCCACGCAAAGACGTATGTTATTGTCTTTTTTTCCGTACTATAACCATCGGCGAAGAATATGCTGATGTGGATGGTTCAATAATTTTTAACTCTATCATCTCATCTAACTCTTTCTCTACCTGTGCTTGAAAATGTATCGGGATAGGATACGGTCTGACTCTTATAGGACTATGGTCAGTAAGAATAATGTCATGTTGAATGACATCCGTTTTGACCAGGAATGTCAGTAAGGACATCCTGAAATTGTTCTAACATAGTAGAAACTTGTTTCTGCTCTCCTGGAGATAATTTCTGGAGAAATTGCAACATCTTTCCATGATTCATTAGAGTGAAGAGGAATCATTGGAAAAGGTAAATTTACATCCGAGAAACTCGTTTCCTCATCCTGTATTACTGACAGAGATGAGTACTGTCCATGTTGGACTGGAAAATCGTCCGTTGCCTGGAAAACAGGTTGTAAATAATCAGGACGTTCATGGAATTCCGTGAGCATGTTGATGTGGAAGGTTTTACGCTTCCCGTCAATATCGACGATATAGTCAACATCGGAAACTTTTGATATTATATCGTACGGACCTTTCCAAGAAATGAGAAGTCTATTTTCCCTACAAGGTAGCAAGACAAATGCTTTGTCACCTGGACAAAGTTGACGCAAACATCTCTTTTTATTGGCAAATTCCCTTGCCTTCTGTTTCGCAAATTCAGAAGAAGCAGTTGCCAATTTGCATGCTTCAATAATCTTGTGTCTAAGTGCGATGACATATTCATAAGAGGATTTTGTGTCATCGACAATATTATCAGCAGTTATAAGATCATGAAATAAGGACATAGGACCTCGCGGTTTCGCGCCAAAGACAAGTTCAAAGGGAGAAAATCCTGTATGTTCGTTGGCGACCTCTCTATATGCAAAGAGAGCCGCGGGTAAAACCCTATCCCAATCCTGAGGATGATCTTATGTTATCTTACCTAGTAGGTTTTTCAGAGTTCTATTCAAACGTTCCACCATCCCATTGGACATAGGATGATAAATACTACTCAGCGATCTCTCTATCTTCAGAGTCGACATTACTTGAGACATGGTATCCGATATGAGTTGGGTACCATGGTCGGATAATATTTCTGCTGGAAACCCCAGACGAGAAAATATTAACCAAAGAGCATCTGCGACATCAGCAGTAGTTGTGCTCTTTAGAGGAACAGCCTCCGGCCAACGTGTGCACATATCAACACACGTCAAAATAAATTGGTGTCCTCTAGCAGACTTTATCTTAAATGGACCAATGATGTCTATCGCCATTTTTTGAAATGGCCGAATGGGAATGTCTGCAGCCTGAATAGGTGCATCATGGCGTGGACCTCTGGATTTAATCTCTTGACATACTTTACAAGATCGACAATAGATTCGTATGTCCTTATTCACAGCAGGCCAAAAGAAAGATTGAAGAACTCTAGCTTTAGTACGGGAAAAACCCATATGTCCAGCACACTGCGAATCATGAGCGTGCTGTAAGATTTTAACTCTCATATTTTTTAGGCACAAGGATTTGAGAATGAATGGACTTAGCGGAGTCTTGTACCATACGTACAAGTACGCCATTCTTCATCGTAATCCAAGATTTACGATTAGTATCCTTATTCGGATCACCTTTTGTTGCCAGAGTAAAGAATTTCTTTAGAGTAGGATCATCTTCCTGCTGTTTGATAAAGGAATCGTGGGAAATCTCCAAGGATCATCTTGGATCTGCGCATCATTATCTTCAGAATGTGAAGATTGTGGCATATTAAGAGCTTGAGCCCTAGTGATTACTGCATTAGCCGATTGCATATTAACATTTTCCCAATTAGAAATTTGCTGTGGAGTGCATTCTTTCACCCCGTGAATGCGACCGATGATAAGATCAGCGATCGGATTCGGCAAGAGACATGCTTGCACCTCTCCTGTAAAGAAAGGCGTAGCAATATTGATAATGGCAGTGGAGTACTTCTCCAATGTGCCACCAAATGTTACACATTTGACTATATTGCCTGTAGCTCGAGAAGGATTTACGAGTGATTGCCTCACTCCAATGGTAGTGCACCCCGAATCGAAAAGAATTGATACCGGAGTACCATCTATTAGGCCCCTATTAAAGACAAGAGCACCCCTTCCATTATGCGCAATTGACGCATGGAGAGCGGGAAGCGGGTGACCGCAGCTTAAAGTAGACACTGTGGTTGGATCGAATAATGTTTTGCATTGCGAACACTCAGATGCTCTAGCAAAATCGAAAGCGGAATTTGCTACACTGTTGGAGTCTTTTTTATCATTATTCTGATTATCGGTGTCGTGGAACTCCTGTTGTGCAGAGTTAGCCTGGTAATACGATTTACCATGTCTTTTGTGTTGTGATCTACCTCGGTTATAATTGTCTCTATAATTATTATTGCCTCTGTTATAACCCCTATTTGGGTTTGAATCATAACATTCATGATCATAATCATCATGCTCATTATATTGAGTATCCCTGTAATATTGTTTCTTTTGTCTCCATGAAGCACTTGGGTAGTTCCTATAGCTACTCCCTTTCCGAGAATTTCTAACATTATGGGTACCCCTCGCGTGTCGAGGACTATCAGCCCGATTCCAGTTCTTCAAAGAAGAACTCTGATTTGAGCGGTTATCTTGGTTTTGATACCTATTCCAATTAACCTTTTTATCAAATTTATTTTTAGCTCCTTGGAATTTGTGTGAGTAATTCTGATTATATTCTGTTGCCGAAGCAACTGGCATACTCTCTTTAATGTTAGAGTTACTAAGAATCATGTCAGGGTGTGCCGTGGCATACTGGTCACAATATTCTTCCATTTGCTTTATTGTACCAGGTTTACGCTCATGTAAGAACTCTAGGAATGATTTATTTACAGAAGACATAACCTTGTCTCTTAGCAATAAATCCGTAAGACCATCAAATGTTTTCTCTGTTTTGGATAATTCAATCCATCGTGAAAGTGTAATTCGTGCTTTTGAGATGAAATCTGAGAATTCTACACCTACCTCAGGTCTCATTGTTTTAAACAAAAGACGATAACCTTCTTCAGACAGCTGATATCTCTTTATCAAAGCTGCCCTAACAGCATCATAATTATCTTTGTCGGCCTCTTCAACAAAATATAACTTACTCAGAGACTCCCCTTTTAGATTTTCAGACAACTGATTCACATACTGTGATTTGTCAACATTATGAGATCGACAAGCCCGTTCAAATCTAGAAAGCCAAAATGTTATGTCATCACTGGTAGGGTTAAACGCTGGTACCTTGACCTTGTACACAAAGGGTTTACCATTACCACCAGATGCCTGATTAACATTACTCATACATGTCAATTTTAATTTCTCTAATTCAAACTCATGTTCTCTTATTGCTTTTCTCTCTTCAGCTTCTCTATCTAATCTTCTCTGTTCTGCAGCAGCTTCTAATTTCTTCTGTTCTGCAGCAGCTTCTAATTTCTTCTGTTCTGCAGCAACTTCTAATTTCTTCTGTTCTGCAGCAACTTCTAATTTTTTTCTGTTCTGCAGCAACTTCTAATTTTTTCTGCTCTGCATCAGCTTCTAATTTCTTCTGTTCTGCCTCAAATCTCCTTTCCTCCACTTGCATCTGCAATTTCTTAAGTTCAGCAGCAGTATCAGCTTCTTTTTCTAATCTTTTTTCTTCAGCTAGAGCTTTCCTTTCTTCTGCAGCAGCTTTTTTTTCTTCTATTTGAAGTTTTCTCTCCTCAGCCGCAGCTTTTTTTTCCTCAGCAGCAGCTTTTCTTTCTTCAACAGCAGCAGCAGTTTTTTTCTCTTCTGCAGCTAATGCTTTGTCATATTGAGCAACAGCCCATTGTTCTAAGTCTTTTCCAGTCTTATCAAGAGATTTTCCTTGTGCAATAAAATAATCTAATGTAGACATATTGTCTTCTTAAATCAGAAACCTGAAAAAGTAAATAAATTACCCTATTTCACTTTAATGGGAGACAAGTCTATACCATAGACTTAGTCTTAGTCCAAACTTGTATGGTTTATAATAACCAATGATAACTTGAGTACCTGTGGACAACAATAACTGTATCTCAAATACTGTGGGGACAAGCCTTACAAAGGTCTTGTATACCTCAATGTAATCAAAGATCACTTGAGTACCTGTGGAAAAAATATTTCCCTTTACCAATCACTTTGGGAGACAAGCCTTACAAAGGTCTTGTACATTTTGTTTTTATAACAATAACAATCATAAAGTACTGATCTGTACTATACTATCAGTGTATACCACTATACGTCATATGTCAACTAAAGACATTACAAAGGACAAACAAGAAAAGACAATATGAACACATTTGCAGAGATCAAATTAAATTAAATAGGAGAAATGAAAAAAAAAATGATCACAGAAACCGTGATGATAACTGCAATAAGTTAACAAGACAAATAACGCCACAGTGTATAAACATAAGGGTGTAAAAAACTGAAATGAAAGGAAAGATGAGACCTACAATTATACAAACAAATCAAACAAAACTAAGGAACACAAAATTATTACCAAAAACAACGAAGAAAAGAACACCTCATCACAACTAACAGAAATAGCAGCAAATTGTTGCTAACAAATTTCCAATTAAGAAAATGTGTACCTATAGAATACTAGTACCAGACCAATGTCACTCGGCATACCTTGTACTAGTCACACAGAACATAAACTAATTTAATACATAACAAATAACATGTAAGCATAAATAGCATATAGCATACAATATAATTTATGTCATGAATGGAATGTGTTGCAGGTATAGTGTTGTAAAGCAGGCACAGTTTATTTTATTACTAATAACTTGCCACTTTATTCAGTAATAGATTTAATTTTAAACTATTACACTGTCAATTTTTCTCTGTTGAGCATATGAAGATCCAATGATGAACTATGCACTTTATGTTCAACAACACTGTGATTCTTCTGTACGTTGAGAAATGTCAACAATACTGCTCCAGATATTTTCTACACTTGATACCACTGTCCTGTGTAATACTGTCTGTACAGCGAAAAAACTGTCAACAAGCGCTGACCTAGATACAGCATCCTATCGGTAATACAGGTCAAGCTTACATCGACTGTATAGCTGTCCTACTGGTGTTGATGTGGTCAAACAAATGTTCTTTTAGCTGTAAACTGTGATTCTCAACACAAAACTGCGTAAGCTGGACCCAGGAATCTGGCTCGCCACTGTAAAGTTTCCCCACACTGGCCACCACTGTAAAGTTTCTTTTCTTTTCTTTCCACTCTGTAAAGTGTCAGTCTGTATGCTCTGTAAGGAAGAGTGGTGTGTTGTTGAGATCAGGCATGCTCCAGTCTACCCAGCTGTAAATGGGTAACTCACCCTAGTCCTGAGTTAGGGAAGGCAAAGGCTCCAGGGGAAGCAGGCCCTAAACTTGGTCACTTCAACCAGCGCAGGATGGTGTATGTATGAAGTAGAAGTGTAGAGTGTGATTACCGCGAATGGTGTACTGTTCGTGTGCTGACCAATATAACCACTCATACACTTGTGTCTACAAGGCACCAATGCAGACTGCTGGAATCTTTGTTTACTCAATTTATTCAGACGTACACACTGGGACATACGAGTACATCATGGTATGTTGACAAATCAATTTGTAGGTATACATAGCAGATCTGAAGTCATGACACATTCAGAAATAATGGGCAGTACATCAAAAGTTCAATGTCATGATATATTATGGCCGCATCCCCCTATCTGACTAAATGCGTCAGTGAAGGCAGATCGGTAAATAACTAAAGTTACTTGACGTCCATAGTTTGTAGTATATATTATGAAACCACGAAAGGGGGTTTCTAGCAAGATTGAGATCTCCCTGTCACTGTCCGATAATAGGATAAATAATCTGTTCTCTTGGCAGTGATCAAAACATATGATGACCGAAATCTAACATGGCTTTTCTGTAGAGTAGGCCATTCTTCATGTAAAAGTCTCCTTTCTCTGGAGGGTTATGTGCTTTAGGTAATTTGCCAAAACAAGGCTTCAAGGTGCTGTCTGCTGCTTGAGCCTTTTTCATCTCTTCTGGATGAGTATTGATAGGATTTTCCTGGAGCTTTCTCTGGTCTGGACTGTTGACATAACTACAGGTTTATAGGTTCTCCAAGGAAAACATACCTACACCCCAAAATCAAAGGGTAAATAGGGTCATCCATCACTGCTGCTTTGATTTCTCCTTCCACATAGCGAGATCTTATGTTGATTCGGGCTATGGGTAATGTCATGGTTCTTGCTCCCTTGATCGGTCCTCTGATTTCCACTGTTTCTATGGTTATCTGGTCAGGACTCACCAGAGAAGAGCACACAACTGAATCAAAGTCCAATCCTGTATCATATAAACACAGTACTTGAGTGCCATTCACGGTCACTTCCTCACAGACAGGGGGATGATGGAGGTCCTTCTGACTTACTGCCTGTTCCTTCCTTCCCTGCTTCCCTGTTGTAAGACATGCAGCATGATGAGGAGGATTCTTCCTTCTGCATTCCGTAGTATTGTGGTTACTCATTAGACAAGTTTTACACCACTTTCCTTCCTTTCGGTAAGGTGTCTTATCCGATCTTAGAGGGTTTTTGTCCTTTTGGTCAAATCTTTGTTTGTTCCTTGTGGTATGGTCCTTTTGTTCATATTTGGAATAGTTTTTTGATGATTTGAAGTTTTCACCCTGCTTCTTCTTCTTTCCTAATAATTCTGCCTGAGCTGCTTGATATCTCTCAGCAACAGTTACAATATCTTCCAATCTCTCTGCTCCTTGTTCCATGATAAACTTCCTCATTTCTTGAGGCATGAATTCTTTCACTTGCTCCATCATTATCATTTCTTTCAGATCCTGACACTTTCCTAAACTACTCCATTTTTCCAAATAGGTTTCCAATCTAGCAGAGAATTGGTGATAGTTTTCTCCTGGAAGAAGTTTAGCTGTTCGGAAATTCTTTCTATACGATTCTGAGTTCTTTTTGTATCTCACAAGCAATGCCTGCTTCAGGATTTCATAATCTTCCTGGTCATCTCTTGAGAGCTTCAAATATACATCGTAGGCCACACCTCTCAATCCCTGAGATAGTTTAAGGCTCCACTTTTCTTTCACTATGCCATAGGTAGTGGCAAGTCTTTCGTATCTATCCAGGTACGACTCAATGGCGTCTTCTTTCTCAACAAATGGGTCCAGATGAAAATTCATGGCCCCACTTGAGGTGCTCTGGCAGGAGCTACTCTCAGAATGAGGTGAGTTACCACCATTATTGCCAGTAGTTGCCTGAATTTCAAGCTCTTTTAATCTCAACTGATGGTCTCTCTCTGCTTGTAATTTCCTTTCATCAGCGTCAATTTTCTTTGCTTCATTTCCAGCCTCCGATTTCTTGGCTCCAGCTGCTAATTTCCTTTCTTCAACTTCTAATCTTTTGGTTTCTCTCTCAGCATCCAGTCTTTTGCCTTCTCTCTCAGCTTCCAGTCTTTTGGCTTCTCTTTCAGCTTCTACTTGCAATTTCCTTTCCTCTCTATCCATGTGTTTGTCCACTTCTGTTGTGACATACTGAATAAGAGCTTCACCTGTTATATTTAATTCCTTACCCATCTGCATGACCGCAGTTCTGAACTTCACTAGATCAGCCATGGCGTTACTTAAAGAGGGTATGTAATTTTACTATATCCAAATTATTGTAATTAAACTTAATTAATTTAATTGAACAAATAATTTCCGTGCAACTTTGTGAGCATCAACTATTTACTGAGTACTAAATGGTACTCCTCCTAAGAAAACCCAAAAAAATTCTATTTATGAATTGTTTTTCTTTCTTCAAAATTGTTATTTTTTTCTTCTTTTGTTATCTATGGGTGGCACAAGATAGAGTTAGTAGATAGATGAATAGACTAAGTATGGCTCAAGGTATATAGAAATATCCCAGGAACGAGCCCCCAGTGTAGCGTGAGGTTTTTATTGGCTCTAAGATCAGTATAGTACTGACAATACAGAAATAGAGTTTCTGCAGGAAAATGGTGAAGTCCTAGTGTATGAGAGAACTACTGGTATCACAAATTAGTTACGGCTGTAAATGTTCTGATCTAAAAAAATTAGTAGAGTGGAGACAGTCATAAAATGCCACCCCGCTGTGTAACTAACTGTGATATTAAAACAAGGAAACAGATTTCACTTAACAATTATAAAATTGACAAGTCGTTCAAATACAATTTCCTTATTATTTATTAAGTATATACACTATCTACTCTTGTGCTGAAGGGTGGATGTTGGAAGATGGAATGCAATGGATTTGTACGTTTACATATGATTTACATATATATATATATATATATATATATATATATATATATATATATATATATATATATATATATATATATATATATATATATTACAAGTCTTCCAATTATAGGAACAAAATTATAGATATCAGCTGTGCTGTTAATTAATTCTAGAAAATTTATCAGCTGTGCTGTTAATCTTGTCTCTCACTACGCTGAATCACTTTTTCTTCCTTGACCATTAATTGTTCACAATTGCTGACGGAAATGGTACTAATGTGTACTCATCTCTGACTGTGCCATTTGAATCCAGATTAGACGAGCAACATTTGTTCAAAGCGGCCAAGTATAGTGATCTGGCCGCGGATCTGAGACACAATGGGTTCACTGCAAGGGTCATGGCTGTTGAAGTGGGCACAAGAGGGCTTGTGGCTGCATCAGTGTATGATCTATTGAAACTGTTGGGGCTGAAGGGACAGTCGAGAACAAGGGCACTGAAGAGGCTTAGTGAAACTGCCGAAAAGGCATCAGGCTGGCTGTGGAACAACCGCAATGGGCAATGGAAATCATGACAATAAATGCTGCGGTACAGAAAACACCAGGAATTTTTCTAAGTCCACAATACCCTGAGTTTTTAGGCGTACTAGTGAAAGGGCTGTGGCTGAGAGGCGACAGGCGATGTATACTATAAGGGGTGTCAGGAAGAATTTTAGTGGCGAGCGCGCAGTGCCAAGTCTCATCATCTTCGCGCAGGTGACTCAGTGTGTGTCCGTAGTTGTGATGTGCTACGGAGCGAACGGAATAATTTGTCTTCTCTTTGTTACTTTCACAATTGCCTCCATGGCTGGCGGAGTTGTGGATTAAAGTTGCTACCATAAGTGAAATGGGTTCATTTTCGATACAAGACAACAGGAGGCTGAGACGCTTGGGAGTCATGACCCAAGTGGGCCCGCCCCCCTTAGAGTGTAAAGGAGTATGTAGGGCCAAAACGCTTGTCGGACAGGGGGACTTCTTCTGATGATCAGATTGCTTCCTGTTGTATCGCTCTGTAAAGAGTTTCCTATCATTGTCCTTCCTAATTTGTTGCACACAACACCCGCTGATGATCGTTCCTTTAGCCCACCCAAGACTGAGGGGGACTAAGGATGTAGCTCTGGTACAATCACTGTGCTCCTGCGAAGTTCCGGGCAGCTGGATTGACTCGAACATACGACCTCAGGTTGGATGACACGAATAAAACCTGTAACAAGGAAAAATAGGGGCTAATTTCTGTCATCATGCCCACCTATTTCTAGTGTATATGAGATGAGCGTGTCTCAGGTGTCTGCATGTAGGATGAATGACAACATGGCTCAGTATGATTTAGCAATAGCGAGACAAGACAGGTGTCTACTTGCAAAACATTCTTTCTGATAATTCAATACATGAATACATGCAATAATTTGTACACCTTATGATACAACCGTTTCCTTCCACCTATACTATACCAGGCCATCTCTGATAAGTGCTATACTGGCTGGTAAAATATACCCTAACAATACTGTTGTGGTTATATAGGTTGGAGTCATACCAGGAAATACAATCATTATACCTAATTCCCTAAGATATAATCAGTATACCTGATACATTCATGGTAAAACTAAAATCCTATATTAAATATATACAGGTGTAGGTTATCTTCTGCTGATTTCCTTCTTCAACAGTCATAGATACTATAAAATACCATCCTTATACATGATATAGTCATAGGTTATATTCAGTTTGGAGTTATATATAGTCCTAAAAAGGACTGATAGGTTATATTTCAGGTTGGAGTTATATGAGTCCTAAAAAGGACTGATAGGTTATATTTCAGGCTGGTTATCATCTTCAGCAATCATACCAGGAAATACAATCATTATACCTAATTCCCCAAGATACAATCAGTATACCTGATACATTCATAGTAAAACAAAATATATTAAATATATACAGGTGTAGGTAGTATAAATGACACACAAAAAATACAATCATTATATACCTGATGTAGGCCTATTCTCCTACATGTGTATAGTAAGTTTACCTACCCTCTAAGATTAATACAAGCCAGATTTGGACTCGACTTTAGTGAAGCAAGAGTGCCCGGTCACGCAGGTAAGCAATAAATCAATGTTGACAGCTTTCTCTTTCCCCAGTCGGTCGTGCTGGCCTTCGTGTTTGTGTGTGTATTTTTTTAATAAAATGCGCCCGTTTATATAGGTAGACGCAGGGAATCAGCCAGTGCGTAAGGAACTCTTTTGATTGGTTCTTGACGGTTTCGTACATTCCGTGACCGAGTCCCGAAATTCAGGCTTAAGTTTCTTTCCTGATTTTTTTTTTCTAATCCATTCTGTCTGCCGCCATCTTTGGGGAACAAGATGGCGTGTACTTCGTGTAATTTAATCTGTCTCAGAGTCTGTTGAGCGTTGATTGGCTGGGCATATTTGTATCTCGACATAGTGTATTAACAAAGAAGTGGGTTTACACACACGTTTTACAACACATTCCCTAACTCAATAGCAAAGTCAGGTACCCATATAAAATTGGGTAGATTGGAACGTGATGATGCCATAAATCGAACCCAGCACTTTTTCCATGTGAGACCAGCGCTGTAACCACCCTGTCAATCAGACGCTCAGTGAAGACCAGTAAAACATATTATTGATGCCAAGTTAAGAGTAAATTAAATGTTAACCCATGGACCACAAGATTTCACACACACCCCCCCCTTCCTTCTTTTTTTTAACAACATTACAAATATGAAGAATCTGAATTTTAGGACAAGGAGAAAAATTATACACACACAAATAGGAAATTTTCATTTACCCTTTATTCAGTAATTGACCAGGCGGAATAATGTCATAAGTAACCCAAACATCTAAACTAGTGATTCTTGTAGCAATTTGTTTTGTATCATGAGGTTGCCTTCTCCATGTGTTACCGCACATTTTTAGCCTTCTACAATGTTCCCGAGTGATGGTTCTGTTCTTTCTTTGTTGTTCCTTCGGCGACTCCTGGAAACAATACAGGATCTCACAATAATTATGTCATTTAATTCCCACTGATGTACCTGTGTACTACTGCAGTGCAAGAAATAGTGGCACTGTAACCTACCAGTCATCTCATAGAAGGCTACTAAGGAGGGTTGGGCATGGGACAGACAACTTCCATCCTGTACAGACTTTCGGCTAAAATAACTTTAACATATATGAACTAGTCATTCAAAACACGTAGTTCAGATAAATCAGTTCAGCCATCCATGAATGAAGAAGGTGTAGTAAGAAGGTTTATGATGTGGCTCAGATTTGGCACCTGGGCTTTTCAAATACTAAACAAGTAAGGAAAAATGCACAGTGTCAGCAAAAATGAGAGACTGAAATTGACATGGACTGCAAAACAGTGGTATGATAAGATCATCAATATGGAACTCATTGAAAGTACCAGACTAGAGTTAGTGAAACAAGAGGTGAGACGAAGATGCTGGCACTGAATAAGGCACACATAGAGGGAACTGGTTTATAGCATTAAAAGACAGTCCTTGTTCTGAAATACATGGAGAAGGGAATAGGAGACAGACTTAAAAGAAATAAAACAGACTTGACTAAATGTTTACTTTAAGCTTCTTTCTTAGTTCTTCTGTTGTTGCTACATTTTCACTGAAATGATAATTCAGTTGATACACATGACCTAAGCAGGTGCATTAATGAGATTAAGAGAACATTATAAATCTGGCTTAATTTTACAACCTAAAACTTTCATTTTTATGATTACCGGTCTCATGTTAGCAGTTTAAGTCTAGATGCTGAAGAACATGGCCACTACATCATGTTAGCAACTCTTGATGAAAATCATTTCTGCTTGATTCTGTTTATATTGTGTTAAAAAATAAAAGGCCATTCCTTGCTTTTTATTTCCCGAAGGTATCGACTGCAAGAGGATCGAGGCTGTTTCTGTTGTGAACCAACAGCTCCACATGGTGCTTGCTCACAGGGAATGCTGAATCAGCAACTTCAGGATCAGGATACCCCAGTGTCATCTGGCC
Organism: Oreohelix idahoensis; assembly: GCA_024509875.1. Lineage (NCBI taxonomy): Eukaryota > Metazoa > Mollusca > Gastropoda > Stylommatophora > Oreohelicidae > Oreohelix > Oreohelix idahoensis. Next base: position 143,087 of record JAMPIV010007757.1, read on the forward strand.
CTTCCACAGAAGCTAATAACCCATTTGTTGTGCAAACACATCATATCCAAGCAGATGGGCTCGGGTTGTCCTATTACCCGCGTGGCGATGATCTTAGCAGTCAGCGAGGTTGGAATTATTTACTTGGAAATAATACAAGTAGTAATGAGATTGGAATGAATCAAAGTGAAGACTCAAGTGGAGTATTTCCACCTGCCAATAATTCTCCTGTCATTGATGATCTGAGAGGTCAAGGCTCCTCTTGGAATTTTCGTATTTTACAGAATCGTGAATTAGGAAGTAAAATATCGGGAATAATTATCAATGAATCAAAACTGTTACCTTCTACCTCTTCCACTTCAGGTTCAGGTGAATACAGAATAGGCATGTCAGATGGTGTTTGTGATAACACGATTATAAGAGCCACTAATAAAAGCCTTGTTGATTCAATGGATATAGACAGTGCACTTGATGAGTTAGGCATGCTGAGTACGGTCACAAACAGTAGAAAGCAGTATTTGCTAGAAACACGAGGGCAGGTCTCCGTCAGTAAACATGAGCAAAGACTTCAGTCTAAAAGTAGAAGTTCTCCGAATCTTACAGTTTTGAGTCATCCCAATGGTTATCATATCATACAGATGAATACCAATTTTGTTACCAGTCTTAGTGATACATTACCTCTGCCAAATCAGACTTCCAGTGGTTCGTGTAATAAATCTCCTCTGAAGTCTGAATTTTCACATTTGAAATATCGGAACACCAATGTCCTTGAAGAGCCTTCAAGACACCGACGGTCTGGCCCTATGATGTCACGAATACACAAAGATAGGTTATGTATCGATGGTCCAGGTGTCCATATAAAATTCCAAATAGACTCTGCACTTCTTTGCAAGAGTCAGACTTTAGGCCGAAATACTTCAGCACCTGTGCCAGTTCAATTGAATTATCTGTGTCATCTTCTTCAACATCATCATTAGAGCCTGGTATAAATATGCTATCAAATAAACTGACTAATTGCCAACAGTCATCACAGTCCAAATCAAATACAACATCTCCTTTGAAACCTCATGTGGAGATGAGGCTAATGAGGTCACTGTCATCAGAAGACCTCACTGCCACATGCAGATGTCTAGAGCAAGAATTGACTGGAAAGGATAGAGGATGCTCCAGCACAGAGCAGAGCTTAGATATGATGACATCTCAGATGACTAACTTACACATGTCATGAACATCTCTAGGAAATATATCTTTTGGTATCGTATTAGATAGTTGTGATTGAGCATTTTAAGTGCTGAGATCTGTGTGTGTGCTGGAGTGCACTGAAATGTGCCAGAATTGTGTTTTTTCTTTGTTTGGTTAATATCAGCCAAACTGTTGTGGATTTTATCTTTTTTTAATTCTTTATTTATTTATTTATTTTTAAATAAAGAAAGTCATGAAATTTTTTTACAATGAAGATCACAGTTTATAAGAATATAAAGTTCATTAATCATCTCAGCATTCTTGTTTGAATTGTACGGCATTATACTTGGCAGTTTCACATGAATCTTAGTTCATAGTATTTAACTTCACTAGAGTACATAATAGTTAAATATTTTTTTTTTATTTTACAAATTATTTATTTAAAACATTTGTGATTCAATGCAGTGAAACTGTCAGCATGTCAAATTTAGAGGAGAACTGTAAAGAAAGTTTTTGAATATACATCAATTTGAATATACATCAAAAAGCAGTGATCAGCCTCAGAATGCTAACATTTCCTTAGAGCTTGGACTGGTTGATTCTCGATTCCTTGTTGGACACTCCTGCAGCATATGTTGGGCAGTCACATTATCAGTGTCACAGGTGCACTTATTGATAGTACCTATCTTTAGCTTATTAAGCAGATGTCTGTGGCCTGTGTGGAATCTGAAACTACTTTTTCCTGTTTTGTTGAGATAGTTATAGGCATCATCCTCTTCTGGCTCAGGTCTCCCATTTTTACTGTATCCACTCTTTGATAAATGTCTTGGCTATTCATATGTTACATTCATATTGGTTTGAGGAAATTTCCTTTCTTAATTCCTATTGATGCTATGATGAGATAGGATCTGCTGTGTCAGCTTCTGGATTGCTGACATAGTTTGCAGACTGTTCTTCTTAAGACATTTAGGTTTTTGTTTCTTTAACTGAAGAGTGCTGTTATTACTGATTGTGCATCTGTGAAAACACTACTTGTTTCTTAGTGCTTCCTTTTTGTTACTGGCAGTGAATCTATGAAAAACACTACTTATCTCTTTGTCTCTTACTTTGACTTTTCTGATCCCCTGGGTTACAAGTTTTCACTCTTTTTTTTCCTTGATGTCCTATGCCTCTTAGCACTTTCTTCTATCTTAAGTACTTCTGCTGCAGTTTTCAGTGCATCTGCCTCTGCCTTGAAGTTGCTTGAAAAATGTTCTTTCGCTGTTTTGACATTTTTTCTGTGTACTCTTGCTTAGTATCAACAAGTTTCCTCTAACTCAGTTTTGAATTGCATTATCTGATGATGATCCATCTGTGTATGTGTATAGTTTCAACTGCTACCTAAGTTGTGTCCCTCTGTGTATATTATGACTAGGTCTTTACTTTGACAGCTGATTGAAATGGTAAGGACACTTTTTAAATAAAGGCAATTTTTGAATACAGCTATGAATGACAATTGTGAAAAAATATGCTGGCACAGCCATGGGAGCAATAAAAATATACTGAAGAAGTGAACATGTGTGACCAGTCCTAGAATATGGCATTGCAGCATGGGCAACAGCAGCCAAATCGAACTTTGACGAAGTTAACCAGCTCTAAATCTAGACCATGACAGTCATAACAGAAGGCATCAGGACAACGCCCATTGAAGAAATGAAAAAGACAACCAACAGAAGATGCATCAGAACCCAGCATTAGGCTGAAAAATTCTTTGTAGAATCAACAGACAATGCAGATGAAAGCAAGTCCCTTGAACACTAACAAGTCAAGCCTATCCACTCTAAGTTCACTTTCTGGAGAAGTCAGCTTCCCCAAGAAAAATAGAGAACATCTGTAGTAAGGGGGAAAAGAACACGCAGGCCAAAGCACAAAGAAAAATGATGTTCAATACATTAAGTATTGAAGAAAGCAGTGAACTTATCCTGAGACAACAGAATCTGACATTTTAGAGGCACCTTTTCAAATGCATAAAGCTTTGAACCAAGCGTTTTCAGTTCTAAAATAATACATTATAATACCTGGCATAGTACTTCCCATACAGTGCTGTTTTGTGTAACATATTTCTGTCTTGGGACACCCCACCACCACCACAAAAAAAAGCAGTTGCCAATAACAGCTGTTTTTATTTTTCATTTCTACTTCCCATTGCTGTGACATGTTGGTGAGTAAGCCTTCATATGCATGACCACCCTTCATTAACAAAATGGGTTTTATAATTTTATTACTCCAGAGTTTAATGTACAACATAACATTGTGTGTGGCTTACTGAAGTTAGCAGATGAAGGGCAGTTGTGATACTGAGTCCGCTGATAAAGAGTCTTGGCTTTCAGAGGAGTGGAAGAAAACGTTGCCACATTATTCCACTTTCACTTCACATTTCTAAGTGACTGCGTTTCAGATTTTTTATTTTTTAAATTCACGTTTAAGCATTCTTTATCATAATTACAGTAACAGAGAGATGGGTTAACTAGAGCCGAGGTTAGCTGTACAACACTACAAACATTTACAGTCTTCCACCCATCCCTGCCTCTCACCGACAGCTAAGACTACCTCTAACATCTCTCATTATATTGCATTAATCACTCTTCCGACATGCTAATCATTTCTCAGCTCAATATTCTGCATTATACATTTATTATTAGCGGCACATTACTAAATTACTGGTTATTATTATCCATACTGATCAAATTTCATGTTGTATACAATATTGTATTTATGTCTCAGGTTACACATAACCTATCTCCATTTTTACTATGTTATAATGACCCTAGAGCACTGTTTCATTTAGCGCTCCACATTCGAGGAACTTATCCCAGATGCTAAGCGGGGTATTACTTCTCACCATCTCTGAGGTCCTTGACATGAACCAGAGTTGGGGCATTGCACAAAGGATGGCCACAGATAGGGCACATGGGAGAGTTTGTTGCAACCTGCCAGACACGATTAGGCATCATGGCCACTGATTTGTTTGTTAGTCAGCAGTTAAGGATCCAAGAAAAAGAAATGTCTTTGAAAGATGTTATTTTGTTTTATGTTGTCTTACCGGTTCCTCCTTATAAGAAAATGCTGACACTTGCTGATTTTGTTGTGCGTCATCATATTTCTTTACTTGCAAAGTTTTTCTTTCTTAAGTATAACCAAAGGCAAACAGAACTGTGAGGTTAGTGCCTAGTTTCGGATTTACCAGTATCTCTAATTAAATTATCATTATTTAAATGAAACAGCCACCTGGTCAGTAACCTCAAATAGCTTATTAACAGTAAAAGTGAATGTTTGAGCACCGAAATATCTTTATATTTTGTGTTCATGATTTCTCTTGTCAGATCAACACATTAAAGTCATATATTGAGAAGAGATTGTTTTTCTTGTAGACACACTCAACATTTTTGGTTCTTTTGTGATGGAAATTGTTTGTTTGATTTTTATTGTTGTTGCTGTATTTGTTTCTTTTGTTTATCCAGTGTGCTTTCATGAGGTTGAAGTTTTGTTTAAAATTGTGTTTGAAATATTTGCTTTTGTTCATTTTGATTGTATTTGTTTGCTCTGTATATCCAGTGAGCTTTCATGAGGCTGAAAGTTTGTTTTCATATGTTAACATTTGTTGAAATGTTTAGTTTAATTTCCGAGGTAGTCGTAAGCAAGCCATATTCACATGTAATAGAGAGAAAAATGCTTGTTCACACAACGTAATTATCTATGTGCTGCTAATCATGAGATAGAGCACATGTGCTCTTGTACACACACACAAACACAATTCAAGCCCAGTTGAAATTTCTTTATTCATTCACTACCCTTCAATGTTGTTTTTGTTTGCTGCTCTCTCTGGCTTCCTCCCACACTTAGTGATCTTATCATACCATTTTCAAATCCTTCATATTCTATCTACCGCAAGCAGCACCCATTAATGAAAGTCTGTGATCTTGGTTGTTGTTTTTGTTTGTTTCTCCATGTTTCAGAGCCATTACATTATGGACTGACTTGGCATTTGCGTTAAAAACTTTGATTTTTGGTTTGTTGGTATTTGAAATGCTGCAGAGTTTAATCTTTTTTTGATAGTCCAGGGATACAAATATGTACATGCTACTTTGATTATATAGTCTGATTTAATCATTCCATTTATTGAGGCTAAATTTAAATTGTATAGTTATTGATTTTTAGTATGTTACTTTTAAATGTGTCAGCTGTTTTTAATGTTACAACTTTGTTAATAAAAGTTTTGAAATTGTAGATTTTTGTTATGATGTTATTTGATTGAAGAAGAATATTGAATAATATATTCACACTGAAAAAGTGTCAAAAATGTGACTGTTTTTAAAAGTATCATTTTTAAAAGTCAATACCGGTACATTTTGCCTCTTGTCCGTTATTTCGACTTCTTTTTCAGCATTACCTTTTAGCTCCTCAATGAGTCTAGGTCATTCAACATAACTCATGCCAAGTAGTCCCTGAGTCATGGCACCCAAATCGTCCTGAGTCATGGGCGCCAAATACGTCCAGTGTCGTGCCAAATCGTCCTGAGTCATGGCACCAAATCGTCCTGAGTCATGGCACCAAAATCGTACCTGAAGCCATGGCGGCCAAATATAATCGTCCTTGAGCCATGGCGCCAAAAATTGTCCTGAGCCATGGCATCAGCTCAAGGGCTTTCCATGCTTTCCTCATCACATTAAATGCTCTCATTTCTCCGCGTGCTTTTCAGTCTCTGTCTTACTCAGGGGGTCCAGAACAAGGCGGGCCCGTGTAACACTATCAAAGGTTTTCTCACTGCCTTTAATGTAGTTGAAAGTAAAATATTTCGTATACACGTGGAAA